>CM077291.1:1060000-1270000 GCA_039654925.1 Anguilla pacifica | reverse complement strand
ATTTTCCCATCACTTCAGAAAGAGGGGTATCCCCCCAGCCCACCCCCACACCCCACCCCTCCCACTCTCTCTCTCTCTCTCTCTCTCTCTCTCTCTCTCTCTCTCTCTGCCCCAGCTGAATGTTTGCATGCATTTTCCCTTCTAGGTCAGAGGTGATACACGCATGCTCACACACACAAACAAACACACAGACATGAGCATGCTCACACACACACACACACACACGTGTGCTCATGCACACAACCATACACGCGCGCACGCATGCATGCTCACGCACACAGACATATACACACACACACACACACACACACACACGCATGCGCACACGCCCCTAGATGCAGGCCCTTGTTCTCCTCAGCAGAGTGCCAGCAGCCCTTCGCTGCTCTTTGTTTCCGCGCTCGGGCTCGGTAATTGTTTATTTTTGTTCGGCGGTCGACTCCTTTCAGCCGTAACTCTGGCACTTTGACCGCGGCCACGCTCTGTTTGGCCCAGAATACAGATCCAGCAATTAGGCACTGTTAGTGCTGGCAGGCGAGGATCAGGGAGGGTGCGCGCGCGTGTGTGTTCCTGTTTGTTTGTGTGCATGTGCATATGCTTATGTTGGAGAATGTGTGTATATGAGTATGAGTGTGTTTATGTCCATGTCCGCGTGCAAGTGGTTGTATGTATGCAATTGTGATATAAATTGGGGTGAGGTATGGTGGTTAGCGAAATGGGCTTGCAGCACGCAACTATATTTAAGTTGCTATGGATACGAGCGTCCGCTAAATGACTAAAAGTAAAGGCCAATATACATACCATCCTGTGTATACCCTCACGGAAATGGAATGTACTAAAATACATTATCTAACATATTGCAATAACAAAAACAGCAGTCATTTTTATGTATTTCCCATATACTGTGAGGTATTGCATTGTCCATGTATTGTATGTGTGTACATAAAAAATCTATTTAAAAAATTAATCACAAAAAATGTTCCAAATGTTCTTACAGAACATTCCTTTTTAGTGCGGGTTATAGCCAAGCAGAATGATCTCTGGTACTTAGCACAGCTAAAACAGGCCCTGTCTGCGGCGTATAGGCAGGAGAAACATGCAGTTAGGGTACTGGAAGACAGATGTTCGGCCTTGGTCAGGGCAACCTGTTAAAGTAATGAATTAGTCATCTGAGCGGAGGAAGATCAAATCTCAAAATGGATGCCTTTCCCAGTGAGCAAAAGCCAGAATCTAGACATACAGGGAGGTGGAAATCTTGGCTGAATGACGTCCTGACATAAACGGACTAGGTTAACTCCAACATTGCTCAGGTTTTCCCCGGATATGGTCAGGCTACATCCTAGGTTTCTGGAAAACTTTCACTTTTCTACCAAATGGTGGCAGGTTTTCACCGGAACACCTAGACGGCGTTTCTCCGACTTTTCAGCACAAAAATGTTCAGTGGGATTTAACCATTAGCACGCAGGTAAGGGAACAGCCCGTCAGGTGTTCAGATAGTCCTGTTCCACCTGCGGCCTGCTGGGACCTGTTCCTCTCCTGCTGCGGCTCCCTGCCCCCTTGTGATGTCATCATCTGAACACTTTGTGATGTCATCATTACATTACATTACATTTATTTCGCAGATGCTTTTATCCAAAGCGACGTACAAAAAGTGCATATCATGGTCGTAGGCAACTGCTGAACACAGGTTCAGAAAGGTATAATACTTATTTTGTACAGCTACTAGAACCCTTTGTGATGTCATCGTCAGAATCAGACTGATCCCTCTCAAAAACCATGTACTACACACTATCTAGAATGCATTTTTGTATGTTAGTACCAGGTTAGAAAATGTAGTTTTAAACCTTTTTTTCAGCAAAATTGCATACAAACATCTCCTAAATAAAAAGTAGACTTGTGCTTTTACTGCATACAATTCCAGGGTTTGCCACAATTCTTTGAGCCGGGCTGATTACATGGCAAAACATACATTGTTTCTGGTCAACCAGAAAGCCATGAACCAATACGGAAGTACCTAACTGTACCTAAACTGCATGCAACTAATTTAAGATAGCAAGTGGTTTAAGATGGTTTAAGCCCATCAGTGCTGACTTCTGGTCAAAATCAGCCCAGATCCGGCCCAGAGTTGCTTGCTATCAGGTATGAAGCTTAGTTTGTGCAAAATTACCCACTGTTTAATAAACAGAGTTAGCTTATGTTAGATTTCACAGTCATAATGTGAATATATAATAATAATAATAATAATAATAATAATAATAATAAATAATATGAAGAAAAAGATGATAATGAACAAGAAGAAGAACGATGAAACAGAAGTTGTTTTTGCCCAACATGCACCTTCCATGAAAGAAACACTTCTAGCTTCCAGTAAATTGAGAAAAATGAGACACCTTGAACTTTAACCAGGCCCCAACGAGGAAGAATTACTGTCCACACTTCAAGACAAACAGTCGATGGTCTCTCCCTCTCCCTGTCTCTCTAGCTGTCCCTTGTTCCCTTTCTCTCACTCTCCTCTCTGTCTCTCCCTCTCTCTCTGTCTCTCGCTCTCTCTTTCTCCCTCTCTCCCTCGCTCCCTCGCTCTCTTTCTCTCCCTCTCTGTCTCCCTCTCTCTCTCTCTCCCTTGCTCTTTCTCTCCATCTCTCTCCTTACCTTGCTCTCTTTCTCTCCATCTCTCTCCTTACCTTGCTCTCTTTCTCTCCCTCTCCCTCTCTGTCGCTCCCTCTCTCTTTGGCACTCTCTCTCCCTATTCCTCTCTCTCCCTCTCTCTTTCGCTCTTTCTCTCCCTTGCTCCCTCTCTCTCTCTCTCCCTGTCCCCCTGGATCACGCATTAGCGTGGTAATTGGGGGGCACATTTGGGGAAGGTAAACGTGCAGGATGAGGTCGTCCTCGCCAACAGAGGAAGTCAATAACCTGTGTTAAAATGGTTTCAGAAAAGCCAGAGTAACCATGGAAACCAGTGCTGCTAGGCATCCCACTAGCCAGGATTCTGGTCCCTCCATCTTACGGAACAACATCGAATCAAACATGGACACGCATACATGTTTAATACACGCATTTATCTATCAATTCACCATATATCTATCTGTCCATCTGTATCTATCTATTTATCCATCTATCTATCTATCATCCATCCATCCATATCTATCCATCTATTTATCACAACAGATTGGGATTCTTTGAGGACCCTATACCCTTTGTTTCAACGTCCAAGGACTGTGTCCATTACATTACGGGCATTTAGCAGAGGCTTCTATCCAGAGCGACTTACACAACATTTTTTTAAATTTGTTAATTTTTTAACTGATATATACTGAAGCAATTCAGGTTAAGTGCCTTTCTCAAGGGTACAACGGCAGTGTCCTACCCAGGAATCGAACCTATGACCTTTCGGTCACAAGTCTAGTTCCCACTGTGCTACACAGCCGCCTGGCTGAACACCAGTCCCTCTGTGAAGTGCTGGTTCAGCACACCCAGCCGGTGCAGAGATCAGCTGAACACCAGTCCATTAGTTGCTGTTATTGTTGCTGCTGCTGTTGCTATTGTTGTTTTGTTGTTGCTGCTTCTGTCGCTGTTGTTGCTTTTGATATACTTTTGTTGTTGTTGCTGCTGTTGCTGGTGCTGTGGTTGCTGCTGCTGTTGTTTGCTGTTGCTGTTGTTACTGTAGTTTTATTGTTGCTGCTGCTGTTGCTGCTGCTGTTGTTGCTGTCGTTGTTTTGTTGTTGCTTTTGATATAATTTTGTTGTTGTTGCTGCTGCTGTCGTTGCTGCTGTTGTTGCTGTCGTTGTTTTGCTGCTGTTGTTGCTGTCGTTGTTTTGCTGCTGTTGTTGCTGTTGTTGTTTTGCTGTTGTTGTTGCTGCTGTTGTTTTGTTGTTGTTGTTGTTGCTGCTGCTGTTGCTGCTGCTGTAGTTGTTGCTGTCGTTGTTGCTGTCGTTGTGTGGTCAGGCTGTGCACTGGACTGAAGGTGAAGCGAGCAGACAGCAGACGTGCGTTTGACGTTGAGCAGGTTTGTTCTGGGCTCAGGTTTGCGCATTTAATGCGCATTCAGCAGTAGAGGCCCCTGAGGAAGGAACAGCAGCAGCAGCAGCTCGGGATGGGATCACACAAACCCTCCTCCACCTGGGATGGGATCACACAAACCCTCCTCCACCTGGGATGGGATCACACAAACCCTCCTCCACCTGGGATGGGATCACACAAACCCTCCTCCCCCACTCGGGACGGGATCACACAAACTCTCCTCCACCTGGGACGGGATCACACAAACCCTCCTCCCCCGCTCGGGACAGGATCACACAAACCCTCCTCCCCCGCTCGGGACGGGATCACACAAACCCTCCTCCCCCGCTCGGGACGGGATCACACAAACCCTCCTCCTCCTCCACCTGGGATGGGATCACACAAACCCTCCTCCCCCGCTCGGGACGGGATCACACAAACCCTCCTCCTCCTCCACCTGGGATGGGATCACACAAACCCTCCTCCCCCGCTCGGGACGGGATCACACAAACCCTCCTCCCCCGCTCGGGACGGGATCACACAAACCCTCCTCCCCCGCTCGGGACGGGATCACACAAACCCTCCTCCACCTGGGATGGGATCACACAAACCCTCCTCCCCCGCTCGGGACGGGATCACACAAACCCTCCTCCACCTGGGATGGGATCACACAAACCCTCCTCCCCCGCTCGGGACGGGATCACACAAACCCTCCTCCCCCGCTCGGGACGGGATCACACAAACCCTCCTCCCCCGCTCGGGACGGGATCACACAAACCCTCCTCCACCTGGGATGGGATCACACAAACCCTCCTCCCCCGCTCGGGACGGGATCACACAAACCCTCCTCCCCTGCTCGGGACGGGATCACACAAACCCTCCTCCTCCTCCACCAGGGACGGGATCACACAAACCCTCCTCCCCCGCTCGGGACGGGATCACACAAACCCTCCTCCCCTGCTCGGGACGGGATCACACAAACCCTCCTCCCCCGCTCGGGACGGGATCACACAAACCCTCCTCCCCTGCTCGGGACGGGATCACACAAACCCTCCTCCTCCTCCACCTGGGATGGGATCACACAAACCCTCCTCCCCCGCTCGGGACGGGATCACACAAACCCTCCTCCTCCTCCACCAGGGACGGGATCACACAAACCCTCCTCCCCTGCTCGGGACGGGATCACACAAACCCTCCTCCCCCGCTCGGGACGGGATCACACAAACCCTCCTCCCCCTCCACCAGGGACGGGATCACACAAACCCTCCTCCACCTGGGATGGGATCACACAAACCCTCCCCTGCCGCCAGGGACAAGAGCACAAGCTGGGCTGCTTTTGGGGAATCAGCAGGTCCTGCAGTAAATTGGTAGCGCTAACGCTGCAGGAAACAGGAAGTAGCATATTAAAGCCGTAATCAGATTATGAGTTTAGCAGGGCACAAACATGAGTGCGAATCCCCAATGAGTTCTGCGACTATCACACTTTCCCTCTCTCTCTCCTGCTGCTCTCTCACCCTCTTCATGTTCCCTTTTTCTTTCCTCCTCTCCTCATTCCTTCTCTCTCTCTCTCTCTCTCTCTCTCTCTCTCTATTTTCTCAGTCTGGCTCCCTCTCTTTCTCATCCAACTCCTTAATTACAGCAAGAGAATTCCGCAGCATAATTGTTCCGTTGCCTGCCGCCTGTTGCCGGTATGAATGTATCACTTCTGCAAACAAAGGAGCAGATGTCAGCTTTCATAAACATACCACATCCCAGAGAATTACTAGCTTGCAGCAGCCAATCTGAACTGGCTAAAAGCCTGCGAATGGTGGGGGGAGAGGGGATCTCTCCGCGGATGCAGGAAGGCACAACATTGTGTGTTATTTTCACTTCCAATCAAGGTTATTATTTTTGTCCTTTCCAGTAGTTCGTTTTCATTTCTATATTTTTGAAGTTGCTGTGAAAAGAGTGAATACTGCTAGAGATCTGACAGATAAGTGGCTTCTGACTTCTGAAAAAGTCCTGCCTCCTCTGCCCATTTCTGAAGAAGTCCCACCTCCTATGCCAATTTCTGACCACCATCAAATACAGAGGCGGTAAGACACATTGGGACAGATTTTACAGACTACCCAGATCATGCACTTCGTAATCTCAGTGTTGTTGTGAATGACGTCACCCCTCCATGAACGTTCATAAGCTAATATAGCACTGAAATTGCCTGGAGCAAAGAAGCAAAGGAAGGACAGCAGGGACTGAACATCTGGTTACTGTAGAGAATCGCTGACAAAGGTTATGTAAGTCACAAACCTGTCGACACGCCAGGTCCCAAAAAGCTCTGACAGGCAGCTGACGCAGAGCCTCTTTAAGGCTGGACTAACCGACTGTCTCCAGGTTTAGGAGTTTTCCTCAGAATTAAATAGTCTCTTCATGAAAACACATGGGATTGCTCTTCAAAAGGCAAATCTTATCAAAGTATTTCCCCAAAGTGAGAAAACAGAAAGTTATTGTTACAGGGATGCACAACTCGAGCACGGAGGCGCCGTCTGCTTCTGATTGGCCTGGCTGATGGAACGCTCTTCACATCATTCAGTTTGACAGGCCTGACTGACCCCCCCAGGCACCCCTTCACATTAAAGACCCAATCAATGAAGGAGGGAGAGGCACAGTGGGAGAGCATGGTAAGCAGGAGAGTGGCCCTGTATGCGAACACATTCTGTTCACACACACAGCAGCTCTCCTTTATTCAGACTGTATCGCATGTCACCGTCCACCGGAAAACATGATCGTCCAGCATTACCACACACACACACACACACACACACGCACACACACACACACACACACACACACACACAAACACTCACACATACACACACACACACTCACACACACACACACACACACACACACACACACACACACACACTCACACATACACACACACACACACACTCACACACACACACACAAACACACACACACACACACACACTCACACACACACACACACACACACACACACACATCTCTCCCCAGGCTGACGTTGTGAGTATCGGGGTAACTCTGCTGGGTACCACACACACACACACACACACCTCTCCCCAGGCTGACGTTGTGAGTATCAGGGGAACTCTGCTGGGTACCACACACACACACACACACACACACACACACACCTCTCCCCAGGCTGACGCTGTGAAGACCAGGCCACACAGTGGAGCGCTAGCAGCCTGTTCCTGCCACAGCCGCCCCCTCCCCAGGCATCAGCACACCTGCCCTACCTGTCAGCCACAGGCAGACCGTCAAACAGAGGCAGTCATGACCAGCACGCGGCCCGTACTGTCCTCAGGTACACTCTCAAAATAGGAGGGTCTTTTTGGCTTTCCACAGGGGAACCTTCTTTGGTTCTTTTTGGAACCCTCTATGGTAGGTGTGAAAAGGGTAAAAGCTCCTGGACTGAGTAAAGAACCCTCCAGTTAAACAGCGTTCCTCAATGGCAGTCCAATCGTGTGCAGTGGAGGGCCGAGAGTATGCAGGCTTTCAATTCCAACCAATCACTTCACCTGCTGATTTCACCAATCAGCTCCCTCCTGTGCGATTGAAAATGTGTTAATTAGTGAAATCAACAGGTGCAGTGATTGGCTGGAATGAGAACTCTTCACGGCACATGGGCGGGGCAGCGCTGCTCTGTGGAGACGCAGAGGAGGCTTTCGGCCCAGTGTCCTGTGAGGAGGACAGAGCCCGAGCCGACGCCCGCAGGCCGGTGTACGGCACCTCACGAGGGACACAAAAGGGAAACGCTGCGATAAATCCGAGCCTGACATGAGATAATATTTACAAGAGAATCTAGGTGTGGAGGGGAAGGAGAAAAGATGAATCCATGAACTCAGGTAGAAATATAAAGTGCAGAAAGAGAGAGAGAGGGAGAGAGAGAGAGAGATTGAGAGACAGAGAGAGAGGGCGATAGAGAGAGAGATTGAGAGACAGAGAGAGAGGGAGAGAGAGAGATAGCGCACTCCCCAGAATATAAATGAGTGCACTTCCTCCTCTTTGTCAGGCCCAAGATTTGAGAAGGCCTGAAACTGGCACTTTTGCTGTCAGATGGAGTTAGTCCTCCTAATGCATTATGCTGCTCTGGATCAGCGCAGCACTAACACAGACAGCAGGGACTGAGCAGGATCAGCAGCAGAAACGGGATCAGGATCAGTTTCAGGTTCAGGAGCAGAAACAGGATCAGGAGCAGAAACGGGATCAGGATCAGGAGCAGAAACAGGATCAGGAGAAGAAATGGGATCGGGATCAGGATCAGGAGCAGAAACTCGATCAGGAGCAGAAACAGGATCAGGAACAGAACCAGGATCAGGGGCAGAAATGGGATCAGGGGCAGAAACAGGATCAGGAGTAGAAACGGGATCAGGTTCAGGAGCAGAAACAAGATCATGAGCAGAAACGGGATCAGGAGGAGAAACAGGATCAGGATCAAGCGGAGAAACAGGATCAGAATCAGAAACAGGCTCCGGATCAGGATCAGGAGCAGAAACAGGATCAGGGGCAGAAACAAGATCAGGAGCGGAAACGGGATCAGGATCAGGAGCAGAAACAGGATCAGGGGCAGAAACAAGATCAGGAGCAGAAACGGGATCAGGAGCAGAAACGGGATCAGGAGCAGAAACAGGATCAGGTTCAGAAACAGGAGCAGTAGCAGGAGCAGGAAAAGAGAAAATGATCAGGAACCGAGGAGAAACATGAAGATAAACAGGAGCAGGAACAGAAACAGAAAATCAAACACACACACATATACACCACACACACCCACATGTGCACACACACTCAGACTAACACACACACACGTGCACACACACACAGACTAGCACACACACACACACACACACACACACACACACACACACACACACACACACACACACACACACACACACACACACACGTGCACACAGCACCCAGCTCTCAGGTACCTTTCTCCTGCAGATGGACGGACTCTTTGAAGCTCTGAAGTGTTTTCCATTAAGCTAATGGGGCCTTATTTTTAGCCAACTCCGGTGTCCTCCTCAAAAGAGACGAGTGCATTTGGGGGGGGGGGGGGGGGGGGGGGTCACACACAATGGGCCATGTCTGAGCTCTCTGAAGTACACTAATAATGATGATGATGATGATGATGATGATACACGCGCACACAGAACTGGCTCTTCCCTCTGCCTTCCCTTACTCCCACCGACCGTTCACTTCAGACACGTGAAACAAGTTTTTAGCAGAGACGCTAAAGGTACAATAGAGGTAACATTATCCTGTATTTACACGCTCCTGCACACACAAACGCACGCACACACACACACACACACACACACACACACACCTCTCTGCTTGCTTTATAAATCAATAAGGATGAGGGCTTGACCCTGTGCTGGTCAGGAAAAATGAACGCACTGTCATCTTAAGACACTTTCTGTTGCCATATTCAGGACAAATTGTACACAATATCATCACAACCTTCAGCACAGATAAATCTCTTATGACTAACTCTCTAAGTGTGTTTTTAGTCATACCTGCTTATCTGAATGCCATTGCACCCGTTAGAAATACACTGGGTAAGATTGCCCCCCGATGGATCAAAACTGTAATTGCAACTTCAGTAATACACAAAAACGGTGCAAAGGGATCCTGAAATATAAACGGAACACAGATTTCGAACCTCAGGTTGTTAAAATGACATGACTGCCACTACGTTTTGCCTTAGCTGAACATCTTGTCTCTGAAAGTCCTGAACTAGTGAGCAGCTTTAAATATCGACTAAAGCTCTTTGGTCAAAGTCGCGCAAGAAGGAACACAGTAGAGAGTAATCAAGTCTCTGCTTTAACCAAGTCTCCTTGATTAAGGCATCACTGGTAATGGACCGGATGAGACCCCACTGTAACATTTAACAGGTCATGAAAATAACATTGTAATACACAACTGAGTAAATTGTTAATTAAAGTGAATTGCCATTTTAATCAAAGGACGATCACAAACGTTGTGAATTATACACTAAAATATTCACAGTGTGTAGTATGTACTGCTTCTTGAGGGACTCGGTGACTATTGGTCTTAAAACCTGGTCAACAGAAGCAAACATCTCCCATTTAAAAAACAAACAAAAAAAGAACTTTCTGGCTTCAAGAGGATGAGTTTGAATTCGCGCTGATTATAACTGACAAGTTGTCACAGAAATCCTAAAATATAGAGGCGCTATTACATCACAGATGATCCAAATATATGTTATTCAATACAAACCTGAAAACAGCAGTGAATACTCCATCATACACTAGCAGCTAACCTGGCCACTCGCTCTGTAGCAGTTCAGCTGGGCTTTTGCTCTCTGACTGCACCGACACGCAAGCAAAGACAGGCGACCCGATGACTACTCAGGCAAACCTGTGGCATGCCAGCCAGCTCAAACGTACTGTAACACAAACAAACGCACGCACGCACGCACGCACGCACGCACAAACAAACAAACAAACAAACAAAAACCTCACGCTAACTACCGGGCTTAGTACCACAAGTATCTGCACAAGCAGCCAGTCGTATTTAAATCAGTCCTGATTCTCTGAGTATCTGCACAAGCAGCCAGTCGTATTTAAATCAGTCCTGATTCTTTGAGTATCTGCACAAGCAGCTAGTCGTATTTAAATCAGTCCTGATTCTCTGAGTATCTGCACAAGCAGCCAGTCGTATTTAAATCAGTCCTGATTCTTTGAGTATCTGCACAAGCAGCCGGTCGTATTTAAATCAGTCCTGATTCTTTGAGTATCTGCACAAGCAGCCAGTCGTATTTAAATCAGTCCTGATTCTCTGAGTATCTGCACAAGCAGCCAGTCGTATTTAAATCAGTCCTGATTCTCTGAGTATCTGCACAAGCAGCCAGTCGTATTTAAATCAGTCCTGATTCTCTGAGTATCTGCACAAGCAGCCAGTCGTATTTAAATCAGTCCTGATTCTTTGAGTATCTGCACAAGCAGCCAGTCGTATTTAAAGCTCACCAGACAGGCTGAGCGGTTTCCTGGGCAGAGTCCAGTTCCCGCGGCTCAAAGTCGGGTTTTTGAGGGTTGGGGGCCCAGTTCTGCGTGCTGGTTCTGGCGCTGTAAACTAGGCCTTCAACCGCACAGGTCTGACCGCCAGACACACCAACACCAGCCAAACAGCGAAGGGGACCACTGGCCGCAGCACCAAAAACTCCCACAATGCACCCGAAGGGTCTTTTTCACGAGCAAGAATAGAAATAAAAATTGAGGGAAAGCAATCCTCGAAAAACACCTTTATTTTCCCATTCACAACATACCCCACCCACCCCGTTTCCTTCATCATCACATTCTGCTGACTGGCCATGAAGAGGAACACGGTCCAATCACGGCCCAATCATCTGACCTCCCAGCAGCGTGCAGAACCCCTCCAGCACTCCTACAGGTTTCAAGGATTTAGCTAAAATCACCCCCACCTTTCATCCCCCTGAAAAAGTGCATGCTTTGCAAAGATAATTTGTGCATTTCAAATTCCTGTAAAAGAGTGTGCAAAATAACATTTTGTACATGATAAAATAGACCTTTTCATTCGTATGTGTTTAAAAAGTCCCTATAATGCCGTCTATTAGATTATGTATTAGAGTATTAGATTATTTATCTATTAGATGGAGTCAGTTGGATTACTTTAGCAGTAAAAACCTTAACCCCCATGCCCCCCACCCCAAGTGCATAATTTTGTTTAAAAAGTCAGTTACACATTTGGCATTCGCAAGTAAAAAAAAACAGTGCTTATCTGGAATACTTCACCAACCCCAAAAAGGAGTTTCTTAAGAACAAAAATTCTGTAGACATTATTGCAGTATCACACACACAAACGACTCAGTGCATTACAGTTCCTGAGATGTCTGAGAAAAATTCACCACACTCAAAGATCAAAGACAAAGAAACAAAACCAAAAAAAAAAAAAACAGACAGACGACAGACAGACAGGCAGAGTCCAGCAGAGAACGAGACAGACAAATGGATGTGCAAAAACAGCAGACTTGTGTTTAGAACCTGAAATTAAATTCCCAATCCCCCTGATTTTGCCCATTCCCAGATTTCTCCCAGTCCCCTAGATTTTGCCCATTCCCCCTGATTTTGCCTATGCACCTTGATTTCTCGTTCCTCAACTCACCTCTTTCTCTATACAAAATCTGATTTATTAGCCTATTTTCCTTTTGTTTTCCTCTTTTCTAGCCCACTTTTTCTTTTTTCCTTAAGTCTTTTTGTTATGCTCTCTTATTAGGGTTGACTTCAGTCACTGCACTAGGGCTTCTGGGTTGAGGGCACCACACTGCACCATCATGCGATTAAGATATTAGATCTGTACTGATTATTTTTATTTTTTAACTGGAATTTAAATGCATCCATTATGCAACATCTGTATAATCTTCCAGTGAGACTAACTGAGCCTGAGGTCAAACAGACATGTCAGACAATGTAGAGGTAAACAAACCAACTGATGTCATAGAATTACGTTTCATTCACAGTTAATCTGCCACAGCCAATGAGAAAAGCAAAAAAATGCGCAAGGTAATAACAACAGAACTCAAAGAGAAGAACAGAACTTCGGCAAAACCCACATGATATGTAGTGGAGCTCAGGAGGTAATTCTTATGACAGACTTACTGACAGAAAAGTGTTCACTAGATCCGTAGAGTGATTTAGATTTAGATTTTTACCAAACCAAAAATAAACAGTAAATTTCACAGCTGAAGTGCTCCTTGACTGACTGAAAGGTACCTGGCTGTAGCTATAGAAAATGGGAATGGCCAGTTTTCCATTTTTAAAGAGAGAGAGTCAAAATTTTAGCCATGGTGCAGTTCCCTGGCGTTAATTGGCTGCTGGCTTGGTGATGTCATCACAGGCACGAGCATACAGGGGCTGAGGCACCGTGCCCCATGAGCGTGCACGTGACCCACGAACATGCATGTGACCCATGAGCGTGCACGTGACCCACGAACATGCATGTGACCCATGAGCGTGCACGTGACCCACGAACATGCATGTGACCCATGGGTGCGCATGTGACCCATGAGCATGCACTCGACCCATGAGCGTGCACGTGACCCATAAGCCTAAGAATTTTTTTTGGTTTTTCTGCAAACTGATGAAAATCTCACCTGTCCACTGTGGAGATTCCACAGGCAGGAGCCTCTTAGCCCATGGGGTGCAAACTCCAAATAAGGTGGGACCCCGCCGCTGTGCAGGAAAAACCAGGGGCTCTTTCCAAATGCCTATTTTACACATCCTTGTCTCCCAGGTCCTTGACTGACCCAGATATTGATCATGGTCCGCCATCTTTAAAGACATTCCAGCCCATTAAATGCCCTTGAAAGAGTGAGGAGGTAGGAGGCTCCCGAAGGATGCTTGAGCAAGGAAACACAAATGCATCCGTTGCGTAAGTATTTTTTTTTCATAATGCCTGAATAGTGATCGACCCGCAGCTCCACCTCTCCCCATCTGTCACATCTGTAACTGACATGGCTTCAAACTGACGCCTGGCTGAACAAGGATGTGCCATGATATAATACACGAGTCCTCGACTCCTCCGTCCTTGCATCCTTTCCTGGCGTCCTCCGTCGGGTAGAGCTAAGAGAGCGAGGAAAAGATGCAAGGAGGTAAAAAATACGTGATTGGAAAGAGCCTCTGGTTTCTCATCGCCGTGGCAACAGCGCGTTTACCATTTCTCCATTCCACAGCTGGAGAAAATTAGCAGTTAGAACACGAGACGGTTTGGCACATGTGGGGTGGGAGGGGAATGGGGGGGGGGTGCGACAGGCAGGAGGGGAGTTGAGGACCCCGCACCGCTCAGGGAAAATCACTTCCGTCGTAGACCACACGCTGAAGGACAGTCAGGCGGTACAGAACTTTCTTAGAGATGAACCTGCGGAGAGATGGATTAAAAAAAACATGAAGACATGAATACATAAATAAAAGGGAATAAGTACCAGGGCAGGTGAGTCGGGAGGCAGATCCCTGGTTTAGTCACCTGGAGAAGGTGTTGTCGAAGATCAGCATGTAGGTCCCGGGGTTCTTCACCCTCAGATGACCACTGATCGTCTCCTTGTGTGAGTTGCAGCGAGTCAGAGAGACCAGAACCTGCACAGCCAATGAGAGCAGAGTGGAAGGCGTGCTGGACCAATGAGAACACAGTAAAGAGCATAACCACCATGAGCAGAGAGGAGCTGAACCAATGAGAGGGGCTTCCAGTGCAGTGAAGAGAGCTGAATTAGGGGCTCAGCATCATTGAGAGGGGGAGGCAGAGAGAGGGGGTTTGGGGTACCTTAGCCTGCTCCAGTGGGGTGTGGGGCCCCTCCCTGTAGACCACGCTGAAGGAGATGCTCTTGGGCTCGGAGGAGAACACCCAGCCGATGGTGGGGCCGGCCTCAGCCACCTCCACGGAGACCAGGCTGTAGCTGCTGGACCTGATGAAGAGCTCGCGAGAGCCGTCGCCAAACTGCACCACCTCCTCCAGGGAGAGGGAGGAGCTCAGCCTGCGGGACGCCACACCCAGGTCATCACTAACACCAGGGACACGCCCCCATGAGGTCATCACTAACACCAGGGACACGCCCTCATGAGGTCATCACTAACACCAGGGACACGCCCCCATGAGGTCATCACTAATGCCAGTGACACGCCCCCATGAGGTCATCACTAATGCCAGTGACACGCCCCCATGAGGTCATCACTAACACCAGGGACACGCCCCCATGAGGTCATCACTAACGCCAAGCACAAGCCTCTGTGAGGTCATCACTAACGCCAGGCACAAGCCTCTGTGAGGTCATCACTAACGCCAGGCACAAGCCTCTGTGAGGTCATCACTAACGCCAGGGACACACCACTGTGAGGTCATCACTAACACCAGGGACACGCCCCCACGAGGTCATCACTAACGCCGGGCAGAAGCCTTTGTGAAGTCATCACTAACGCCCGGGACACACCACTGTGAGGTCATCAGTCACTATCTGCCTATCCAAATCTAACTGAAAGCTGGCTAGTCTTCAAAAGGCACTGGGCACGGGCTGGCTTTGAATGCTGAGCTTCGGACAGTTAGTGTGAGCTCTCCTGATGAGCAGGTAAATCTCAGGTGTGCAGACTTACGTGAGCTCTCCTGATCTGAGCAGGTAAATCTCAGGTGTGCAGACTTACGTGAGCTCTCCTGATCTGAGCAGGTAAATCTCAGGTGTGCAGACTTACGTGAGCTCTCCTGATGAGCAGGTAAATCTCAGGTGTGCAGACTTACGTGAGCTCTCCTGATCTGAGCAGGTAAATCTCAGGTGTGCAGACTTACGTGAGCTCTCCTGATGAGCAGGTAAATCTCAGCTGTGCAGACTTACGTGGGCTCTCCTGATCTGAGCAGGTAAATCTCAGCATCCTGTATGTTGGGAATCCGCTCCTCTGGGTCCTCAGGTGTGCTGGCGCTGGTGCTGGGGCTTCTGAAACCAGGAACATGGCACAGAGGTAATAAACACCGATCAATCCCTAAACCTCATGCACCTCTTCCACTAAAGAAGACAGCCCAGGACCATTTATTCTTATCTTCTTGTCAGTCATTACAGTTCTTTGAAAGCAACAGTATGTGTATCTTTGTGAACATAACTATAATTCAGGCCAAAGCTAAAGAAAAGACACTTTTACCTGTAACTTCCAGCTGATGTCAATTTAAAGGGCTTAATATTTAGAAGACTCACAGGGTGTCACTCAGCAAGCTACTTTGGCGTCACTTGAAGCTTTTTTATTTTGCTTTAAACCGCAAACCTGTGGTTACGACCTGGTCTAGGGTCAGAGTGTAGGATGAGGGAAATGAGTGGGAATGGGTAAGGAAAATGGTACGGCAAACCGACAAGTAATCCAGTCCATATCTACCTATCCTGCACTACCTAAAACCGGGCTAGTCTTCAAAGGGTACTTTGATACAATTAGTCTGAAGGCTGAGACTAATAGTCCGAATAGCGTACCCCAACACAGATTAAAAATTTCACCCGGAGTTTACGCTCGAAAATAAAAAATTAACAAAATAATGTCCCAATGGAAGGCCTGCAGTCCAGCTGGGAACGCTCTACGGTGAGCAGAGGACAAAACTACAGCCGAAGGCGAGAACGAGCAAAGGGTCACACGCGGAACCCATGGGGCGAAGAAACCAGACAGGCGAAGGCAAGGATCGAAGAGTCAGACGGAACAAGTCAGGAGTCAAACACGAGATCTAATCAGCCAACGAGCCAGAAGGGCTACAGGAGAATCGAGTCAAACAAAATAAGGTCTAACACACAAAGTCAAACAAACAAATCGCTTTCAAAAAAACAACCAGCACGAGTTCCAAAAGGTAGTATCCACTGGAAAGTGACAAATGGAGGCTTTTTTTTAAACAGAGTAACCGGAGACGGAAACCAGAAGAACCAAAAAAGCCAAAGCTTATGACTCTTAAGGCTCTTAAGACCTGTGAATGCCAGCTCTTGTAAAGCCAAAATATTATCAGAAACTTCTGTAAGTATCTGAAGTTATCCACACAAAAACAGCCTGGGCTGACTAATCAAAAACACACACTACAACAGAAATCATATTTTTTTAAAACTCAAATTCATAAACCAGAATGAAAGCTAAATGAGAATTTTCATACACCTTCCCCAACTCTCCATTCACACTTGATTGCTGAAGTTTTTTATGTTTTGTAAGGTCTCAGAGGCTCCAGTGTTTTTTGCTTGTGAGTAGAGAGCACATATATGAGTGCGTGTGTGAGTATGAGTGTGCACATGCTTTGTGGGGACTTACCCCTCCAGTCTTCCTTGCTGAGAGTAGAGTGTGTATATCAGTGGTCTCCAACCCTGGTCCTGGAGAGCTACAGGGTCTGCTGGTTTTTTGTTTTCACCTTAAAATCAGCACCCAACTGAGACCCAAGACACCAGGTGAGTTGAGTTAACTGTGTAATCAACTGCTCTAATTGATTCATGAAGTGCAGAGTCACTATGAAAACCAGCAGACCCTTTAGCTCTCCAGGACCAGGGTTGGAGACCACTGGTGTATATATTATTGTGTGTATAGGAGTATGAGTGTGTACACATGCTTTGTGAGGACTCACCTTTCCAGTGGTTCCTGCTAAGAGTAGAGTGTGTATATGAGTATGTGTATATGATTGTGTGTATAAGAGTATGTGTATATGATTGTGTGTATATGAGTATGTGTATATGATTGTGTGTATAGGAGTATGTGTATACGATTGTGTGTATAGGAGTATGAGTGTGTACACATGCTTTGTGAGGACTCACCTCTCCAGTGGTCCCTGCTGAGAGTAGAGTGTGTATATGAGTATGTGTATATGATTGTGTGTATAAGAGTATGTGTATACGATTGTGTGTATAGGAGTATGTGTATATGATTGTGTGTATAAGAGTATGTGTATATGATTGTGTGTATATGAGTATGTGTATATGATTGTGTGTATAGGAGTATGTGTATATGATTGTGTGTATAGGAGTATGTGTATATGATTGTGTGTATAGGAGTATGTGTATATGATTGTGTGTATATGAGTATGAGAGTGTACATGCTTCGTGGGGACTCACCTCTCCAGTGTACCCTGCTGTCCGTCTTCGCTCTCTGCCCCGGGCACGTCGCGGTCCTTGATCGTCTTCACCTCGTCCTCTGTGATGATGTCAAACACGACGTCATCGACCCCTGTGGAGTGGAATCAGGTCATCAGGTCATCAGGAAGGTTATCAAACTTACTGACCCTGTCCGCTGTGCTTCACTGTGCTTCACTGCGCTGGCCTCTGCTGTATGTGTTTAACTGCACTGGGCTGTGCACTATATTTCACTATACTGGCTCAAACAACCCCAACTAATGACAGGTGTTTGCCCAACACAGCAGCTGTGATTGGCCGATTCCCATTACAGCAAGTATTCTGGGAAGTATTGGATATTACCGGTGGTATTGGTGTGTGTGTATGAGTGCATCAGGTGAGTATGTATTAGGTACAGGTGAGTGTGTATGAGTGTAACAGGCGAGTGTGTGTGTATGAGGTACAGGTGTGTGTGTGTATGAGTGTGTGTGAGCGTATCAGGTGTGTGAGGTCTGCTCCTCTCACCTGTATTGGTGGGTGTGTTGGGCGTTTCGGGCAGCAGGGGGCGCTCTGTGCCGGCAGTGCGCTGCGTGTAGCAGTCCCGGCAGCAGCGCACTTTCCCGCCACCCTGCGGCTTCGCCACCGTGTTGTTACTGCAGGGGTAGCAGAACGCTCGGCTGCACAGCCTGGGAGACAGACCGCAATCCTCAACATCGCCACCAGGGGCCGCCAAATACACATACTACACCCCCGAGCTGGGATCTCAAACTCCAGCCCTGGAGACCTGGTTGTTTTGTTACTCAGCACTTAATTGTTCATTTAAAATGGCTGATTACACAGATAATTACCCTCTCTTGGTTTCTCGCGTCTGAAATGGCTGCTAATTTTCAGAGGGGATTTGAACCTCTGACTTCTATTTAAACAGTCCCCACTCTCAGGTATAAAGACAGAGGCCCAATTCATAATTGCCACTGAGTCCATACTACACACTACACACTACTTACTCCATACTACATACTCATCATTAATCAGTAAATTTGAACTTCAGTTTCAATTTCCAGAACACGGAGCTCTGCTCCTCCTGGACAGGAGATATAAACCCTTTTTCCAGTAAGGATGCATGGGAGGACCCAGAGCCAATGGGGGGAACCCATCCTCCTCTGACCTCAGGGCACGGGTTTAAATGACAGACCCGTTCCGTCAGTCAGTATTCACGTTAGTAAATGAACAGCAGCCGTGGGATTTTCTACGGTACGGTGAACACGTTACAGTCAGTCCGGCATGGACTCACCGGCACTGGTGCTGCCGTAGCCTCCAGCTGAACGGGCTGCGGCAGCCGGAGCAGACCCCCGCCTCGCGCTCCACGGCCCCCCCCGAGTGCGGCTTCTGAGCAGGCTCCAGAGCGTGCAGCTTCTGCCACAGCGCATCCTTATCCCTGCAGGGGGCGCCAGAGAGCCGTCATAACCACAGCTCCACACTCACAGCACACGCACACACACACAGCTACACACACACACACACACACAGCTACACACTCACAGACACACACACACACACACACACACACAGCTACACACTCACACACACACACACACACACACACAGCTACACACTCACACACACACACACACACACAGCTACACAATCACACTCACACACACACACACAGCTACACACTCACAGACACACACACAGCTACACAATCACACTCACACACACACACACAGCTACACACACACACACACACAGCTACACACTCACAGACACACACACACACACACACACACACACACAGCTACACACTCACAGACACACACACACACACACATACACACACACACAGTTACACACTCACAGACACGCGCACACACACACACACACACACACACACACACACACACACAGCTACACACTCACACTCACACACACACACACACACACAGCTACACACTCACAGACACACACGCACAGCTACACAATCACACTCACACACACACACAGCTACACACACACACACACACTCACAGACACACACACACACACACACACACACACACAGCTACACACTCACAGACACACACAGCTACACACACACACACACACACAGCTACACACTCACAGACACACACACTCACACACACACACAGCTACACACACACACACACACAGCTACACACTCACAGACACACACACACACACACACACACACACACAGCTACACACTCACAGACACACACACACACACACATACACACACACACAGTTACACACTCACAGACACACACAGCTACACACACACACACACACACAGCTACACACTCACAGACACACACACTCACACACACACACAGCTACACACACACACACACACACAGCTACACACTCACAGACACACACACACACACACACACACACACACAGCTACACACTCACAGACACACACACACACACACATACACACACACACAGTTACACACTCACAGACACGCGCACACACACACACACACACACACACACACACACACACACAGCTACACACTCACACTCACACACACACACACACACACAGCTACACACTCACAGACACACACGCACAGCTACACAATCACACTCACACACACACACAGCTACACACACACACACACACTCACAGACACACACACACACACACACACACACACACAGCTACACACTCACAGACACACACAGCTACACACACACACACACACACAGCTACACACTCACAGACACACACACTCACACACACACACAGCTACACACACACACACACACACACACACACAGCTACACACTCACAGACACACACACACACACACACACACACACACACACACAGCTACACACTCACAGACACGCACATGCACACACACACACACACACACACACACACACAGCTACACACTCAGACACGCACATGCACACACACGCACACATACACACACACACAGCTACACACTCACAGACACGCACATGCACACACACACACACACACACACACACAGCTACACACTCACAGACACGCACATGCACACACACGCACGCACACACACACACACAGCAGAAGAGGGGACGCGTACTGGACGAGCTGCACCAGTCTCTCCTCCAGGTTGTTCTTGGTTCTGTTCAGGTCGTCGATCTCGGCCGAGGTCCTCAGAAGGCTGCTCTGCTGCTCCTCACCAGCCCGGTCCAGAGAGACCCTGAGAGACACACAGCTGCTCCTGCACTCCGCCAGCTCCTGCTCTGTCCTGAGGGGGGGCGGGGGCGGGGGGGGGGGGGAGGAGAGAGAGAGAGTCCACGTTCAGGTTGGACTTCAGGAAAGGACTGTGTATATAGTACCAATCACTACAGAGAGAAAGAGAGAGAGGGAGAGAGAGCTCTGCAGGTGATCAATGGATAAGAAGACCTCTAGCTTGGTTAAACGGGTGAATATTAAGGACTGCCCCTCTGTTTAAACGAACTCTCAGAACCTGGGGGTGAAGACTATATAAACTCATCTCATCTGACGAAAGTTCCTTTGAACTGGTTAAATGAACTCCTGGGATCTGGGGGTGAATTCTGTCTCAGGACCTCTCACCTGGTTAGAGTATCTCTGAGCACCTGCAGTTCCTTCTCACACTCTGCAATGCGATGGTCTTTCTCTTCCAGCAGCTGTAAGGGAAGGCTATCTACTGCCTTTAGGATTCAAACACAGAAAAACACAAATACACTCAGGATACATTCAAACACAGAAAAACACAAATACACTCAGGATACATTCAAACACAGAAAAACACAAATACACTCAGGATACATTCAAACACAGAAAAAACACAAATACACTCAGGATACAATCAAACACAGAATAAACACAAGTACACTCAGGATACATTCAAACACAGAAAAAACACAAGTACACTCAGGATACATTCAAACACACAGAAAAAACACAAGTACACTCAGGATACATTCAAACACAGAAAAACACAAATACACTCAGGATACAATCAAACACAGAAAAAACACAAGTACACTCAGGATACATTCAAACACAGAAAAAACACAAGTACACTCAGGATACATTCAAACACAGAAAAAACACAAATACACTCAGGATACAATCAAACACAGAAAAAACACAAGTACACTCAGGATACATTCAAACACAGAAAAACACAAATACACTCAGGATACAATCAAACACAAGTACACTCAGGATACATTCAAACACAGAAAAAACACAAATACACTCAGGATACATTCAAACACAGAAAAAACACAAGTACACTCAGGATACATTCAAACACAGAAAAAACACAAGTACACTCAGGATACATTCAAACACAGAAAAAACACAAGTACACTCAGGATACATTCAAACACAGAAAAAACACAAGTACACTCAGGATACATTCAAACAGAAAAAACACAAATACACTCAGGATACAATCAAACACAGAAAAAACACAAGTACACTCAGGATACATTCAAACACAGAAAAAACACAAGTACACTCAGGATACATTCAAACACAGAAAAAACACAAGTACACTCAGGATACATTCAAACAGAAAAAACACAAGTACACTCAGGATACATTCAAACACAGAAAAAACACAAGTACACTCACAATACAATCAAACACGCAGAAAAAACACAAGTACACTCAGGATACATTCAAACACAGAAAAAACACAAGTACACTCAGGATACATTCAAACACAGAAAAAACACAAGTACACTCAGGATACATTCAAACACAGAAAAAACACAAGTACACTCAGGATACAATCAAACACAGAAAAAACACAAGTACACTCAGGATACATTCAAACACAGAAAAAACACAAGTACACTCACAATACAATCAAACATGCAGAAAAAACACAAGTACACTCAGGATACAATCAAACACAGAAAAAACACAAGTACACTCACAATACAATCAAACATGCAGAAAAAACACAAGTACACTCAGGATACAATCAAACACACAGAAAAAACACAAATACACTCAGGATACATTCAAACACACAGAAAAAACACAAGTACACTCAGGATACATTCAAACACACAGAAAAAAACACAAATACACCCAGGATACATTCAAACACACAGAAAAAACACAAATACACCCAGGATACACATCACTCCTCTGCAACTCGCCACTATTAACTTTACCACAAAAAAAACAACCTACCCCCCTTTTAACTGGTAAATGTTCTTTAGGTTTCATAAAATTTCACAAGGAGAACTGGAGACTAGGTTTAACTGTTTCACAGTCTAGAGAGAAACTAATAGTTAAAGCAGGTCCCGGTCCGGGCCTTTCAGGGTCCCGAAGCAGGATTTGATTAGGGCTCCCCCTCCCCCAACCCAGTGAGTAATTAGGGGACCCCCTCCCCCAACCCAGTGAATAATTTGGGGATCCCCTCCCCCAACCCAGTGAATAATTAGGGGATCCCCTCCCCCAACCCAGTGAGTAATTAGGGGACCCCCTCCCCCAACCCAGTGAGTAATTAGGGGATCCCCTCCCCCAACCCAGTGAATAATTAGGGGATCCCCTCCCCCAACCCAGTGAATAATTAGGGGACCCCCTCCCCCAACCCAGTGAATAATTAGGGGATCACCTCCCCCAACCCAGTGAGTAATTAGGGGACCCCCTCCCCCAATCCAGTGAGTAATTAGGGGATCCCCTCCCCCAACCCAGAGAATAATTAGGGGATCCCCTCCCCCAACCCAGTGAGTAATTAGGGGACCCCCTCCCCCAACCCAGTGAGTAATTAGGGGACCCCCTCCCCCAACCCCGTGAGTAATTAGGGGACCCCCTCCCCCAACCCCGTGAGTAATTACGGGACCCCCTCCCCCGACCCAGTGAGTAATTAGGGGACCCCCTCCCCCAACCCAGTGAATAATTAGGGGACCCCCTCCCCCAACCCAGTGAATAATTAGGGGACCCCCTCCCCCAACCCAGTGAATAATTAGGAGACCCCCTCCCCCAATCCAGTGAGTAATTAGGGGACCCCCTCCCCCAACCCAGGGAGTAATTAGGGCTCCCCCTCCCCCAACCCAGTGAGTAATTAGGGGACCCCCTCCCCCGACCCAGTGAGTAATTAGGGGACCCCCTCCCCTGACCCAGTGAGTAATTAGGGGACCCCCTCCCCCAACCCAGTGAGTAATTAGGGGACCCCCTCCCCCGACCCAGGGAGTAATTAGTTGCACACGTTGCTTATTTGTTTGGCTCGGCTCTGATCAGGACCCACAGGTGCAGCTCCACACAGCGCCTATGCCCACAGCTCCACACAGCGCCTATGCCCACAGCCACAGCCGGGGTTTCACACAGAGGAGGGGGGGGGGGGCGGGGTGGTTTAACACAAAGCAAAGAGAGGAAATGGGGGCGGTGTGGGTTCACCACAGAGCAAAGAGAGGAAAAAGGGGAGGGGCTTTCACACAGAGCGAGGAGAGGAAAAAGGGGAGGGGCATAACACAGACCGAGGAGAGGAAGGGGGAGGGGCTTTCACACAGAGGGAGGAGAGGAAGGGGGAGGGGCTTAACACAGAGGGAGGAGAGGAAGGGGGAGGGGCTTTAACACAGAGGGAGGAGAGGAAGGGGGAGGGGCTTTAACATAGATGGAGGAGAGGAAGGGGAGGGGCTTAACACAGAGGGAGGAGAGGAAGGGGGAGGGGCTTTAACACAGAGGCTGAGGGGGGTGAAGTACATGTTTGTAACAGCACTGGATTCTATCCAGTTTATCCAAGATGATGACCCAACATGGGCTGAATGGCCTGTTCTCATCCTCTTGTATTCTTATATTCAAACAACTAAAAACAAACAAACAAATACGTAAATACATTATAAACTGCTGGGTGTTGTGCTGCAAAGTTCAGAGACTGGTTTTCTTTTGTCCCTGGTTGGTTGTTCAGGTCCTACCCCCACCGATTCCATCCCCACAAACACACACCTGCAGTTCAGACACTTTGGCCTCCTGGAGTGACACCTTCTCTGGCTCCACCCTCACTGAGGCTAGCTCCGCCTTCACTGAGGCAAGCTCATCATTCAGGTCCTGGGGGAGGAGTGACAGCAGCTCAACAGTCATGTCACTCAAAGCTCTCAAGCCCTAATTTGCATAAGTGGGCAGCAGCTTGGAAGCTATGAGAGCCCCATCTATGCCCCCTCAACACCTGCTTGCCCCCTCTTACTCCATTTGCAGCGTTTTTATCCACTGTTATAGTCCTGGCAAAGAACTGTCTGTGAGCGTTCTGTGAGTGCTCTGTGAGTGTTCTGTGAGCGTTCTGTGAGTGCTCTGTGAGCGTTCTGTGAGTGTTCTGTGAGTGCTCTGTGAGGGTTCTGCGAGCGTTCTGTGAGTGTTCTGTGAGTGTTCTGTGAGCGTTCTGTGAGTGCTCTGTGAGCGTTCTGTGAGCGTTCTGTGAGTGTTCTGCGAGCGTTCTGTGAGTGCTCTGTGAGTGTTCTGCGAGCGTTCTGTGAGTGCTCTGTGAGTGTTCTGTGAGCGTTCTGTGAGTGCTCTGTGAGCGTTCTGTGAGCGTTCTGTGAGTGTTCTGTGAGCGTTCTGTGAGTGCTCTGTGAGTGTTCTGCGAGCGTTCTGTGAGTGCTCTGTGAGTGTTCTGTGAGGGTTCTGTGAGCGTTCTGTGAGTGCTCTGTGAGCGTTCTGTGAGTGCTCTGTGAGCGTTCTGTGAGTGCTCTGTGAGGGTTCTGCGAGGGTTCTGCATTGCGGGAGCCTCACCTGCAGCTGCTTCTGGTGGCTTATGGTCTGGCTGCTCATCTGGGCGTTGGCCTCCTCCTGGGTCTGGAGGTCCCTCTCGGCTTCTGGAAGCTTCTCCTCGGCCTGCCGTAGCTCCTCCTCCCGAGCCCGTAACTCCTCCTCCCGGGCCCGTAGCTCCTCCTCCCGAGCCCGTAGCTCCTCCTCCCGAGCCCGTAACTCCTCCTCTCGGGGCCGTAGCTCCTCCTCCCGGGCCCGTAACTCCTCCTCTCGGGGCCGTAGCTCCTCCTCCCGAGCCCGTAACTCCTCCTCCCGAGCCCGTAGCTCCGCCCTCAGTGCAGCGTTCTCCGCCTCCAGCTCCGCCAGTCTGCGCGCCGCGGGCTCCCGCTCGGACGTCAGGGCGCAGGGGGCCACGCCCAGCTCTGCCACCGCCGCGTCAGCCTGGGGCAGCTCCTTCAGCAAACCGACCAATGGGACGTAAGAAACGCACATTTTAAAACTGGCATTAATGGTCTGGGCGGTTAATCGCTCACAACGCAGCTATTATTGGAGATCGCCGTTTATTTTCATTTTTATGGTTTTGTTCTCGGCTATTAAAGCAAACCGGCTCTCGTTAGGGATTTAGTATCTGACTAAAGTTTTACAGTCATCTGGACTCATCATTTACCTACAGTCCAGAGATTCCTCAGTCCCTCCTAATGAATACATGAGTTAGTAACGGATATAATTAGAGGATTAAAACTCACACAGCCACACATCACAAACAGACCAAACAACTATCAAAGACAGCCCAAAAAAGACCAAAGATCTTTAACCGACTGTGAGCAGAACAGGACAGTTATGCACGGAAAGCCCTGTTTTTGTGTTCCAGGGAAAAGCAGAGCAGAAGCACCTTAAGCATGGTGACCTCCTGGGTGGCAGAGACCTCCTGGTGCTCCTCCTGCACCTCCTCCTGCTCCTCCTCCAGCGCCTTCTCCTCAGCTCGGTCCAGCTGCTCCAGCTGGGCCTGCTGCTGCTCCCCCAGCGCCCGGAGCACCTCTCTCTGCGTCTCCTCCACCTCCAGCCGGGCTCCGGCCTTCTCCTGGGCCTCCATGGCCTCCCGCAGCCTCACGCGCAGCTCCGCCACCTCCTCCTCCTTCCTGCGCACCTCCTCCAGTAGCTCCTGCTGCTTCTGCTCGGATTGGTCGAGCTCTGCGCGCAGCTCCTGCTGCTTCTGCTCTGATTGGTCGAGCTCTGCACACAGCTCCTGCTGCTTTTGCTCTGATTGGTCCAGCTCTGCACGCAGCTCCTGCTGCTTCTGTTCTGATTGGTCCAGCTCTGCACGCAACTCCTGCTGCTTCTGCTCTGATTGGTCGAGCTCTGCACGCAGCTCCTGCTGTTTCTGCTCTGATTGGTTGAGCTCTGCGCACAGCTTCTGCTGCTTCTGCTCTGATTGGCTGAGCTTGGTGTGTAGCTCCCGCTGCTTTTTCTTTGATTGGTCGAGCTCCACACATAGCTCCTTCCGTGTCTTCTCTGACTGGTTGAGCTCCATGTGCAGTTCCTGCCGCTTCTTCTCTGATTGGTCGAGCTCTGCACATAGCTCCCTCTGCTTCAGCTCTGATTGGTCGAGCTCTGCACGTAGCTCCCCCTGCTTCAGCTCTGATTGGTCGAGCTCCAGGCGGAGGTCGTCGGCCACGTTGCCCCTGGTTGGCTCGTTCAGGAGTCCCGGCAGACTGCTGCCATCATCAGGGCCAGAGAACGACTCCATGGCCTGCAGGGACACACACATTAACATACACACAGTAACATACACACACACAGTAACACACACACACACACATTAACATACACACACACACACACACACACACACACACACATTAACATACACACACACACACACGCACACATTAACATACACACACACACACATTAACACACACACACACACACATTAACACATTAACATACACACACACACAGTAACATACACACACACACACATTAACATACGCACACACACACACGTTAACACACACACACACACACACACACATTAACATACACACACACACACAGTAACATACACACACACACATTAACATACGCACACACACACACACATTAACACACACACACACACACAGTAACATACACACACACACATGCACACACACACACATACACATTAACACACACACACACACACACACAGACACACACACACATGTAACATAACTAGTCGGAACATAATTAGTCCTGACCTATTAACAATCTACGGTGACAACTATATACGTTTACCACTATTTCTGCCTGCAATAACTTCATATGTATTTGAACAGTAGGAGGCAACTTTGGTTGAAGAACTACATAACACAACATTAAGTCTAAATATTATTTGCAATTATTCAGCAAACTCAAGCACATAGCGGAGGGCTGTTGACTGGCTCTTGCAGAACACTGGGTGGTTGTTAATCACATGCTGCTCTGTGGAGCTACCAATCACATGCTGCTCTGTGGAGCTACCAGCCAATCACATGCTGCTCTGTGGAGCTACCAATCACACACTGCTCTGTGGAGCTACCAGCCAATCACACGCTGCTCTGTGGAGCTACCAGCCAATCACACGCTGCTCTGTGGAGCTACCAATCACACACTGCTCTGTGGAGCTACCAGCCAATCACACGCTGCTCTGTGGAGCTACCAGCCAATCACACGCTGCTCTGCGGGGCTACCAGCCAATCACATGCTGCTCTGCTCAAACTGTTAAATGTTAAAACGACATGTTAATACATAATGGTAAAACACTTCTGTTATCCTAGACATGGACGCGCGTTAGTCTTTTAAAAGAAAGTGAGTGAAATGAAATGCGTCTGGTCATCCGACGGGTCGCGGGCTGGGAGTGGCTAATGGATCCAGCCATAAAGCCCCACCCCACACCATTGCCTGAGTGACAGATGGTCAGTCATGGGGCCCGGTTGTCCCCGGTAGCGTGGGCATCCCTGGTTACGGGGTCGTCCCCGGTTACGAGGCTGTTGCTGTGGACAGACTCACCGGGGAGAAGGGACCGGCCAGGCTGCCGATACTGGAACACCGGCTGGGTGGTTTCCATGGAGACGCCGGAGAGTTGCCCACTCCCAGACTTCTCCTGTAGAAGACACGCCCACATCACATGCACGCACAACCAGGATGCTACAGCAGATGAAGTCTGTAAGGAGCGAGAGTCTGTGGCCACTGCGGACTGTTCCTCCGTAGACCAAATGGGAATGAGGAAGTGGTCAGTTTTGCCCAACAGATGTGGGGGGGGGGGGCACATTGGGGGAAGGGGGGGGGGATTTCTTCCGTCTCTCAGTCACATCAATCAGACAGAATCTGTGAGAACACTGGGGGTGTGAGCAGATACATGTCCAAGCGAAAGCTGTCCCTGGGTTTGGGTTATTGGGTGTCCAAGCGAAAGCTGTCCCTGGGTTTGGGTTATTGGGTGTCTAAGCGAAAGCTGTCCCTGGGTTGGGGTTATTGGGTGTCCAAGCAAAAGCTGTCCCTGGGTTTGGGTTATTGGGTGTCCAAGCGAAAGCTGTCCCTGGGTTTGGGTTATTGGGTGTCTAAGCGAAAGCTGTCCCTGGGTTGGGGTTATTGGGTGTCCAAGCGAAAGCTGTCCCTGGGTTGGGGTTATTGGGTGTCCAAGCGAAAGCTGTCCCTGGGTTTGGGTTATTGGGTGTCTAAGCGAAAGCTGTCCCTGGGTTGGGGTTATTGGGTGTCCAAGCGAAAGCTGTCCCTGGGTTTGGGTTATTGGGTGTCCAAGCAAAAGCTGTCCCTGGGTATGGGTTATTGGGTGTCCAAGCAAAAGCTGTCCCTGGGTTGGGGTTATTGGGTGTCCAAGCAAAAGCTGTCCCTGGGTTTGGGTTATTGGGTGTCCAAGCGAAAGCTGTCCCTGGGTTGGGGTTATTGGGTGTCCAAGCGAAAGCTGTCCCTGGGTTGGGGTTATTGGATGTCTAAGCGAAAGCTGTCCCTTGGTTTGGATTATTGGGTGTCCAAGCGAAAGCTGTCCCTGGGTTGGGGTTATTGGGTGTCTAAGCGAAAGCTGTCCCTGGGTTTGGGTTATTGGGTGTCCAAGCGAAAGCTGTCCCTGGGTTTGGGTTATTGGGTGTCCAAGCGAAAGCTGTCCCTGGGTTTGGGTTATTGGGTGTCCAAGCAAAAGCTGTCCCTGGGTTTGGGTTATTGGGTGTCCAAGCAAAAGCTGTCCCTGGGTTTGGGTTATTGGGTGTCCAAGCGAAAGCTGTCCCTGGGTTGGGGTTATTGGATGTCTAAGCGAAAGCTGTCCCTTGGTTTGGATTATTGGGTGTCCAAGCGAAAGCTGTCCCTGGGTTGGGGTTATTGGGTGTCTAAGCAAAAGCTGTCCCTGGGTTTGGGTTATTGGGTGTCCAAGCGAAAGCTATCCCTGGGTTGGGGTTATTGGGTGTCTAAGCGAAAGCTGTCCCTGGGTTGGGGTTATTGGGTGTCCAAGCGAAAGCTGTCCCTGGGTTTGGGTTATTGGGTGTCCAAGCGAAAGCTGTCCCTGGGTTGGGGTTATTGGGTGTCCAAGCGAAAGCTGTCCCTGGGTTGGGGTCATTCTCCCCCTGTAATGAGGAGCTGATACAGACCTGTTAGACCACCAGCTGAGAGGGATACCTGGCGCAGGTAAGAAGAGGAAACCAGGGGCATTACTGGACTGCGGCTGTTTCAGGTGGGGCTGTATAACGGGAGGATCCCAGCTGATGACACACAGCCTTCAGACACACCAGCACCGCACGCATAGAACATCTTCTGCAAGTTTCGGCCTTATTCTTTCACTTAAGCATCCCCTTTAAATCCCTTGAAGTAAATACTTAAGTTGAACTTAAATACCTAAGTGAATATTTAGTTTCACACCTTAGGTGTAGGTGTAAGAACTGGAGGTTTTGACATACTCCTTCCAGCGTCGCTGTTTCTTGACTACAGAGGGTTCTGCTCAGTAAGAGGAGTTTCTGCTGCTATACAGAACATCGACTAACACAGCACCTGTGTTTTGACCTCTTGGGTAGGATGGCAGGACCGTGGACGGTAAGAGCACAGTGGAGCTGAGCTGAGCACCTGGCAGGTGTAAATGGGAGGAAAGACAGGTCAAACGGTTACCTGGCAAACGTCGGCCAGGCGGAGTCGAGGTCGTGACCCCTGGACGCCACGTCAAACTGGACCTCGTTAAGCTCGTACAGGCGGTTCACAATCTCCACGTTCAGGTGGGACTTCAGGAAAGGACTTCGCATATAGTACCAATCACTACAGACAGAGAGAGAGAGAGAGACAGGGAGAGAGAGAGAGAGAGAGAGAGAGAGAGAGAGAGAGAGAGAGAGTGAGGGAGGGAGGGAGGGAGGGAGAGAGAGAGAGAGGGGGGGAGGGAGAGGGATAGAGAGAGGGGGAGGGAGAGAGAGAGAGAGAGGGAGAGGGAGAGAGAGAGAGAGGGAGGGAGGGAGGGGGAGGGAGAGGGAGAGAGAGAGGGATTGTTTATTTTATTTTTTTAGAAAAAACTCATTTTTAATTCAATCCCCCAATAAAGATTTGGCTAAAAATATTTGATGCCATTATCACACCCATCCTCCTTTATGGGAGTGAAATATGGGGCCCCCCACTAAAAAACAAGAACAAGCAACGGGATGAAAATCAAATCGAAAAATTATATAGCACAACCATATTCCAAGTCCACAGAAATGCCCCAAATAATGGGTGCGGGGCCGAATTAGGCCACTTCCTGCTCCTGTTGACAACTGAATAAGAGCGCTCAAATTCTGGGGTCATTTGAATAAGGCTGATGCACACTGCTACCAGCACAAGGCACTGAAGAGCACCCAGCTCTACCCAAAGAGAGAACCCCAGGGACAACTGCCCATCAAAAAACAATTTTTAGAAAATATGCAAGAAAATACCACGCCGACTACATTACAAAAAAATTGACAAAAAAGACACATTGGTACATTGTACATTGTACACTGTACATTGGTTTAAAGAAACTAAATTAAACAAATGTCCTGTGCTCTAGTCAGCGATTACTTCCTGTCGGAAAATCTCACTAGAGTTAAAAACCCAAAAATAAAAGCGCACAATAACAATGAACAGAATCAGCGACCACATCCATCGAAACTGGTCCCCAGAAAAACACCGGGGTGGAAAAGAGAACAGGCTGCACGCACTGACAGAGGGCCCACTTCCTGCTTTCCTGCACTAAGTACCTCTTAATCAGAAACAGATATTTACCACCAATTAATCAGCTCCAATACCTATCAGATCCAAATAAATGAAATATTCTTCTGGGGGAACAGGACCCCACTATAGCGGTGGCAGCACTATACGTCTCTGCCTGCCAAAAATTAAGAGAGGGTGTGGACTACAACATCCTCACAGTGGTACACAATATCATCTGGGTTCATTACCAATACTGACAGGTTCATAAATTGTTGTATTACGAACTAAATATCTTGTAACCTGGGTTTGTGTGTGTGTGTGTGTGTGTGTGCGTGTGTGTGTGTGTGTGTGTGTTTACCTGGTGACTCCCTGGTTCATCAGGCACTGCTGGAGTGTGTGTGTATGTGTGTGAGTGTGTGTGTGTGTGTGTTTACCTGGTGACTCCCTGGTTCATCAGGCACTGCTGGAGTGTGTGTGTGTGTGTGTGAGTGTGTGTGTGTGTGTGTGTGTGTGTTTACCTGGTGACTCCCTGGTTCATAAGGCACTGCTGGAGTGTGTCAGCCAGCCGCTGGTGTACCAGACAGTATCGAATGAAGGCCCTGCCCTTCCCCAGCGATGTCTTTAGCTAGAAAACAAGATACTACATGGTCACCCCGGCAACTCATCGGCATGACAACACCACACTGTCATCCTGGCAACTCATCGGCATGACAACACCACACTGTCATCCCGGCAACTCATCGGCATGACACCACCACACTGTCACCCTGGCAACTCATCGGCATGACAACACCGCACTCCGTCACCCTGGCAACATCACATTACTCTGTCACCCTGGCCTGACAACACGTCAGCAGTAAGATTCGGGAGACCGGGCGACCTGCTGGACTATGACATCACAGAACCCAAGACAGCAGAACATTACAGCCAAAACCAAGACCAAAATGATCCACTTCATATTTAAAATCAAGGTAAAATACTTTCCTAAATTTTATCTGACATTTGAGCCACTGTCACAGACTACTCAGTATTTAAATCAGCGAAACTCTTCTGTTGCCACTGAAAAAAGGTAATTAACAGAGAATCTGAAGGCTTGAAATGGGCAGTACACAATGTATGCTACATTTAGTAAAATAACTATGGCAAGCAGAAATATTGTAGAAGTACTACTGCAGTAGCCACTATTTTCAAAAATGCATTTTGAATCAATCTGTACTTTACATCAAACTCAATGTAGTTCAAAATATAGAATAAAAAAATATATATACATATATAAATATCAGTAGAAACCGACTGAGCACAATGTGGCAAGATCAATCACTGCCGTTTTCTCAAAGAGCAGTGCCTGCAATTTGCTTTTCTCCAACATATCTACAACGTTACAGCAATGCCCCCGCAACATTTCTACAATGCTAAAGCAACGCCCCTGCAACATTTCTGCTGGTCCTCAATGCCAGAGTAATGTCAGACATGACTTGGGTGGGCCTCAATGCCAGAGTAATGTCAGACATGACTTGGGTGGGCGGAGGTGTTGCTGGGCAGTTTAGTTTCAGAGGGTTAGACATCTGCTTTTTTAAGTTACAGGATGACCTTTACAACTTGTAGAGTAATATCGCTGACAAGCTGTGAAACATGGCGACCAATTATTTCCGTCTTTGTTTTTGATCAACAACACCATCACCCCTCCAAAATCAAAAGGAACTGTTGCGAATATCTTGTTTGTGATGTAACGGAATGCTCTGAAACGTTCACACGTTTAAAACAAGCAGTCCCTTTTGGAACATGAAACAAAAGATGAGATTTACTTCAATGAAATGCAGAGAAATTCTACTTTTCCTGTAAAAAAAAAAATGACGCATGCACACCTAACCGAGGAAATTTAGCGATGTTTCACACTCCTCATATTCACATATATACAATGAAATTGCAGAAGCACTTAACATAAACATATCCAGTCTGTTTCAAAACCAATGGTTCATTTTTACAAAGTTAAAATAACACAAATTGTTTTCTGCACTTGACAGTTTTTCAATCAGCACTTCAATGCTTTTTGTGTCTTCGAGAGTGGTAGCTATTCAGCTGTGAGTATAACTCTGCTCAGTGTGCTTGTCATGATCAGCTGCGAGTATAACTCTGCTCAGTGCAGTGTGTGTGTCATGATCAGCTGTGAGTATAACTCTGCTCAGTGCAGTGTGTGTGTCATGATCAGCTGCGAGTATAACTCTGCTCAGTGTGTGTGTCATGATCAGCTGCGAGTATAACTCTGCTCAGTGCAGTGTGTGTGTCATGATCAGCTGCGAGTATAACTCTGCTCAGTGTGCTTGTCATGATCAGCTGCGAGTATAACTCTGCTCAGTGCAGTGTGTGTGTCATGATCAGCTGTGAGTATAACTGCTCAGTGCAGTGTGTGTGTCATGATCAGCTGTGAGTATAACTGCTCAGTGCAGTGTGTGTGTCATGATCAGCTGCGAGTATAACTCTGCTCAGTGCAGTGTGTGTGTCATGATCAGCTGCGAGTATAACTCTGCTCAGTGTGCTTGTCATGATCAGCTGTGAGTATAACTCTGCTTAGTGTGCTTGTCATGATCAGCTGTGAGTATAACTGCTCAGTGCAGTGTGTGTGTCATGATCAGCTGCGAGTATAACTCTGCTCAGTGCAGTGTGTGTGTCATGATCAGCTGCGAGTATAACTCTGCTCAGTGTGCTTGTCATGATCAGCTGTGAGTATAACTCTGCTCAGTGTGCTTGTCATGATCAGCTGTGAGTATAACTCTGCTCAGTGTGCTTGTCATGATCAGCTGTGAGTATAACTCTGCTCAGTGTGCTTGTCATGATCAGCTGTGAGTATAACTCTGCTCAGTGTGTGTGTCATGATCAGCTGCGAGTATAACTCTGCTCAGTGCAGTGTGTGTGTCATGATCAGCTGTGAGTATAACTCTGCTCAGTGTGCTTGTCATGATCAGCTGTGAGTATAACTCTGCTCAGTGTGCTTGTCATGATCAGCTGCGAGTATAACTCTGCTCAGTGTGCTTGTCATGATCAGCTGCGAGTATAACTCTGCTCAGTGCAGTGTGTGTGTCATGATCAGCTGTGAGTATAACTCTGCTCAGTGTGCTTGTCATGATCAGCTGTGAGTATAACTCTGCTCAGTGTGCTTGTCATGATCAGCTGCGAGTATAACTCTGCTTAGTGTGCTTGTCATGATCAGCTGTGAGTATAACTCTGCTCAGTGCAGTGTGTGTGTCATGATCAGCTGCGAGTATAACTCTGCTCAGTGCAGTGTGTGTGTCATGATCAGCTGCGAGTATAACTCTGCTCAGTGTGCTTGTCATGATCAGCTGCGAGTATAACTCTGCTCAGTGCAGTGTGTGTGTCATGATCAGCTGTGAGTATAACTCTGCTCAGTGTGTGTCATGATCAGCTGTGAGTATAACTCTGCTCAGTGCAGTGTGTGTGTCATGATCAGCTGTGAGTATAACTGCTCAGTGCAGTGTGTGTGTCATGATCAGCTGTGAGTATAACTCTGCTCAGTGCAGTGTGTGTGTCATGATCAGCTGTGAGTATAACTGCTCAGTGCAGTGTGTGTGTCATGATCAGCTGCGAGTATAACTCTGCTCAGTGCAGTGTGTGTGTCATGATCAGCTGTGAGTATAACTGCTCAGTGCAGTGTGTGTGTCATGATCAGCTGCGAGTATAACTCTGCTCAGTGCAGTGTGTGTGTCATGATCAGCTGCGAGTATAACTCTGCTCAGTGCAGTGTGTGTGTCATGATCAGCTGCGAGTATAACTCTGCTCAGTGTGCTTGTCATGATCAGCTGTGAGTATAACTCTGCTCAGTGCAGTGTGTGTGTCATGATCAGCTGTGAGTATAACTGCTCAGTGCAGTGTGTGTGTCATGATCAGCTGCGAGTATAACTCTGCTCAGTGCAGTGTGTGTGTCATGATCAGCTGTGAGTATAACTGCTCAGTGCAGTGTGTGTGTCATGATCAGCTGTGAGTATAACTGCTCAGTGTGCTTGTCATGATCAGCTGTGAGTATAACTCTGCTCAGTGTGCTTGTCATGATCAGCTGTGAGTATAACTCTGCTCAGTGTGTGTCATGATCAGCTGCGAGTATAACTCTGCTCAGTGCAGTGTGTGTGTCAGTATTCATCGCTCATGTAAAACCGATGCCGAACTGCAGGATGTTCAGTGCGTGGTACCTCTGTGATGGACTTGACGAAGCGGATCCCGTCGTTAGCTCCCTTTGTCTTGGACAGGCAGTCGCAGAAGTAGTCCCAGTAGTCCTTCCGGGTGCCCAGCAGCGTGCTCTTTTCCTTCTGGTCAAACTGGGGGGGGGGCGAAACAGAGGACCTCCGTTCCAAAGAACCCGAAACCCCCCCTCGCCCTACCAGCCAGTGCCCGGGCACAGCGGTGCCTGGGGCGGGTCAGCTCCATGTCCCGCGCCAGCCAGTGTGCCAACTGTCCTGAGACTAATGAGCAAAAACGAGCCTGAAACAAGCCCAACAGCACTGGGGTAGAGGGACTGTGGACCGGGGGCAGCAATAGCTACATTACTAAACCAGCTATTGTACTCTAACAATAGCAACCATAAATGTGAAAAAAGCAAGGCTGCTTGTTACACTTGCAAACAAAGCACACAGGGGTATACATGTCTACAGGATAACCATGGTAATAGCCCTGGGAGAGGGTAGAGCACTGCTCAGGTGTGGATCAGACAGTCTACCTGCAGCAGGGTGGGTAGAGTACTGCTCAGGTGTGGATCAGACAGTCTACCTGCAGCAGGGTGGGTAGAGTACTGCTCAGGTGTGGATCAGACAGTCTACCTGCAGCAGGGTGGGTAGAGTACTGCTCAGGTGTGGATTAGACAGTCTACCTGCAGCAGGTACTCCAGTTTGTAGCAGAACTTGTGCAGGCTGGAGCTGTCATCTGTCACTGGCTCTCCACTCTCTCTGTGCTCTGCAGTTAGCTCTGACACTGCATCTAGAGGGAGAGAGAGAGAGAGAGAGAGAGAGAGAGAGAGGGGGGAAAGAAAGAGAGAGAGAGGGAGGGAGAGGGATAGAGAGAGAGAGAGATAGAAGGGGGAGAGAAGGGAGGGAGAGGGAGAGAGAGAGAGAGGGAGGGAGCATTCTAACTTCAGTACGCTCTTTTTGCAGTCAGTATTTAGCTTGAACACCGATCTTGTGTTCCTACGCTTGCTTACGGTCTTCAATATTTTAGCAAAGTTGATTTTTTTTTTGGTCTAGAGAAAGAATCAGCACAAATGGCTCTCATATATCAGCATAAGCAGACTGACAAATACATACACACACATGCACGCGCACACACACACACACATACACACATGTAAACACGCACGCACACACACAGAGGCACACATACAGACATACACATGCAGACATGCTCGTTCACACACGCACACGCATGCACACACACACAGACACACACACACACACAGTACCATGCAGGTCTCTGATGATTCTCTGCAGCTGGCTCTCTCCAACGGACCTGGTTGCCATTGTGCTGCTCGGGGTCACAGAGCTTCTGCAACAGAGAAATAAAGAACACGTCGAACCAGACATTCACATCACACACATACACACTCACACACACACATGCCTGCATACACACACACATACACACTCACACCTGCCCGCACGCACACATACATACACACCCGCCCGCACGCACACACATATACACACTCACACGCACACACACAAACACATAAGCACTCACACACACACACATACCCACACGCATGCACACACACATACCCACACGCACGTGCACATACACACACACACCTGCAAGCACACATATACACAAGCGAGTAGTTTTGACAGGGCAGTGCAGCTAAATACCGTAGCTTCTAAAATTCTTTGGAAACCCTGACATTTTTAAGCTTATAAAGTAATAATGTAATAATAATAATGTTAAGAGCAGTATCCTTATGTTTTAATGTTTCAGTGAGCCCATAAGATATTTCCACATAAATTACAAAATTAGATTTTTTAAGGCATTATCTCTCCTCAATATTTTTACATCTGCAAATGGCAATTACATGCTTCATTTTGTCCTTCTATATCAAACTCTAATGCAAATGTTGAATCAAAACAAAAAATTAATTGATGTTATTTGCTCAGTTACCTATATAGCAATTTTTTTGATAGTCATTATGAATTAAAATTTAACTCTAATCGAATTAGGCCTCCTAAATGAGGTTAATATAGCTAATCACTAGATTGGGGAAATGATTATATTTCTAAAAAAAATAAATTAAAAAAAATAGGCAGGCAAAAAAACGCACAAAAATCCTCTCAGCAAAACCTACTTCCCCTATTGAACGGTGCACAGTCAGCACAAAGACTTCCTTAGGAAATGAAGCCTGTAGAAGCCACCAGTCCAGCCTATTCCCTCCCTCCACTCAACACTTACCCCCCCATCCACCCAACACTTACCCCCTGCTCCACCCAACACTTGTCATGATCCATAAATAAGGCGACACAAAATGTGTTTCATTATCCAAAAACAAATATCTTTCAACATCATCTATCATGTAAATTCTGTGTGTAAATGAATTTGCACCGATTTGTACAAATGAATAGGCCCAGATATTTGTGAATACATTGTTTACCCTTTTTCACATACACCACATACTTTGTTTGTGAGAACCAGAAGTATGTTTCCAATTTCCGCATTTCTCTCTCCATGTCAGATTGCAAACGAATACTTTTCTACAGTCTAGGATTTGAATCCATTGTATGCTAGTTTATTGGGCGTCACACAACAAAATGCTTTGACGCACGTCCTGAGACCAAACAAGGTAATAATGAAAGTAAATAAAATTCAGACAGCACAGTGATCAATCAGCTGGACTAATGACGTGTTCTACAACAGAAACTGCTGTATTAGCACTTGCTAATATGGTTAAACTGTCGTTCAAAACTATAGAATCCAGATAAAGAAAAACTACATGAGTACTTCGTGATTGCCGATTATTTTTTTTAGCGTACAGCAGATATTTCAGCTTCCATTGGTTCGTGGTTACGTTCGAGCTCTCATTCTAAGTCTCCGGTTACCACGCAAACATTAAACATAACTCAAAAGAATCTTCGCCGAAATACACAAGCGCATATTTCAGAAAAAGAAGACAGGTTTACATACAGATTGCTATATTTGGTGACTCCCGGCAGTCGTGCTTGGTTTACGGTGAATACGAGCTGCTGCCACTGGTAAGGCGGAAGTGATGATTGACAGCTGCGCCACACAATTAAAATTAAGATTCAGAAAACAACAGCGGAGGCGTGCTACATGACACGCATAGTTCGGTTGCACAGAAGTAGCGTACAGGGGAAAAGCTGCATCCGAATAGTAAAAAAAATACGTCCTATGTCTCTTCCTAACCACTTTTCCTTTTCGTTCTTATCGTGTTGTTTCATGCAGGCTGTATAAACGTGCACAACCCGGTGAAAAATATTAGGCTACTTCATTACCAAGGTTGGAATTGAAATAAAAAAGTAATATAGGCTACCAGTCGCAAAAGTGAAACGAAATGGTTGTCACATTGAGAATGGTTGCTCACGCTTACCCTCCTCTCCACTCATATTTATCGACATGAATCCCAATTACTATGATTGTATGAAAATAATTGTTAAATTTATGCAAGATAGCATAACATATTAGGCCTACAAATCTACTACTGTACACATTCTTAAGTTTCAAACATGTTGAATTAAAAACATCTGGCTAAAAATATCCCTTTTTCTTGGAAGACAGACTTCTGTTATGGTTAATATGCTGATTATGATCTAATTATAAGCCTATGCATATAATGCGTATGTATGTGTGTGTAAGCTGTATGGGTAGGTTCACTGAGCACGGATCGATGCTCTTTTGCAGGAACGCCCTGCCTCACACTCACACACATTCACAACCACAATCCTCTATTGTTGGCCACTGAGCAGCTCCACCAAAATAACAGCTTAAGAACCACTACACAACTCAGTCATGTTGATCGTTTGTTTTCGTAAACGGCCGAATGGTGCGTCGCTTTAAATGTTGCTGCCGCAAGGAATTTTGGGACGGCATCATCTCCTTTCCTTTAGTAAAGGACGGTCCAGTGTGCCCTATGCTAAAGGAGATAAGATAGGAAGCACTGAAGCACCTTTCCTTAGCATTTAGAGAATTCGACCAGCTCTTATCATGGCTGCCACTTAGATACTTCTGGGTCATTTCACTCAGTTAGGAACGCTCCTGAGCAAAAAAAGGCTATTCTGACACAGCCTTGATTTGACCCGAAAGTATCTAAGTATCTGAGGTCAAGGAAAAGTGGTTAGGAAAAGGCATAGGACATAATTTTTTTGACTATTCAGACACAGCCCAAGCGTTATGTGGCTGCTTGGTCCCTACGAAGAACTAAATGAAACACACCATTAACAGAAGTGTTGGACAGACACAGTGAGTAATTTAGTTTATTTAAACAAATTTAAATTTAAGCTTTTTGTGGAAAAAAAGAAGTGCAATTATATAAGCGTGAATGATGTTTTAAGCATTCTAAAGCCGGTCAGTAATTCAGCGCAGGGCCGGCCCGTGGCATAAACGCTCTGTGCGGTTGTTGTTATTTTCGTAATTACGTTATTCATCCCCTCGCAGAACTAGTGGTATAAATTTTAAATGGAATGGCAACCGAACATTTCATAACAATGCAATGTAAGAATGGTTTTATCAAGTGCACCACCCCCTACCCCCCGCTCGACAGACTCCAACAAACCCCCCAACTCCCCCCCCCCCCCCGCAAAATGGCTGCCGTGCATCAACCAGGTGGTTGATTAAACGTTGGTGGTGGAGTTTCCCCCTCATCACTGTAAATTGCTTTGAGTCATTGGCTGGTGACAAAAAACGAAGCAGAAGAAGAAGAAGTAGAAGAAGAAGAGTTATTTATTTTATTTTTTTAATGATGTTCAAAAACAAAGACAAAAAGCAGTCTGAGACTATACGAATCTGCACACTGAAACACACTATTTAAAGGTTCTTGGAATCTAAGGAAGTGAAAGAGCACAAGACAGCGGTGAAAAGCTGAACCAGAGGATGTGAGTAATTCGCAGCTTCTGTTTTCGCAGAAAATCTCACAGCGAGACGAGCGTCGAGCAGCCTGTGCCTCGTCACTTTGAGGCTGAACTGGTTGATGATGAGACGGGGCTGGTGTACCTGTGTGAGGACCCTCCCTCTTCGATCGCCGTGGCGACGGCCGCCAGTTTCGTGGCCATCTTCTGTGTGGGCGTGGGTGGGAAGCGCTTCTGCTCTACGTGCTGCTCCGGCACGAGGACCTGAGGCACGTGACCAACCTGCTGGTGCTGAACACGGCCGCGTCCGACCTGCTGTTCGCCGCCACGCTGCCCTTCTGGAGCACCTATCACCTGTCCCACTGGGTCTTTGGCCCCGCCCTCTGCAGGGTCCTGGTCGGCGCCTACTTGGCGGGCCTGTACTGCGGGCTGATGTTCCTGACCGCGCTGACCGTGGGCCGCTACGTGACCGTGGTGCGCGGCCGGTCGGCCCGGCGGGGGAGGCGTCTGGCGTGCGCCCGGTCGGCCTGCGCCGCCCTGTGGCTCGTCGGCGTCTCCGCCGCCGCCTGGGAGATGGCCGCCACGGGGGCGGGGCCTGCCACCGTCCATAACAGTTCTAACAGCCTCTGGAAGGAGGGGGTGACAGGCGGGGAAGTGTCTGTGGCTACTCCCAAAATCAACCCGGGCATGGAACTGAAATCCTTGGCTTAGGATTGCGTGGGACGTATCTCGTCTCGGCGTGGAGGGAGCTTGGGGGGGGGGTGGGGGGTGGATTCACACATTCTCATCTTCTCAGGATAAGGCGTGCAAAAGAGAAATGAGTGACTCACTGTCTGCATGAACAACTGCTTTCGCATCCTTGGTGATGGTGGGCGGTGGTCAGGATTTCCCCTGGGTGGCAGGACACTACCTGTCGACGGGGGCACTGCCCGGGATTTTGGGCCCCTGGAACAGATGTCACATTGGGCCCCTGCACAGTCACAGCACTCTGGGAATCGTGAAATGGCGGAGCAGGACAGCTGAACTCGGCTCTCCGCCTGGGATTGGTGGACGGACAGCTGTCACTCATCCTGGGGGGCAGAGCTTGTCTGAAGGGGAGGCCATAAAGGGACTAGCACGAGTGTCGGAGTTCAGACACTCTCCCTCGAAATCTGTGGGTGTGATCTGTGCCTGAACAAACGCTTTGTATGCATTGCCGTGCTACAGGTAAGGAGTTCATTTCTGATCATTCAGCTTCTTACACATTCATATTCATATTCATATATTCATTTTCAAATGCATGTAAGAGCAATCTTTTCATCACATACAGTTAATGAAATTTTACTAGATTTGTATGACATAATATCAGTTTTCATGCAATTTCATGTCTTTTAAATAATAATAATATATGTCCATGTTTTCAGCAATATACTATTCCGTTAATATGTACCATTGTTAAAATATTACAAATTCTTTATTATATAATAATAATAGTATGTCCATATTGTTAGCAATATACTATTCTGTTAAAATGTACCATTGTTAAAATATTACAAATACTTTATTATTAATAATAATAATAATAATAATAATAATAATAATAATAATAATAATATAATGACATTTTAAATATATATATATATATTCTGCATGTACTCTATTTCATTGTTTGTAATGTCTCATCAGTAAAGATTGGCAGGTTGCAGAGTGGGGGGGGACGACAGAAACATGGCGTCTGCTCTCACAGCCTCTCCCTTGTCTGACGGAATCCAAGCCACCACGGATAACGGTTCCTACGACTACAACTACAACTACAACTACAACTACAACTACGACTACAACTACAACTACACCGACTCTTTGGTGATCCTGGGGGAGGACGAGCCCCAGAACTTTGGCGGGACGTTCTCCGGTGTTCTGTACACCCTGATATTCATCCTCAGCCTGGTGGGGAACAGCTTCCTGCTCTGGGCTCTGCTTGTGCGGGAGGACCTGAGGAAGACCACCACGCTCTTCCTCCTGCAGCTGGCCGTGTCCGACCTGCTGCTCACGCTGACACTGCCCTTCTGGGCCGTCTATCACCTGCACCACTGGGTCTTCGGCACGCCCGGCTGCCACCTCCTCGTCTTCCTCTTCTTCCTGGGCTTCTACGGCTACATGGCGTTCCTGGTGGCGGTGACGGTGGACCGCTACCTGGCCGTGGTCCACGCCGTGCGGATGCTGCGGCTGAAGTCTCGGCTGTGCGTCGCGCTCTCCAGCGCCTCCCTGTGGCTGGTGTGCGTCGCCGCGAGCGTCCCAGAGGCGGTGCACTCCGAGATCGTGGAGGACAGGGGCGAGACACTGTGCAAGGCAGTGCGTCAGCCGCTGCACCTGGAGCTGCTGGGATACGCCATGCAGATCACCCTGTTCTTCCTCCTCCCCTTCGCCCTCATCCTCTTCTGCTACGCGCGCATCTGGGCCACCGTGTCCAGGTGCAGGTCGGCCAGGCGGGCGCAGGCCGTGCGGCTGATATTCTGCATGGTGCTGGGGTTCTTCGCCTGCTGGGCGCCCTACAACGTGGTGCTGCTCCTGGGCGCCCTGCAGCTCCTGGGCTGCCCCGGGCTGACGGGGCCCGAGGCCGCAGAGAGGCTGGCGTACGCGTACTACGTGTGCCACGCCCTGGCCTACTGCCACTGCTTCCTCAACCCCGCCCTCCACGTCTTCGGCAGCGGAAGGTTCCGCGGCTACCTCTCCGTCCGTCGCCACAGTGACCGAGGGAGGAGCCTGACACTCAGCACTCAGCACAGTGTCCAGCGAGGTTCCACCTCCCGTCAGTGATGTGCTGTGCGTGCAACTGCAGAAAAACAAAGAAGGAAAAAATCAGAAGAGGGGATGGAGAGATTGGGACAGCCTGAAATACTTGGAACTGAAAGGCAAAGACTTTCAGTTCACTGGAACCACTATGGTGAAAACCAGCCTTGTCTAGAAATATCTCACTATTTTATGAATTGTTTTTTTATTTTTTTATTTGGCAAATTATCTAAAAAAAAAAAAAAAAAACCACTTAGCAAATATATGTTTTTGTTACACATTGTCCATAAACACAGCTGGGTGTTTACTGAAGCAACTCAGGACAAGCGTGAAGCTCATACTTTAACCTCGTAGCGCAAAGCCCCTGAGATTACCGACATTCGGTGCTACTGCAACCAAAGTGTGAGATAAAAACAGAAACGCGCTGTTTTAGTTTCATTAGTAGACGATACATGACAACTATGCCGAATACGGAGTTTCGCAGACCCACCATTGTCGCTCTGGTCGTTCATTTAACACGCACCCCCTCCCTGCAGTTTCATCTACAACTACATCCATGACAATGGACAATATTGTCTATCTTGGCATTCATAAATATATTATTTCCACTAAAAAATCGTATTCGGTCATAGCAACAAGATAAACCCGACAATAGCCCTAAGATATGCCAATACAGCAGTGAAAACGCTGCTCGTTGAATAATGAAATAAACAAGAAAAAGTTTTTTAAAATGATACCATATCATTCTACAGTCAATATCTGGGGCTAAATATTGAATAAATATGCAACCTTACCGTTGGTTTTACGCTTAGAGATGTCCCTTTTGAGACTGAGTGGTCATATATTGTCTTGGACAATCCGTTTGTGTAATATATGCGCATTTGTGATGCCTGGGTACCTTCCAAAATAGCTGTGCGTAATACCACACATGTTGTTTACAGCGTTGTCGCCCTTTATAGTACAGTCTGGCTTGATTGACAATTAATTTATTCAGTAGGTGAGAGTATAAGCTTCTAACGATGTATAACGTACCTAATCAGCGTAACCAAATATTATCTTATCATCGCATTCACGTACGCATTCACTCTATGGTAGCAGTTAATGACGCTGCACCTAACAAAGCGTGGTCAGCGATTTTTCGTAATTTCTTGGAAAATACTATTATTATTGAGGACTTCTGGGCATAGCTAAGCCATATGTTTGCTGATAGACCTAGCTGTCTTTAAATAGGTTAGTGGTATGATGTAATGTGGATATTTCACACTGTAATATAAGCGTTAGTTAGTAGTGTAATCATTTTTGTGAAGCATGCAGCAGTGATGACGTGAGAGTTGGAACACTGCCAAAATGTAACGGTTAAAAATTGTTTTCATGTCGTCCCATCCCCATACAAGAAAACATACGAGAGTACAGAGTATAGAAATACATACAAGAGTTAATTGTTACACATTTAGGTACTGTACTGCATTGTGTGATGACATTTTTGCGTTATTTTTAATCTGATAGCAATGTTCCATCTTAAACCTTCATAAGGGGCTCATTTATATGCTTTATAATGGACAAAAACCATTTTATTCATTTTTGGAGAGATTTTGGATATGTTTCTGGACCCCTATATATTTTAGACTACTGTACTGATGGAAAGCTTGTAATTCCCACCTGAAAATGATGCAAGAGTTTCTTGAGTCAAAACAGTTGATTTGTAGTGAAATACGTGAATATTTTGTGATTTACAGCAATGCAACATTCAGACATTTTGGATAGATTTGGAGATGCTGGGAGCACTACTTAATTTTTGCTTCATAAATCTATAGTACTTCTACATATCCACCCTTAGATTTTATGAACTTGTGGTCAAGAAGTTTTTGATCCAGTACATGTATAGTTTAACCTGATGTATATATGCAATCTCTCAGTATTTCATTGCAAACTAAAAAAGTGCAAATTCATTTTTTGTCTAGACAATTGCATTTGTGGCACTGTATTTCTTCCAAAATTATGAATATAGTATTAGTATTGTAAATTGTATGAATGTCTTGCTTCATTTAAGCTTAGTACATGGAAATACAAGATGGGACAATCATACGATTTTACTGTATAGTCACTGAAAGGTTTCTTTCTGGGGATGTTACCCATTTGAGTCAAACAGAGCGCAATTCCATTTCGCTTCCTATAACTGTTTTTAAAAACAAAATATACATACACACCTGTGGTGGCCTGTGGTGTCTTGTTTAAAAAGCACAGTTTCAATATAATTGCCTGTAAATATCTTATTATTTTAGAAATGCTAGAATTGTTTTAGAAGCGTACGAATGTTGGAAGAATCTAGGGTTATAATCTACAGCATATCGCAGTACCTGTTGCTTCATCGGCCTTTGCTAACCAAGATAAAATTTGAACGGATGTGTTGGTGGTTGCAGCTTTTCATGTGAGGCTGAGTGTGGTCGGTGTGTCTCATGGCCAAGGATGCTTTTACAGGTTGGCACAGTAAAGCCAACTCTGCAACAGGAAGTAATGCAAGTTATCGGAAAAAAATAAGTATTTTCACATCAAAGACAATGCATCAGATCACTAGGATCTTTTTTATTATTTACATTTTAAAAAATGTATAACATTTCATGTTATCAAATTATCAGTGCTAATAATGTGTATTTTTGTATGTACAGTGTGTGTGTGTCCTTTTCTAAAATACAATCCTGGCTGTCATAGTTGTAGTTAGGTAAACTTTGAACCGCCATTCAATGCACCAACTATGAACTTTGTGTATTTGGCTAATAAAGTTATTTCTTCAGCATTTCTGTTTGTGCTCCTCAGGAAAGCTAATTTTTAAGCGTTAAGTCAGTAATCACCTGTTCATCGAGCTGTGCTGAGTCGAGGACGAGGCAGAGTTTCCGGAGCCACAATCCGCACGTCTGTATGTCCCACAGCGCCATCTGCTGTTCAGAGCTGGTAGAGCGAGTTGTGCTGTGAAGCAGCATCTGGAACCTCAGCATGGGCATCGACCAAGCGGCCAAAACCAGACTTCATTTTTGAAGCTCATTTCCTGGTGTTGTAGTTCCTGGTTGCTCACTAGCGCCACTACGGATGGCTCCAGTATAGGTGTTTTCATATCCGGTTTCCATATAAGTCTACGGTACAAATGCGATCAAAATACAAAGTCAATAATTTTTTCTCATGAGAACAAATAGTCATAATAGGTGTATTTTATTCGTCTTATGACTGTCCATGGGTCGATTTTATGATTTATTCCGTCATTTGGGCACAGTGCCAATATTTGTTCTGGACCAATGAGGTACAGCTTGCGTCACTTCCGGATTACTGCAAAGGATTGAGCTACAGGAGGGGCTACAGTCTATGGTCACTGGGGCGGGCGGTGGCGCCTCTTGGCCTTGACATTGCGGCTCCGGCCACGGTCCGCCTGTGCTAAGTCGGAAAATGCAGGCATCCCATTTCGTGGTGATTTCATTATGGCGTGTGCTATTTACAGCTGCACTAGACGACCATAAAATAATCCTCCTCTTAAGTTTTTCGGTAGCCTACTTAACCAAATAATTAGTTGGCAGAAAGCGTAATCAGCTTGCTATATTTGGTAGTCCAGTAGTAGCCTATGCTAAAACAGTTCGCAACTTCGGCTACCAAGCCATTTGACTGGCTAGCTAACCTTAACCGGCAAACATTCAAACTGTCAGACGTGTTTGACGGCTTGTAGAAGATAAAGATAACTGAAGATAACTGAACATAACCTAATTGTATTTTTAATGTCATACATATAACGTGATTACACGACACAGTACAGTCACGGATAGAAATTAAACTCCGTAAACATCAGATAATATATTGTAAAACATAACGGCAGACAGTCAGCTAGCCTCAAGTTCGTTCTGCAATCGTTCGTTCAGGTTGATGGGCTTTTCCGCACCGGACTGTCAATCAAATTGTAAAAATCACAGAATCGCTTAACTCTATGGTTTTGGCTTCAAAACGTGTTTTAGAGACCCACGGAGAGTCAATGGGTGACGTCACGGTAGCTTTGTCCATATTTTTTACAGTCTCTGGTTGCGACTTACCAAATTACGACCAAAGTGTAACGTTGTCATTACGTAGTGTGTTTGTAGGGTTGTCGGTCTCTTAAATGCTTAAAACATGTTCCTTTCTAAATGCCAGTCTTACAAAGATGGTTAATTTCGTTAAATTCTGTGTGTGTGATTTCATCGTGTGTTGTATGTTATTCAGCAAATAAACCTTGAGACTCTTAATTCGCTTCGCGAAACTGAAAATTTTGCAGTGTTCATGCCAAAATTGGGATTAGCCTATAGTAGCTTTGTCACATGCGTAAAGCATGTCCCAGATTGACATTTACGGAATGTACACGACTGACAAGCCGTCAAACACGTTTGACAGGTTGAATGTTTGCCGGTTAGGGTTAGCTAGCTAGTCAAATGGCTTGGTAGCCGAAGTTGCGAACTGTTTTAGCATAGGCTACTGGACTACCAAATATAGCAAGCTGATTACGCTTTCTGCCAAGTAATTATTTGGTTAAGTAGGCTAAAGGAAATAGTAAAAATGACTCGGCTACCGAGAAATTTAAGAGGAGGATTATTTTATGGTCGTCTAGTGCAGCTGTAAATAGCACACGCTATAATGAAATCACTACGAAATGGGATGCCTGCATTTTCTGACTTCGCACAGGTGGACCGTTGCCGGAGCTGCAATGTCAAGGCCAAGAGGCGCCACCGCCCACCCCAGTGACCATAGACTGTAGCCCCTACTGTAGCTTAGGACTCTGCAGGAATCAGGAAGTGACGCAAACTGTACCTCACTGGTCCACAACAAATATTGTAAGAGTGCCCAAATGACACAATAAATCATGAAATCGACCCATGGACAGTCATAAGACGAATAAAATACACATATTATGACTATTTGTTCTCATGAGAAAAAATTATTGACTTTGTATTTTGACCGCATTTGTACCGTACACTTACATGGAACCCGGATATGAAAACACCTATACTGGAGCCAATCGTAGTGGCGCTAGTGAGCAACCAAGAACAACAAGACCAGGAAATGAGCTTCAAAAACGAAGTCTGGTTTTGGCCGCGTGGCATCCACACGCAGCCAAAGCGCTTCTACAGGACACTGCTCAGGTCAGAGAAACAACACAGGCGGGATAAATGTGAACGTCAGTGTAATAATCCCCTACCAGCAGGGCGAGGAAGAGACACGGACAAAACTGAGTAGCGCCAGCCATCTTTTTTTAAAACCGGTGCAGTCTGGGTGAAGACTGCCAATTCTGCCCACTCACACACGCATGCACGCACACAAGCACACACATACACACACCAGGGTTCATACACTTTTTCACCAATGATTTTCAATGACTTTTCCATGACTTCTCCACAACCTTTAACTGAATTTCCATGACCAAAACAAATGACTTTATCTCAGCGGGACGATTTAAAATTATTTATTGTAACACTAAGTAAAATTAGGTCTGCATCTGAAACATACGGCGCCTATCTAAAACAAATAAACACCAGACAGACACTTAGAAACATTATCTCATGTTTTAATTCGAATAGTTTAACATTTTTGTCAATGTCTCAAACAGGGCTCGAAATTGCGACCATTTTGGTCGCATATGCTCCCGAATCTGTGCGACCTCGAAATATAATTGGGAGCATTTGTGCGAGTGCAAATAATTGTTCTGGTGCGACCTTTTTTTTCTTTTTCCAGTCGAACATCTCTTTCTCTGTACATTCGCTAGTTAGTACAGTCAGTATGTGCCTTGTGAGCTGACGGTGACCCTTCTAACCAATCGTGAGCTTGACATTCCTACCTTTAACGCTGATTTTAAATCGGTTAATATTAGCCTTCAATCGCTCCCTTTCGCTGCACTCCACGCGACACAGAGAGCTAACGCGTTAACTGATGTTACCTAAAGACAAAAGTTTATGTTCAATTTATCAGCGTTATCGAAAGCTGAAAACTTGAACATATTTTTTTGAAACGTTAACGTAGCGTTTCGTGTAGCGACCCGGTTGAAACAGCTGATTTCTCCGATGCAGTTTACTGGTGGTTGATTTAATTAGCGGTATTAATGTGGCGAGAAGCGCATTGTCTTTTGAATGCATGACACGCAATTCCTTGAAGAGTCGACACATTTTAGGTGTGACAGTTTAACTGTTACTTGTAAACCGTACTGTTATATTGGCGTTTTTTATCAATAAAAAAACTATTGCGTGTATTGTTGGTGCTCCTAACTTTTTGAAGTTGGGAGCACCAGTTGTCAGGTGCGTGGGGGGTTAGGACTCAAACGCAGAGTGAGGGGAAAAAACTCCAAACTCCAAATGGTATGAACAAAGACTTTACTTAACAGAACAGGAACTAAAGCAGGGAACAAAAGGCCTCGCAGGGCAACTCTCAAAAAACAAAGAAAACTGCAAAACACAGAAAACAGAAAATCCAAGAATCCAAAAACAGACAAAACAGAACGTGGGCAGAGATACACAGGGAGCTACTCTCAGGAGGAAACACGCAGGGCAGAAATATGACCAAAAGCACACTCAACCAAACAAGGATACAGCACCTGAGTCAGGGAGAAGGGAACTTAAATAGACATGACACGAGACACAGGAGGGCACAATGAACAACCAGGCCACAGAGAGGGAAGGGAAAACGAGACAACCCAAAAACAATAATAGAATAATTGAAAACAATAATACAATTAAACAGGGTAAAAGGACAGAGCTAAAAACTGAAGTGTTCCCCAAAAAGGGAAACACAGACAAACCACAGAACATGACACCAGTGCTACCAAGTTAAAAAGTTAATTTCGAGCCCTGATATATTATTGAAGCTGCACTTCCCTGGCATATTGTCGGCACAGTAAGGCCTACGTTTACTAACTGCTACATTAGCTGAAGCGTACCTGTTGGGTGTGCCTGTAAACAGACTGAGCCAGACCGAATTAAATTCTCACACCACCAAAATACCGCGAAGGTTACGTGCCAATTTACATTTTATTACTATACATACTATTTTTATGATTGGATTAATTAGTAATTATATTTTATGCAACTTTAGCTATATTTCCATTACTTTTCCAAAACTTTTCAAAAAATATTATTTTCCATAACTTTTCCAGGGCCTGGAAATTGCATTTTAAATTTCAATGACTTTTCCAGGTTTTTCATGACCGTACGAACCCTGACACATACACACACACACACACACACACACACGCAGGTTAGGAAAACTGGAGAGTCCAAATTGCCCCCACCCCTCCCCCCTGCTCGACAGACTCCAACAAACCCCCAACTCCCCCCCCACCCTGCAAAATGGCTGCCGTGCATCAACCAGGTGGTTGATTAAACGTCAGTGGTGGAGTTTCCCCCTCATCACTGTAAATTGCTTTGAGTCTCTGGCTGGTGGCCAAAAACTAATAATAATAATAATAAGAAGAAGAAGAAAAAGAAGATGAAGAAGACGACGAAGAAGAAGAAGAAGAAGAACCAGAAGAATTATTATTCTTTTTTTTAATGATGTTCAAAAACAAAGACCAAAAGCAGTCTGGGACTATTCGAATCTGCACACCGAGACGCACTATTTAAACGTTCTTGGAATTTTTCATTATTCTTGTTAAGGAAGTGACAGAGCACAAGAGAGCGGTGAAAAGCTGAACCAGAGGATGTGAGTAATTCGCAGCTTCTGTTTACCCTGAAAATCTCACAGCGAGATGAGCGTCGAGCAGCCTGTGCCTCGTCGCTTTGAGGCTGAACTCGGGGAGCCGAAGGGCTTCAGCTCGCGGGAGGAGAACCAGCATCGCTGCTGGAGCCGCACGGCGCTCGTGATCTTTCCAGGGGCGGGGCTACGGAAATGAACGCGTATTTAGCCAATGGCGGCTTTGACGTCGAGTTGAACGCAACGTATGACGATTATGAGACGGGGCTGGTGTACTTGTGTGAGGACCCTCCCTCTTCGATCACTGTGGCGACGGCTGGTAGTTTCGTGGCCATCTTCTGTGTGGGCGTGGGTGGGAAGCGCTTCTGCTCTACGTGCTGCTCCGGCACGAGGACCTGAGGCACATGACCAGCCTGCTGGTGCTGAACATGGCCGCGTCCGACCTGCTGTTCGCCGCCACGCTGCCCTTCTGGAGCACCTATCACCTGTCCCACTGGGTCTTTGGCCCCGCCCTCTGCAGGGTCCTGGTCGGCGCCTACTTGGCGGGCCTGTACTGCGGGCTGATGTTCCTGACCGCGCTGACCGTGGGCCACAACGTGACCGTGGTGCGCGGCCGGTCGGCCCGGCGGGGGAGGCGTCTGGTGTGCGCCCGGTCGGCCTCCGCCGCCTGGGAGATGGTCGTCACGGTGACCGAGGGAGTGGAGCCCGGGCGGTTCGAGTGCGAGGCGGAAGCCTTGAGCCCCCGCGGGGAGCGGACGGCCTACCTCCTGCAGGTGGGCCTGCTGTTCCTGCTGCCGCTGGCCGTGGTGGCGTACTGCTACGCCCAGATCCTGCGGGTCACCATGTCGCGCGTCTCTAGCACCCGGCACCGGACGGTGCCCGTGGTGCCCTGCATGGTGGGGGCCTTCTTCGTCTGCTGGGGCCCCTACAACGCGCTGCTGGCGCTGGAGGCCGTGTACGGGACGGGGGGCATGGACTGTGACTCCCGGGCGCGGATGGACCTGGCGCTGGCCTGCACCCGCGTCTTGGCCTACTGCCACTGCTGCCTCAACCCCATCCTGTACGCCTTCACCCACAGGTTCAGGGCCCACTTCGCCAAAGTGTTCCTCTGCTGTCGCCCGCGGCAACCTGGAGCTGCCAATGAGGGGGTGGGGTTGGGGGCGGGGCTTGGCACCATCCATAACAGTTCTAACAGCCTCTGGAAGGAGGGGGTGACAGGCGGGGAAGTGTCTGTGGCTACTCCCAAAATCAACCCGGGCATGGAACTGAAATCCTTGGCCTAGGAGTGCGTGGGACGTACCTCGGCGCGGAGGGAGCTGGGAGGGGGGGAGCTGGGGGGGAGGTCGCTTCGTCTGTGTATTTTCATCAGGTTTATTTAATTTTATTTTATTATGCATTTATTTTGTTGGCCGGGCTGAGGGATGGTGGGCACGGGCTCTGGGGGGTTTGGGGCTTGCACCCCTTCTCCTGCCCTCTTCTTTCATTTGTTTATCTTCATTACTTTGATTAGTTATACAACACAGTCCTGGGTCCAGTAATTATACTGCACAATTATTTAATAATGACTATTATTATTTGTAATACTAAATGGTAAATGCACTGCATTTATATAGCGCTTTTATCCAAAGCGCTTTACAATTGATACCTCGCATTCACCAGAGCAGTTAGGGGTTAGGTGTCTTGCTCAGGGACACTTCGACACGCCCAGAGCGGGGATCGAACCGGCAACCCTCCGACTGCCAGACAACCGCTCTTACCTCCTGAGCTATGTCGCCCCCTAAATGAAATACTAACCCATTAGATATCAATAAAATTCTGGTAGATTACTGGTAGATACTTGTTCCTGGTTATGGTTATACACTTTGTTGTACGTCGCTCTGGATAAGAGCGTCTGCCAAATGCCTGTAATGTAATGTAATGTAGATTACTGACTGTTTTTTTACTTCACCAGTGTTCTTATCTATGACTTCACAGTTTTGGTTGCTCAAATGTTTTGTTTGCAAATTACATTACATTACATTTCATTACAGGCATTTAGCAGACGCTCTTATCCAGAGCGACTTACACAACTTTTACATAGCATCCATTTATACAGCTGGATATACACTGAAGCAATGCAGGTTAAGTACCTTGCTCAAGGGTACAACGGCAGTGTCCAACCCAGGAATCGATCCTGCGACCTTTCGGTTACAAGTCCAGTTCCTTACCCACTGTGCTACACTGCCGCTACAGAGACCTTCAAATTTTTATGAGCCTAAATTTTTAGAAGCCCCTATAAGCCTAAAAAAGAGTGAACGCTTTCAAAATACACATTTGGCCGGGGATAGTAACTCAGGTAAGAGGGTGACAGTCGTCTGCACTAACCCGCAGTCTTCTGGATGCTGCTTTCCTCTGCCTCAGCGGGGGGTGGATTCACACATTCTCATCTGTCTCAGAACAAGGCGTGCAAAAGAGAAATGAGTGACTCACTGTCTGCACGAACAACTGCTTTTGCATCCTTGGTGATGGTGGGCGGTGGTCAGGATTTCCCCTGGGTGGCAGGACACTGCCTGTCGACGGGGGCACTGCCCGGGATTTTGGGCCCCTGGAACAGATGTCACATTGGGCCCCTGCACAGTCACAGCACTCTGGGAATCGTGAAATGGCGGAGCAGGGCAGCTGAACTCGGCTCTCCGCCTGTGACTGGTGGACGGACAGCTGTCACTCATCCTGGGGGGCAGAGCTTGTCTGAAGGGGAGGCCATAAAGGGACTAGCACGAGCGTCGGAGTTCAGACACTCTCCCTCGAAATCTGTGGGTGTGATCTGTGCCTGAACAAACGCTTTGTATGCATTGCCGTGCTACAGGTAAGGAGTTCATTTCTGATCATTCAGCTTCTTACATATTCATATTCATATTCATATATTCATTTTCAAATGCATGTAAGAGCAATGTTTTCATCACATACAGTTAATGAAATTTTACTGGATTTGTATGACATAATATCAGTTTTCGTGCAATTTAATGTCTTTTAAATAATTGATAATATATATCCATTTTTCAGCAATATACTATTCCGTTAAGATGTACCATTGTTAAAATATTACAAATACTTTATTATATAATAATAATATGTCCATATTTTCAGCAATATACTCTTCGTTTAAGATGTACAATTGTTAAAATATTGCAAATATGTATTAATAATAATAATAATAATAATAATAATAATAATAATAATAATAATAATAATATAATGACATTTTAAATATATATATACATTGTGCATGTACTCTATTTCATTGTTTGTAATGTCTCATCAGTAAAGATTGGCAGGTTGCAGAGTGGGGGGGGACCACAGAAACATGGCGTCTGCTCTCACAGCCTCTCCCTTGTCTGACGGAATCCAAGCCGCCACGAATTACGGTTCCTACGACTACGACTACGACTACAACGACTCTTTGGTGTTCCTGGGGGAGGACGAGCCCCAGCACTTTGGCGGGACGTTCTCCGGCGTTCTGTACACCCTGATCTTCATCCTCAGCCTGGTGGGGAACAGCTTCCTGCTCTGGGCTCTGCTGGTGCGGGAGGACCTGAGGAAGAGCACCACGCTCTTCCTCCTGCAGCTGGCCGTGTCCGACCTGCTGCTCACGCTGACACTGCCCTTCTGGGCCGTCTATCACCTGCATCACTGGGTCTTCGGCACGCCCGGCTGCCACCTCCTCGTCTTCCTCTTCTTCCTGGGCTTCTACAGCTACATGGCGTTCCTGGTGGCGGTGACGGTGGACCGCTACCTGGCCGTGGTCCACGCCGTGCGGATGCTGCGGCTGAAGTCTCGGCTGGGCGTCGCGCTCTCCAGCGCCTCCCTGTGGCTGGTGTGCGTCGCCGCGAGTGTCCCGGAGGCGGTGCACTCCGAGACTGTGGAGGATGGGGACGAGACTCAGTGCAAGGTGGCGGATCAGCCGCTGCACCTGGAGCTGCTGGGATACGCCATGCAGATCACCCTGTTCTTCCTCCTCCCCTTCGCCCTCATCCTCTTCTGCTACGCGCACATCTGGGCCACCGTGTCCAGGTGCAGGTCGGCCAGGCGGGCGCAGGCCGTGCGGCTGATCTTCTGCATGGTGCTGGGGTTCTTCGCCTGCTGGGCTCCCTACAACGTGGTGCTGCTCCTGGACGCCCTGCAGCTCCTGGGCTGCCCCGGGCTGACGGGGCCCGAGGCCGCAGATAGGCTGGCGTACGCGTACTACGTGTGCCACGCCCTGGCCTACTGCCACTGCTTCCTCAACCCCGCCCTCCACGTCTTCGGCAGCGGAAGGTTCCGCAGCTACCTCTCCGTCCGTCGCCACAGCGACCGGGGGAGGAGCCTGACACTCAGCACTCAGCAAAGTGTCCAGCGAGGTTCCACCTCCCATCAGTGATGTGCTGTGCGTGCAACTGCAGATAAACAATGAAGGAAAAAATCAGAAGAGGGGATGGAGAGATTGGGACATCCTGAAATACTTGGAACTGAAAGGCAAAGACTTTCAGTTCACTGGAACCACTATGGTGAAAATCAGCCTTGTCTAGAAATATCTCACTATTTTATGAGTTGTTTTTTTATTTTTTTATTTGGCAAATTATCTAAAAAAAAAAAAAAACCACTTAGCAAATATATGTTTTTGTTACACATTGTCCATAAACACAGCTGGGTGTTTACTGAAGCAACTCAGGACAAGCGTGAAGCTCATACTTTAACCTCTTAGCGCAAACCCCCTGAGATTACCGACATTTGGTGCTACTGCAACCAAAGTGTGAGATAAAAACAAAAACGCGCCGTTTTGGTTTCATTAGTAGACGATACACGACAACTATGCCGAATACGGAGTTTCGCAGCCCCACCGTTGTCGCTCTGGTCGTTCATTTAACACGCACCCCCTCCCTGCAGTCTCATCTACAACTACATCCATGACAATGGACAAAATTGTCTATCTTGGCATTCATAAATATATTATTTCACCACTAAAAAATCGTATTCGGTCATAGCAACAAGATAAACCCGACAATAGCCCTAAGATATGCCAATACAGCAGTGAAAACGCTGCTCGTTGAATAATGAAATAAACAAGAAAAAGTTTTTTTAAATGATACCATATCATTCTACAGTCAATATCTGGGGCTAAATATTGAATAAATATGCAACCTTACCGTTGGTTTTACGCTTAGAGATGTCCCTTTTGAGACTGAGTGGTCATATATTGTCTTGGACAATCCGTTTGTGTAATATGCGCATTTGTGATGCCTAGGTACCTTCCAAAATAGCTGTGCGTAATACCACACGTGTTGTTTACAGCGTTGTCGCCCTTTATAATACAGTCTGGCTTGATTGACAATTAATTTATTCAGTAGGTGAGAGTATAAGCTTCTAACAATGTATAACATATCTAATTTTAGTGGTCAGCGATTTTTCGTAATTTCTTGGAAAATACTATTATTATTGAGGACTTCTGGGCATAGCTAAGCCATATGTTTGCTGATAGACCTAGCTGTCTTTTAATAGGTTAGTGGTATGATATAATGTGGATATTTCACACTGTAATATAAGCGTTAGTTAGTAGTGTAATCATTTTTGTGAAGCATGCAGTAGTGATGACGTGAGAGTTGGAACACTGCCAAAACGTAACGGTTAAAAATTGTTTTCATGTCGTCCCATCCCCATACAAGAAAACATACGAGAGTACAGAGTATAGAAATACATACAAGAGTTAATTGTTACACATTTAGGTACTGTACTGCATTGTGTGACGACATGTTTGCATTATTTTCAATCTGATAGCAATGTTCCATCTTAAACCTTCATATATCATTTATATGCTTTATAATGGACAAAAACCATTTTATTCATTTTTGGAGAGATTTTGGATATGTTTCTGGACCCCTATATATTTTAGACTACTGTACTGATGGAAAGCTTGTAATTCCCACCAGAAAATGATGCAAGAGTTTCTTGAGTCAAAACAGTTGATTTGTAGTGAAATGTGAATATGTTGTGATTTACAGCAATGCATCATTCAGACATTTTGGATAGATTTGGAGATGCTGGGAGCACTGCTTAGTTTTTGCTTCATAAATCTATAGTAGTTCTACATATCCACCCTTAGATTTTATGAACTTGTGGTCAATAAGTTTTTGATCCAGTACATGTATAGTTTAACCTGATGTATATATGCAATCTCTCAGTATTTCATTGCAAACTAAAAAAGTGCAAATTCATTTTTGATTTTTTGTCTAGACAACTGCATTTGTGGCACTGTATTTCTTCCAAAATTATGAATATAGTATTAGTATTGTAAATTGTATGAATGTCTTGCTTCATTTAAGCTTAGTACATGGAAATACAAGATGAGACAATCATACGATTTTACTGTATAGTCACTGAAAGGTTTCTTTCTGGGGATGTTACCCATTTGAGTCAAACAGTGCAATTCCATTTCACTTCCTATAACTGTTTTTAAAAAACAATATACATACACACCTGTGGTGGCCTGTGGTGTCTTGTTTAAAAAGCACAGTTTCAATATAATTGCCTGTAAATATCTTATTATTTTAGAAATGCTAGAATTGTTTTAGAAGCGTACGAATGTTGGAAGAATCTAGGGTTATAATCTACAGCGTATCGCAGTACCTGTTGCTTCATCGGCCTTTGCTAACCAAGATAAAATCTGAACGGATGTGTTGGTGGTTGCAACGTTTCCTGTGAGGCTGAGTGTGGTCGGCGTGTCTCATGGCCAAGGATGCTTTTACAGGTTGGCTCAGTAAAGCCAACTCTGCAACAGGAAGTAATGCAAGTTATCGGAAAAAAATAAGTATTTTCACATCAAAGACAATGCATCAGATCACTAGGATCTTTTTTATTATTTACATTTAAAAAAATGTATAACATTTCATGTTATCAAATTATCAGTGCTAATAATGTGTATTCTTGTATGTACAGTGTGTGTGTGTCCTTTTCTAAAATACAACCCTGGCTGTCATAGTTGTAGTTAGGTAAACTCTGAACCTCCATTCAATGCACCAACTATGAACTTTGTGCATTTGGCTAATAAAGTTATTTATTCAGCATTTCTGTTTGTGCTCCTCAGGAAAGCTAATTTTTAAGCCAGTAATCACCTGTTCATCGAGCTGTGCTGAGTTGAGGCTGAGGCAGAATTTCCAGAGCCACAATCCGCACGTCTGCCTGTACCACATCGCCATCTGCTGTTCAGAGCTGGTAGAGCGAGTTGTGCTGTGAAGCAGCAGCTGGAACCTCAGCATGGGCATCGACACGCAGCCAAAGCGCTTCTACAGGGCACTGCTCAGGTCTACAGGGCACTGCTCAGGTCAGAGAAACAACAGAGGCGGGATAAATGTGAACGTCAGTGTAATAAATCAACCTACCAGCAGGGGGAGGAAGGGACACGGACAAAACTGAGTAGCGCCAGCCATCTTTTTTTAAAACTGGTGCAGTCTGGGTGAAGACTGCCAATTCTGCCCACTCACACACGCATGCACGCACACAAGCACACACATGCACACACGCATGCACACACACAAGCACACACATGCACACATGCATGCAGACACGCATGCACACACACATACACACACACACACACAGGTTAGGAAAACTGGAGAGTCCAAATTGCCCATAGGTACGGTATGAGTGGATGAGTGAAAGGTGTGTGTACCTTGCAATGGATGGCAGCCTATCCAGGGTACATTCTTACCTCTGCCCCAGTGCATGCTGGGATAGGCTCCAGCTCCCCAGATAATGGATGGAGGGACAGACGATGGAAGCCCGTGCATTTTCTCTTTAAACACATTTACAAGACTACCTGGTACAGGCTGGGGGGTCAGCAGTTTTAGGCCTGGGTGGGGGGGGGGACAGCACCACCAATTACACTGCGTAGGAAGGGTGAGCCGATTTCTTTGGATGTACTGTAAGTATGCAATTGGTGGTGATTTCTGGTCAAGACATGCAACTAGTGCCATGTCATCTGCATATTTAATGAGAGTGAGATCTTTGCTGTTTTCCTGGATTTCATTTGTGTAAATGGAGAATAATGCAGGAGATAGCACGCAACCTTGGGGAACACCACTGTTTAAAATCAACTCGTCAGAGAGATGGCCGTTGACACTGACTCGCTGGGGTCTGTCGGTTAAAAACACTTTGATCCACAGGATCAGACCTGCAGTTGCACAAACGTTCCAAAAGTAAATGAATCTGAATCGTATTAAAAGCAGATGAGAAGTCCATGAATAAAAACTGTTGAGTCCAAATGCTGGGAAACTTTGTCAATAAGGGTCAAGGTGGCATCCTCTGCCCCCCATTGCGCCCTATGGGCAAACTGTAGTTGGTCTAGCTGGACAGCCCTCTGCTCTTTGAGCTTTTTGCCAGTCACCCATTCCATGCATTTTCACAATACAGAGGTTAAAGCAATGGGCCTATAATCATTGTGGGTCTTGGCGTGTGCTTTTTCGGCACTGGTTTGATGGTGGATATTTTCCAGGTACGTGGGACTGTGTTTTAAGAACAGCTGAAATAGCTGTGTAAAGACATGCCCTAATTGGGTTGCACATTCTTTTAGGACTTTAGGACTTTAACCCATCAGGTCCAGGGGCTTTCTGGGGGTTGACACGCTGTAGTCATTTACAGTATCTTTTTGGCTTTGGGTTATGGCACTTGGCACAAGTTCATTGCATATGGCATTACATTCTTGAGTAAAATAGTTTTTTGTCAAACCTAACATAATGTTGGTTTAGTTCATTTGCAGAATTGATGGGGTCTTCACATTGGATTCTTTGTTTTTGCTCCCTTCCCATCATGGTGTTTAGCCCTCTCCAGGCTTCCCTTGCATTGCCCCTAGTGAACTGCTGCCCAACCTTGTTTTTATATTCCGTTTATGTTATTTTAACCATGCGATTTATTTCTTTATCTAGCCTTTTGATTTTCTGTTTGTCCCCCTGCCTAAAGGCTATTTTCTTTAGATTCAGACAAGTTTTTAATTCTTTGTTCATCCATGTTTTATTGTTTGCAAATATTTTAACGACTTTTGTTTTAATAACGGAGTCCACATAAAACGCTATATAGCCGCTTATTCTATCCATGAACCTATCGTGGTCCTTTAGACAGTCCTCATCGTGGAAAAACGTATCCCAGTCCTTAACCTCCAAGCAGCCTTTTAATTTGTCTATAGAGTCTGGTTTCCATCTGTATTGACTTTACTGTGGGTTTCTCCGTTTTCAATTTCTGCCGATACCTTGGCAGTAGATAGATGAACAACATTGTAGTCCGATCTTCCAAGCGGGGGGCGACATATGGAAGCATAGGCGTTCTCTACATTACCGTAACATAAATCCAAGGTCTTGTTTAACCTAGTAACGTGACTTGAAAAGAATTGAGGAAATATTGGGTGGCATTGCTTTGGAATACATCTTATTTAATTTCGGTGAGGCAAGATAGCCTATATTGTTTGTAGCACCGTAACTTGGCGTCATTTTGATATCAATACTTTTAGGGTCCAAGTTGAACTATGCGGTTATTCCCTGCACTTGGACCGGTACTTCTCTCTAGGGTTTTCGTCATACTTGTTCCTGGTTATGGTATACACTTTGTTGTACGTCGCTCTGGATAAGAGCGTCTGCCAAATGCCTGCAATGTAATGTAATGGCAGGCCTGGATTTTGGCAGTCTGAATGAATGAGTTATAGACGGTGTATGTCTTGTATGTGTGAGTAACTTGGCATTTTTGTACGCTGAAAACATGTTTTTTATGAGATGATAGTTACTTGGCCGAATTCCCAGGGGAGATAGTGGGGTCTTAATGATACAGTCATTATTTCATAATGTGTTGAACTGATCATCTCCCGTACTGTAAAGTCCGTGGCCCAGCTGTTGTTGACAAACATACACAGGCCCCCGCCTACATGATTATGAGTTTGTTGAGAGTCACGATCATAACGAATTGTGTATCCATCCAAACTAATGTCAGTGGTGTCATTTGTTAACCACGTTTCAGTGAAGCAGAAAAGATTAGTTCTCCTGTTATCTTCATTGAACTTATTCAACGCATCCAGTTCATTTAGTTTATTTTGCAGTGACCGTACATTTGATAATGTTATTGTCGGCAGCGGAAGTCTGCTCCCTCTTTTTTTTCAATCAATTCCTTATTCCACCTCTCGATCCTCGCTTTTTCTTATTTACTTTTGGGTGCGGTAAGGGCACGCCTATGCCAGCTTCAATGTGTGGGGGAAGAGAGCTCACCTGTTGGAGACTCAGCAGGTGCGCACGAGTGTAGAGAAGCAGTTATGGCGCTTCATTGTTGGGGTTATCCGGTATGATTCCAAACGATCGTACTGAGTTCCAAATTAGAATCAAAGTCCAGAAGACAGGCACAAACGTGGTAACCATAGTCTCAGACATCCTTGCCAAGTGTCCAGAAGACGTATTATCTTTACGCTGTTACATTCACGAAAAACAAACAAACAATTAGAGCATGAGCTTAGGGTCAGCAGACAGCGTCACGCCCCTAGTGGCAGTTGGTATTGCAGCATCGGACACAGGATGGCCAAGACAAAACACAATATGCAATATGAAATTAATATTGATGCTAAAATGCAGCATTGGTAAAAATACATACTCAATACTGACAAATAAAAGCTTTTTTTTCTATGGAGGCTTGTTAAAACAAAATACAATAGTGTTGTAAAAACACACAACTATATATATATATATATATATTATCTCTTCACCTTCTCATCTCTGAATTAAGAATCAGTGTTGCTGAGCTAAAGTTATCTCACAAACTCATAAAATAGTAAAAGTCCAATGCAAACAGGTAGGTTCCATTGTAAATCTTTTGTGTTATTTAGGGAGGCACAAATTTTAGAAACGCTAAAACTGAAGGATTTTTTGTCTCTTAATCAGCCAGCACTGCTACTGTTTTTATGGGTCCAGACAACAAGTTTTGGACTTAATTTAGATTTCATGAGCACACACGCACACACACACACACACACACGCACACACACACACACACAAGCACAAAACCACAGGTTGTGTCTGTATGCATTTTTATTTCATATTCTTCACGTTAAACAACAGGCATTCAGCAGGTGCTCTAATCCAGAGTGATTTGCACAGGTTTTGTCGTGTCTAGGAAGCGACATAATTCTGAGTCCAATCGCCAATCTGTAGAAAACTACTTCACGAGGGAAAAGACACCACGGCAGCAAGCTCTTCAGAAAAGTTTAGACTTTATTTGCACTGGTGCACATGCACAACAAAGCCGGATCAATTCCGCTGAATTGAACCTCGACTGTCAGTTTTACAATCCTTTTATACACAAAATGTACTCCACAAACTCCATAACCCCTTATACATTTACATAAATCCCAGCCACCTGTTCTTTTTGGCAGCATATGGTGTTATTCCAGGCGTCTCTTATCTGACCTACTTGGCACCAGAATGACTTTCTTGGTTCTTAGGAGATAACGTCAGTGTGGAAAGTTACCCCAACTTTCTTTTAAAAAGCAGTGGTCTTTTGTTCGGTACTTTTCCAGTATGCATATAAGTCTCAGCTTTCTGTAATTTTCCATTATGTATTCAGGTTACATATGGGTCACTGTAAAATATTAGTTTTCTAGCACTTCTATTTGGCATTAGCGTTTTGTTGGTTTTTTGGATTATTGTTCTCTGCTATATTTTGGCAGTATATGATTAGTTTTTTGGTTAGTGTTTATCTGTTCAGTGAGCAGTTTTTTCTGCTGAGTGAGCAAATATGTAAATATGACTTCTAAGGCTAGTGCGTTCTCTTGCTCTTTTTCTACAGTGGTTACTGTGGTTTCTTGTGTTTCCATAAGCTCATCTACAACTACTGATATAGGTTTAATGGATTATATATTGATTATATGAGTATATAATTATACTTGTGATATATTTTATCATGAAGCATTGAGAGTTTGGAGGAACCCGTTTGATCAACATTGATGTTAACACCCTAACTTTAACATGTGACGTCATCACAATCATGGGGAGTCTCAAAATTTTCCCTACAGTTTTGTATTTGTTATTTAGTATTATTTTTATACAGTTGGATATATACTGAAGCAATGTAAGTACCGTACGCAAGAGTACAACGGCAGTGTCCTGTCTGGGAATTTAGCCTGTAGCTCCAGGTTACAGGTCTACCCCACGCTTCAAAGCATTCACTGGGATTAAGCAAACACATCAACTTGGTCTTATTTATTTAAAATCAATTATAACGAATATAAATCTGCTAATTCTTAAACACATCACATGCAGTTTGTTGCTTGGCTTACATTAAAATGACTTAATTACATGCAAAATGGATGGAAATTCTGTGTGCATTTAAAATGCATAAATCATAAAATATTTTTTGAGTGCAGCTCCCTGACCACACTGATACTCTCACTCTCATCTTCATCACGGCATGGTCTTCCTCTTCACAGGGTGAAGAGCAGGAAGCCGCTAAAGGTGGTTCGATTCAGAAAATCATCCCAGACTTTACGGTCCTGTGGGAGATGCATGTAGACCTGATGTCCCACCTCCAGCTCCAGAGTGGCTGCATTGGTGGCATAATCCTGATCATCTACCCAGTTTAATGAGGTCACTATGGGCTCCGCGTTCCTGTAGAGAGTGACGCCAGTTCCCAGTGGTTTGCTGAAGGTAGTGAATATGAAGCAGTAGACTCCTCTCACCGGCACAGTGAAGATCCCTTTAGCACAGGGAAAAAACAAGCATAAACACACACACACATGCACACACACACAATACAAACACAAGCACACGTACACACACATGCACACACACACACACAATACAAACACAAGCACACGTACACACACATGCACACACACACACACAATACAAACACAAGCACACATACACATACACACAAGCACACACACACACGCACAAACACACAATACAAACACAAGCACACAAACACACACACAATACAAACATAAGCACACATACACACAAGCACACATGCACACACGCACATACACACACGTACAAACACAAGCACACAAACACACAATACAACACAAGCACACACACACGCACAAACACACACACAATACAACACACACACACACACACACACACAATACAAACACAAGCACACATACACACAAGCACACATGCACACACACACGCACAAACACGCAAACACACACACGCACAAACACACACACAATACAAACACAAGCACACATACACATACACACAAGCACACACACACACGCACAAACATGCACATACACACACGCACAAACACACAATACAAACACAAGCACGCAAACACACACACAATACAACACAAGCACACACACGCACAAACACACAATACAAACACAAGCACACAAACACACACACAATACAAACACAAGCACACATACACATACACACATACACACAAGCACACATGCACACACGCACATACACACACGCACAAACACAAGCACACAAACACACAATACAACACAAGCACACACACGCACACACAATACAAACACAAGCACACATACATATACACACAAGCACACATGCACACACACACACACACACACGCACAAACACGCACATACACACACGCACAAACACACAATACAAACACAAGCACGCAAACACACACACAATACAACACAAGCACACACATGCACAAACACACACACAATACAACACACACACACACACAATACAAACACAAGCACACATACACACAAGCACACACACACACACGCACAAACATGCACATACACACACGCACAAGCACACAATACAACACAAGCACATACACACGCACAAACATACAATACAAACACAAGCGCACATACACACACACAAGCACACACACACACAAACACACAATACAAACACAAGCACACATACACACACGCACACACACACAATACAAATACAGGCAGACATACACATACACACAATCGCACAGTACAAACATGCACATACACACAACACAAACACAAGCACACATACACAATACAAACAATCACACGCACACAATACAAACACAAGCACACACACATACATACAAGCACACATACACACACATGCACACACACACAATACAAACACAAGCACACGTACACACACATGCACACACACACAATACAAACGCAAGCACACATACACACAAGCACACATACACACACACGCACAAACACACATTACAAACACAAGCACACATACACGCACACACACAATACAAACAGAGGCACACATACACATACACACACGCATGCACACACAGTACAAACACAAGCACACATACACATAAGCACACATACATACACACACACACAATACAAACACAAGCATACATACACACACACACACAATACAAACACAAGCACACACACACACACACACACAATACAAACACAAGCACACATACACACACACACGCACAATACAAACACAAGCACACATACATACAAGCACACTCACACACACACACACAATACAAACACAAGCACACATACACACACACACACACACAATACAAACACAAGCGCACATACACACACGCTCACGCACATGCACGCACACACAATACAAATGCAAGCACACATACACACACGCACACATACACTCACGTGGACACGCACACGCACACACACACACAATACAAACATGAGCACACATACACATAAACACAAGCACACACACACACACACACAGAGCTGTCAGTCAACCTTGAAATTGTTCCAATGTGTTACCTGTGTCATCCACAGAAGTATGCATTTTGATGCAGCATCTGCCTGTGTGATTGTGATTGTACACCTTTACCCGTACCTGTGGCTGGGCTGTAGTGATTGCCGATGTTGGTAAAGACCTTTTTGTAGATCAGGGTGGTTCCCATGTTCAGTGGTCCTCGAAATCCTCCTTCGGATAATGCAGCTGTGAACGCCACCTTGCTGTTCTCTGTGAATGCAGCATATTCACATTTAAAAGCTTACGTATTGTTTTTTTTCAGGCCCTTAAGGAAATAAATAAATCAGTAAATAAATAAATACGTACACTTCCATCTCAGGTCAAAAATCCACCTCAACTAACTAAACACTGAACAATTCTAGCCAAACCTGTATTTGTTCATCTTGTCTTAGTTCATCCGTGATGTTGATGCAGGTTAGCAGAGACAGAGGTTCTCTTGCACAATGAGGTCTTGCAGGATGAGATATTTAATTCTTAGACCACTAATGAACTCTGGAACATTGATAAACCTGTCTGAAAGAGGAGGTGAGTGCATCTTGCACCCACGCCCTTTGATCAATTAATAAATTAGGTTTATACCATGTCACTATTCCCTGTTAGTAGTCCACTAAACAATAGCTCATGAACATGAGATGACCATTGCAGTATAATCACAACATTAGCTGGACGACGGTTGTAGATTTTATTCCCAGAGTTACTTGCTTAACCTGGATTGCTTCTGTAATTCAATATCCAGCTGTATAAATATATTTTATCGAAAATAATATAACTCTGTGTAAATCGCTATGGATATGAGCATCTACTAAATATTATGCATTTATTGGGGTTAATCGACACATGAACTAATGATATACACTGATTTAACATCATGTGCTAATGGTTAATGAATCACAAGCTTAAAATGAAGGGTCACATCGTGGCCGTATTTCCAGACTACCACACGTCACCTTTGGTGCTCTTCTGCTCAGCGATGTGAGATTCACAGAGCAGCAGTCTCGCCTCCATGGCCCGCAGCTCCATCTGCGCGGCAGCCAGCCCCTCCTTCAGCTCCTTCAGCTCCTTCAAATGGACAGTGTTGGAAAACATGGGAGCCACAGTTTACCCCTCTGAGGTGTCTCACATTGTAGTGGGCCAGTTGCAGATAACATTGATTGTTTACCACCAAACCCAGTTAAATTGACCTTTTAATCACACCCTTTGTGCTACATCCTCTACCCCCTTGCCCAGTCAAATGGTCTCCCTTTGATATGCAGTACCATTGTGTGATATCCTCTACCCCCTACTTCAGTCCAACTCCACCACACCTTGTTTCTTCCCCCCAATGTCTGACTGCCCCCCCCCCCCTCCCCTGTGATGTGGATTCATTTAAAGCCGCGTTTCCACCGCAGGAACTTTACCCCGGAACTAGGAACCTTTTGAGGAACTCAGTGCGTTTCCACCGCAGGAACTAGGGTCTAAATTTAGTTCCGGGGGCTTTATTTTACCCTCAAAAAGTTCCTGCTCGGGGGGTAGTACTTTCCGAAAGTACAGGAACCTTTTGGGTGGAGCTTGCAGCGCTGAACATTTCTGATTGGTCGAGTACTCGCAGCATTTTTTTGTGTTTATTTTCAACCGCCATGTTTAAAAATATGCAGCCGCAAACCGATTTATTTTCATAATAACTTCAAATCAAACTTGTATGTTATGCGGCGCAGTAGCCTAGTTTTGGTTATAGCCTGCCAACGTCTTTGAATTATAACGTGTGCTCTTCTGTTCTTTTCTTGCTTTAGTATTCGTTTTATAAAATGCTAAGCATTCGTGCTGGGACAGCATATTACGTACCAAAACATTCAAACGGATTAATTCGGTTGCTGAATATTTTCTTCCGGATTTTCTTTGTTAGCCCGTTGTAATTGACTCAAAACGTTTGATACAGTTATGTGAGGTATGCGGTAGTTCTGCGTAATTCACATTAGTGATACAGTAAAAGCAAACTGGAAATCACCTTCCGCACTTTTTGTCATGGTAAAATAACAGGTTAATTCTAGTAGTCGTCCCTTTAGCTTTTTCAGACTGCCGTGATTTTACTCTGCCATTCTTCAATTCCACAAAAAGACCAGGAAGACTATGGGCTAATTTATGGTGCATGGTTCGCATCTGGAGGGCACACTTCGCTGCTCGGTTAGCAGTAACTTCGAAGGAAAGCAAACGGTGGCTGTACCACTGCTAATTAAAATTTTCACGCAAGTCCGAGTTTTCGTTCTATTCTTGTCATTTTGCGATTAGCCTATATGGAATTGACGATGAGAAAGTAATAAAACAGCAAATTGTTTACAACGTGTGCATGTTTTCTGCTGTTGTTGCCAGTTATACTGGAAATGTGAATGCATTCTGTCGCCTCGGATGTCAAGACATGAAAGTGAATGTTCGCATAAAAACATAATGAATGTGTTTGAGAGGATATATAAAACAGTTACAATCTGACTATCGGCCTGTTATATCCTATTTGTTGCATAACGACGGTCCAAGTTCAACTACCAATGACAGTTTTGCTTGACAACGGTAAAATATGCCCAAACGGCTGCAGAAGAATATTTCAATTCCAGGTGATTAAATCGATAAAAATCAATAAATACAAAAGTAACCATAGTCATTGTTGGTAACCCGTTGTATATAAGTGGAATAACCCCTCCGTGCTGTCCCGGTTATTAGAAAATAATGTAGGCTACTTCGGTGGTAGTATGGGGTTACAGAAGAAATCATAGGACAGATGGGCCGACGACAACTTCGCTTTTTCATACGTCAGTGGGCTGACAACTTTGCTTTTTCATACGTCAGTGGGCTAATTTGCCTAATCTTCGCGGAACTTTAGACCGCGGTGGAAACGCAGGCAACCATTGTTTGAAGGAACCTTTTAGTTCCTGGAAAAGTAGTTCCTGGGACTAAAAGTTCCGGGTAATTTGGTGGAAACGCGGCTTAAGATAACCATTTGGCCCTTTGTTTCCTTAGGAACAGTGTATAAGTATAAACTGTCTCTAGCCGCGTTTCCACCGCAGGAACTTTACCCCGGAACTAGGAACCTTTTGAGGAACTCAGTGCGTTTCCACCGCAGGAACTAGGGTCTAAATTAAGTTCCTGGGTCTTTATTTTACCCCCAAAAACATCCCTGCTCGGGGGGTAGTACAGCCGCGTTTCCACCGCAGGAACTTTACCCCGGAACTAGGAACCTTTTGAGGAACTCAGTGCGTTTCCACCGCAGGAACTAGGGTCTAAATATATATTGTATATAAGTGGAATAAACCCCTCCGGGCTGTCCTGGTTATTAGAAAATAATGTAGGCTACTTCGGTGGTAGTATGGGGTTACAGAAGAAATCATAGGACAGATGGGCCGACGACAACTTCGCTTTTTCATACGTCAGTGGGCTAATTTGCCTAATCTTCACGGGACTTTAGACCGCGGTGGAAACGCAGACAACAATGGGCTGAAGGAACCTTTTAGACAACAATGGGCTGAAGGAACATTTTAGTTCCTTGAAAAGTAGTTCCGGGTACTTTTGGTGGAAACACGGCTTCTGTCATTTGTTGGTTCTTTGTTTATCTGTACTTGGGTAACAGACTTACCAGTTCCTTTGCTACATTAAACTACCTGTTTTGAAACAAAGACGTGCCTGCATTTATTTTTCTACTTACAAAAGTACGGCGGAATAAATTGAACTCTTAAAAATTCCACATTATTGGCGAGCCAGCCCAAATCTGTAATTCTTGTTGCGGAGGACTGTTTTGGAAGCCATTTGCCAACGCTGAAGGAGAAACGGACTTGAGGGCACGGAATGGACCATGTACATTTGTGAGTATGAAATATTTATGTTGGTAATATTGTAGCAGAATAGTTACGAAAATTGTGTAATGTTTTAAAATACAAGTGGCCAGAATTGATTGTACATGTGTACAGTGTTCTAGGTAGGGGCTTGTATAAAGTTACACAGACCTTGGACAATTTCAAGTACCAAAAGTTTGTTTGTCCATTGTACAGGAGTTCAGGAATGGCAGTGAATGGTTGGAAACCGTGGGCCGCTAATTGTTGGCCAAACATTGTAAGGAGGATTCTTATAACGTACCACAGGAACTAGATGTTGTTGAATATCTTCAAACTGCTTGTGAGGAGCGCAATGAAAAGAAGAAAAATAAGAAAACGAGACAGGCTAACTGTGTGATGGCTATGGTCCAAACAATTAAGTTTTTGACTGATAAAGTTGTAGAGGTTCCTAAATTGCGAGGTGCAGTTGAAAGTTTGAATAAAGCACTGGAGGTAAATTCAAGGGAGTTGGAAGCATCTGTTGCGGAATGTTGCCACAACACACTTAGAATTTAGAAAAGAGATCTGCCAGTTGAGGGAGAAGCTGAGTACCACAGCTGCAGAATTGGTTAAAACACAGGGACAGTTACGCGATGCTCAGGTGGCATATAAAGAGTTATGGAATGTGTCTGGGGAGAATAAGGATAGGGCGATTGTACAGAAGTTAAGATTGTTGAAGGAAAAAATGACAAAGCAAAAATTCACAAATACTGTAATGAAACGGCGAGTGGCAGCGCTTGGTTTAGGGACAGTAGAGGAGCATAGTGAGTCAGAATACAGTTCTGAAGATGATGAATGGGAAGTCAGACAGGCAAATACGGCAACTCCTTTGTTAGATGTCGATAATGAAGAAAGCGATGATAGAAGTTTAGATGAAGAGCCGGAATGGCATGCTGGTGGTACAGAATGCAGTGCATCTATTGTCGACTCACCTCGTTCTAGTCGCCGACGGGTGGTTTCCAGAAGTGCTAGATCACACAAAGCGACTAAATCAGTCGGGACAAAAAACACAAAAATTGCGCCAATAATTACACGCCGAGTTCGTACGAGTGGAACACATAATCCTATCAATGGGGCTATCACATATGAATATGAAGATCAGCAGGCTGATCGCGATCTTACACTTACAGAGCTGACTACACTGCAACAACAACTTCCCACATGGGACGGAGTTAGTGACCCGACCGCAGTTGTTGAAAAGGTGCAAACGCTGCAGCGAATGCACGCACTAACTGACAAGGACTGTTGTAAATTGTTACAATCTGTGCTTCCTACATCGGTTACTATTCCGTTAGAATTCATACAGGGTCAGGGAAATCCTACTCTATTCCCCAATTATGACGCGAGGTTAAGGATAATGAGCGAGACTGTGGGTTATCGCGTTATAGCTGACATGAATAAAATCCTTGAGTTTGTACCGAAAGAAGGGCAGCACCCCACTGACTTTCTTAGAACATTTATAAGTGTGTTCAATTGAAACAGAGTTGAAGGGAACAGAGCGCTACTGACAGGTGACGACCCGGTATTCTGGAGTTTGGTAATAAGTAAATACAAAGATCTCGTCTCCCCTACCTGTCAACATTTATTGTTACAATTCAATAGGGAACTGAGTGCACAGCCAGTCAGACAGCACATAGGCAGGGATATCCAAGACTGTTTAACAATGTGGAATGAGTCTCAACTCAGTTCTCCCCCCAAACAGAGCTCTAGAAAAAGGGTTGCGCCACTAGCATCTAACGAGGGTCAGGTCAAATTTAATTGTTTTAACTGTGGGAAGCTAGGCCTCATTCAAAATGAGTGTAAGAGCCCCCAGGTGTGTAATAATTGTAAGCGTGTTGGCCATTCCAAGCGACAGTGCTGGTCAAAAGGAGGTGGGATGGAAGGAAAGGGACCAAAACAGCTGGGTGTGCAACAGCCTCAGACAGAACAGCCCCAGATTGAAGACACTCTTACATCCACAGACCTATTGTCTATGATTAAGGCACATGCTGATCAAAGCACACAGAAGGGCTCTGGGAATCCCTTTCATAGTCCAGCTCAGCGGTGAGTAATTTGCAAATAGATCAGGAAGGTCCCCCTTGTGTTATGGTTTTGGTTGGAGGCTATCAAGACAAATTTTTGGTTGACACAGGGGCAGCTTGCTCATTAACTCACCAGAGCGGTAAACAGCCCAGCTATTGGGATTGGGAGGCAATGCATTACCAGCCCAAATCTCAACTCCACAGACATTACAGATTGGTGATATATCTTTTGATTTACCATTATGTATGGTCAAAACCCATGAAGGGAGCATCCTGGGTTCAGATGCAATAACAAAAGGACGTTTAGTCATTGATTTAGCTAACAATGTTCTTTGGCAGGGCATAACAGATCCACAGGGGTGCAAGGTACCTATGACCAGTGCTGATACCCATTCTGTTCACACAGTGAAAAACCCTACGGCTTATGATGTAGGCTAGTTGGTTTACTGCAAACATCCGATGCAACTCTAGCTAATATCATAGGAGGTGGAGTGTGGGCAACACATAAGCATGACTGTGAGAGAGTTTCTAACATGCAGGTTGCTGTCTGAGGCGCAGATCCTCCCCCACAGAAACAGTACCCCTATCCCAAGTCAGCAGAGACAGCTGTACAATTAACAATAAAATCTTTTTTGCAGCAAGGTGTGATCAGAGAATGCATCTCAACATGTAATGCCCCTGTGTGGCCAGTAAAGAAACCTGACGGCTCTTGGAGATTAACTGTTGATTACAGGCAGCTGAATAAACACACCCCCAGTGCCACACCATTGGTAGCAAGCAACTCTGATATGATGTCTCAGTTGCGGGGTTCTGCAAAAGTCTGTTCGACTCTTGATGTATCAAATGGTTTTTGGAGCATTCCAGTACACATGGATAGTCAATACAAATTTGCTTTCTCTTTCAGAGACACGCAGTACACGTGGGTAGGCTTACCACAAGGTTTTCACAACTCACCTACCTTATTTCATCAATGTATGGCTAACATTTTGCAGGGCTGCTCACAACCACACAATGTTGTTCAATATGTTGATGACATCTTGCTCGAATCAGATACCGAGGAAGAACATTATGAGCTGCTGGACGAGATCTTTACACTCTTGGAAAAAGCGGGCCTAAAACTTAACCCAAAAAAGGCATTACTAATGAAACAGTCTGTTTGTTTTCTAGGAGTAAAAATTCAGACAAGACGACAGATTCCTGATCCAGCTCAAGTACAACTTGTACAAGCATTGCCACGACCATACACTGTCACAGCATTGCGCTCTTTCCTGGGAATTGTGGGTTTTGCCGGGACTTTATAGAAGGTTACGTGAACTAGCTGCTCCTCTTTATAGGCATTTAAAAGACAACCCAGGAAAGAATGATTTGCTAGAATGGGATGCGGCGTCACAGACTGCCTTCATAAGTTTGAAAAAAACACTCGCTTCAGCTCCTGCTTTACGCAGTCCAGATCACACACAACCCTTCATCATTGAGGTAGTTGTCTCCACTGTTAGCATCAAAGCAGTGCTTATGCAAGAAGTTCATGGCAAACACATCCCAACTGGTTACTTTTCACAAGTACTAACACCTGCTGAGAGGTCATTTGATCAGGGCACAAAGCAGATATTAGGAGTACACTGGATAGTCGCACACACTGAATACATCTGTGGTTTCAACCCACTCATTCTGCACACGCCACATACGCTGGTGGCATTGCTAATAAGAGGCAAGTGAAAGGGGTATCGGCCCAGCGGTGGGGACGATGGGTTACAGAACTCCAACATAAAAACATACAGGTTAAGCACTCCACAAGCTATCAGTTAGCTAATATGTTAGACTATGAGGGGGAGCCACACCTTTGCATGTCAGTACAACAGCAGGTAACAGCGGGGTCCATCCGTACAATACCACTGGCAGACTCCTCTGCGGTGTTTGTAGATGGTTCTCGCTATTATCAAATGGGACAGTACTATACTGGAGCAGCATGTTGAGCACCCCAGTTAGGAAAAGAGGTATTGATCAAATGTAAACCCACGGATTCAGCGCTAAAAGCAGAGGTTATTGCAGTAATTGCAGCGTTACAGGAGTTCACAGGGCGAATTACTATCTTCTCAGACAGTGCTTTTGTTTGCAACTTCCTTACTGAATATCTCCGTTTGGCAGAAAAGAGGCTTTTGTACGGCAGAAGGGAAATCGTTGACTCACCACAGTGAGCTACAAACAATTTGGGACCTAGCACATGAGAGAAAGAGAGGCACGGTAGCCATATGTAAGGTCAAAGCACATCAAAAACATGGCTCCACTACTGAAGGGGATAATAATAACAAAGTGGACATCTTGGCAAAAGAAGCTGCTGTTTCAGGCATCCCATGGCACTACCAACTTCCCAATGCCTCTGTTGAACCTGTGAAACTATCACAACCGCTTGCACTCAATCTACAAGAATGCCAGGCCACAGACAAAGACATTGTAGAGGTTATTGATGCCATCCGACAACAAACACTTCCAGAACCGTATGTACATCACACAGCAAATTTGATCATATTTGAGGATGTATTGTACCACACTAATCCAGGGCCTGTTTGGGTAACACCCTCTATGCTTCGTAAGGAGCTAGTTTTATTCATGCACAAAACTTCAGGTCATGCATCACCAGCGAAGGTAATAGATTTATTGCAGAACTGCTACTGGTGGCCCAGTATAAAAACAGACGTAGCTCACCACTTGGCACTCTGCCTTGTATGTGCTCAGATGAACCCTGCACCTACACATCGCAAGGTTCCCATGGACACCTCCCACTTGAATGATGGCCCATGGGAAACTCTCCAGATTGACTACACAGGTCCATTACCTACAGCAAAAGGAGGACATCGGTTTCTCCTTGTGGTAATAGATATGTTCACTCACTGGGTAGAGGCATTCCCTACCAGGAGGAGTGATGCTGCCACTACAGCTCGTGTCTTGTGGGAACAGGTGTTCTCACGATGGGGATTTCCAAAATGACTGGAAAGTGACAATGGTGCACCATTTATTTCAGAATTAATGCTGAATGCCTTTGTACTTTCTTAGGGGTAGAAAGACACTTCCACATTCCCTATCATCCGCAATCTAATGGTATGGTTGAACGATTCAATCGCACTATAAAACAAGGCCTCAAAAAAGCTGTAATTGATGCAACAGATGAACTGAAAAAATCTGCTTCTAATTGGGTTTCGCCACTCCCAGGGGTACTAATGGCTATTAGGGCGACACGGGTATGTACTACTGGTTATAGTCCCTTCGAGCTTATGACAGGCAGGCCAATGCAGATTTCACATCCCTCGGATGTTCCTCTTCCCATCACCACAAGAGCCACACATGACGAGTTTCTTACCCAAGTGCAGCAGGCACTTCAGAGTAAGCTTCTAAATGCAGCCAACAAGATGGGAGCTGCCCATCATTACACAGCACAGGCCTATTCCCCCACATACAGAGTGCATTTTCAAATTGGGGATCAGGTGATGCTGAAAAATGTTTTAAAAGGGGGAGGCTGGGAAGCAAACTGGGAAGGTCAAAGTTATGGACAAACTTGGTGAAACCAATTTGAAATTGGCAATAAAAAAGCGGGGTAGGCCAATACAATATTTCTGGTATCATGGGGACCAATGCACATTATACAACAAAGCTGAACTTGATACCAATGTCAATGTTTAAATGATTAAAACTGCATAGGAATATACACTCACACTTGGTCTTTCTCTCCCCTACAGAATTAATCGAGATGAGGACAAGGCTCCTGGTATTCAGGAACAGGTTGGAGGTCAGCACTAAGTGGGACATTCCTGTCATATTCATAAACAACACACAATGTGTCAGGACAATACACGCAGTTGTATTCACCGAATGGACATCAGACAGGTGGAAAGATGGTGAAGCGTTCACAACAGAGGACACATGGAAAGTATCAAGTAAATCTTCATTTAGAACACATGATTGAGGGTGGAAGAGAGCTTCCAAGAATACAAGAATTCATTGTGACAGTAAAAGCACGTAATTGGACACATTATGATAACGCAATAACTAGTTGGGATGAGGGACAGGATAACCAGGGGAGATGGGCCGTGGAGCATGAATCTACATATTACCCTGGTCTAACAATGATGCATCTAAATTTATACGGTTAAAAAAAAATAAATAAATAATACATCTATGAAGTTACATTTGAGAATAGACAATGCCAACCTCTAAAGGAATGGGAAGACTCAAGCAGTCGGACTGCAGCAAATGTCCTCCACTGCACTCTATTCCTAGAGAAGGCATTATTTTTGGACCAGAAGAAAAAAAAAAGGTTTTATAATATGATGTAAATATGGTATTCACGCATGCTGTTTATGATTGAGCTAATGTCATTGTCGTGTTTGATCAGTATTGTTTACTATTGTTAAGGTTTGAACTGGTAAGGGGGAATGGCTGAATCAACAGATTATTACACCAATACATGTTATGCAATTGTATCTATTAACTATAATGAACTGTCCACAGAGAGGAAAGTTCACCCTTTAGAGGAAGTGGAGAGGGTGGTGGACCAGTGTCACTGGTGTATTCTGAGTCACCCCACAGGATTTCCATATGGTAATATAAGGTGTTAATCACCCCCTGGTTTCTGGTTTACACCAGCATACACTGTTCAGATGGGGAACATTCGTTTACCTACTACTGATGCCAGTGAGTCCAACAGCTTGACCACGTGGGATGATGCCTACCTGGTTCCTCAGTCAAATGTGTTTGCAGGTATTCATGCTCAGGCGAAGAAAGCTCTAATGGAGAGTGATTCAACACTACTCAAAACAAAAATGGAGGTGAGCTTGGCCCAGGCAGAGGCCACAGTCCAGAAGCGACAAGGATGCTCTGATGAAAACACATTTTTGGAACTGGATATTCCTGGCAATTGTAGGTCTAATAGTAATTTGTATCCTCAATGACCAAAGAGTGTTATTGCTGGCATAAACAGAAAAAAACAGTTGGAGAAAGTCACTGATAGAGATGAAACTGTGGGATGGCTCAGAAATAACCCCTGAATAATTTGTGTTGTTTTGTTTTAATTTTTATGTTTTATTTTTTGTTTTTGCTTTATATTCTTTGCTTTACATATACCTTTGAATATAGAAGACTTTCCTTTGTGCTACATCCTCTACCCCCTTGCCCAGTCAAATTGTTTCCCTTTGATATGCAGTACCATTGTGTGATATCCTCCACCCCCTACTTCAGTCCAACTCCACCACACCTTGTTTCTTCCCCCCAATGTCTGATTACCCCCCCCCCTTCCCTGTGATGTGTATTCATTTAAGATAACCATTTGGCCCTTTGTTTCCTTAGGAACAGGGTATAAGTATTCACTGTCTCTGTCATTTGTTGGTTCTTTGTTTATCTGTACTTGGGTAACAGACCCACTAGTTCCTTTGCTACATTAAACTACCTGTTTTGAAACGAAGACGTGCCTGTATTTATTTTTCTACTTACAAAAGTATGGCGGAATAAATTGAACTCTTAAAAATTCCAGACAGTATCGCCATTCTTCTCTTTCTCCTTCAGAACCTCTGCCGCGGCCAGGCAGCAGCCCAGGGACAGCAGCAAATGTAGAGTGTGTCTCATTCTTCAGCAGGACCCCCGACCTTTCAGTTCTGTTGCATTCAGAGTGTTCCTCTTTATATGCATATGTCCCTGATAAACGCTGCACACACTTCCCTGGAAAACATTTCAAGCTTAATAAATAACTGGTTTGCAGTGTCCTTGATTTTTTTCAGTGCTGCTCTCAGTGATCAAATTGTGTAATGTTTATATACACAAATGTATGTTTGTGTAGTGCTTTTGGGATTTTTGATGATGAGTATTTTATTCGTTCTCAGCCGATGAATTCTGCAGCTTTTTGAAGTGTACAGCAACACCTGCTTTTGGCCTGCCTCCAGTGGAAAATTAGTCGTTCAGCTATATTTCTGTGTAGTGCATAAGATTTCAAGCTTGAATTGTAGGAAAATTTTGAGACTCCCCATGATTGTGATGACATCACATGTTAAAGTTAGGGTGTTCCCATCAATGTTGATCAAACTGGTTCCTCCAAACTCTTGATGCTTCATGATAAAATATATCACATGTATAACTATATACTCATATAATCAATATGTAATCCAATAAACCTATATCAGTAGTTGTAGATAAGCTTATGGAAACGCAAGAAACCACAGTACCCACTGTAGAAAAAGAGCAAGAGAACGCAGTAGGCTTAGAAATCACATTTACTCACTCAGCAGAAAAACTGCTCACTCAGCAGAAAAGAACTAGTCACTGAGCAGAAAATACTAATCAAATACTAATCACACCCTATTGCCAAAAATTTCAACAGATAAACACTAACCAAAAAACTAATCATATATTGCCAAAATATAGTAGAGAACAATAATCCAAAACTAACAAAACGCTAATGCTAGATAAAAGTGCTAGAAAACTAATATTTTACAGTGACCCATATGTAACCTGAATACAATGGAAAATTACAGGAGGCTGTACCTCTGTAACTTGTACGCTTAATGAAAAATTACAGGGGGCTGGGACTTATATGCATACTGGAAAAGTACAGAACAAAGACCGCTGTTTCTTAAAGAGAAAATTGGGGTAACTTTCCACACTGACGTTATCACCTAAGAACAAAGAAAGTCACGTTGGTGCCAAGAAGGTCAGATAAGACACAAAATTAGACGTCTGGAATAACACCATTATGGTGCCAAAAAGAACAGGTGGCTGGTATTTATGTAAATGTATAAGGGGTTGTGGAGTTTGTGGAGTACATTTTGTGTATAAAAGGATTGTAAAACTAACAGTCGGGGTTCAATTCGGCGGAATTGATCCGGCTTTGTTGTGCACCGGTGCTAATAAAGTCTAACCTTTCTGAAGAGCTTGCTGCCGTGGTGTCTTTTCCCTCGTGAAGTAGTTTTCTACAGATTGGCGATTGGACTCAGAATTCTGTCGGTTCCTAGACACGACAGAATCAATGCTTTATTATATGTGGCCCCTGTTAAATAAACTTTTAAAATAATAGAATGAATTGAATACATTTTTTGTGTTTCCAAAAAATCAGCAAAGGTATTTCGCAAACATAAACTGAATAGACTCCAGTGCTGTCATTATGCAGTCACAGGGCAAACAAATTAATAATGAAACTGTATTATTCCTGGACATGTAGATAATCTGCTTTCCAGGTTAGCAAACACGTCAACTGAATTTTGATCCATGACCATGAAAAGTAGACGGACACTAATGTTATCACTCGCTGCAAGACTGAACGCAGCAGCGTGTGTAAACGGCTCACGGCTCAGAGCGCTTGGCAATGCGCTGCCTTCTCTCGTGTTCTCATGTTCTCACGTTCTTGTGTTCTCACATTCTCACGTTCTCATATTCTCGTGTTCTCATGTTCTCTCATTCTCACATGGTGTAAAGTAAGTGCACAGGGATAATATAAAATGGTGTAAAGTAAGTGCACAGGGCTAATATAAAATGGTGTAAAGTAAGTGCACAGGGCTAATATAAAATGGTGTAAAGTAAGTGCACAGGGCTAATATAAAATGGTGTAAAGTAAATGCACGGGGCTAATATAAAATTGTGTAAAGTAAGTGCACAGGGCTAATATAAAATTGTGTAAAGTAAGTGCACAGGGCTAATATAAAATGGTGTAAAGTAAGTGCACAGGGCTAATATAAAATGGTGTAAAGTAAGTGCACAGGGCTAATATAAAATGATGTAAAGTAAGTGCATGGGGCTAATATAAAATGGTGTAACGTACGATTAGAGGGCTAAAATAATGTAAACCAGGGATACTGAAATCTGGCTCTCGAGGCTGGGGCCCCAATTAATGAAGCATAATTACTGAGTTACCTGGATGACTGCATTGAGTAAAACCCTGTATCACAGAGCAAGATTACTGAGTTAGCTGGATAACTGCACTGAGTAAAACCCTGTATCACAGAGCAGGCTTACTGAGTTAGCTGGATAACTGCACTGAGTAAAACCCTGTATCACAGAGCAGGGTTACTGAGTTAGCTGGATAACTGCGCTGAGTAAAACCCTGTATCACAGAGCAAGATTACTGAGTTACCTGGATGACTGTGCTGAGTAAAACCCTGTATCACAGAGCAGGATTACTGAGTTACCTGGATGACTGCGCTGAGTAAAACCCTGTATCACAGAGCAAGATTACTGAGTTAGCTGGATAACTGCACTGAGTAAAACCCTGTATCACAGAGCAAGATTACTGAGTTAGCTGGATAACTGCACTGAGTAAAACCCTGTATCACAGAGCAAGATTACTGAGTTACCTGGATGACTGTGCTGAGTAAAACCCTGTATCACAGAGCAGGATTACTGAGTTAGCTGGATAACTGCACTGAGTAAAACCCTGTATCACAGAGCAGGGTTACAGAGTTAGCTGGATAACTGTGCTGAGTAAAACCCTGTATCACAGAGCAGGGTTACAGAGTTAGCTGGATAACTGTGCTGAGTAAAACCCTGTATCACAGAGCAGGGTTACAGAGTTAGCTGGATAACTGTGCTGAGTAAAACCCTGTATCACAGAGCAGGATTACTGAGTTAGCTGGATAACTGCACTGAGTAAAACCTTGTATCACAGAGCAGGATTACTGAGTTAGCTGGATAACTGTACTGAGGAAAAGTTATCCAGCTAACTCAGTAATCCTGCTCTTTGATAAAGGGTTTTACTCAGTGCAGTTATCCAGCTAACTCAGAAATCCTGCTTCATGATACAGACCCCTTTAGTACTGCTGGTTTTCATTCTTCCTCTCTAATCAGGACTGATTTCTACCTGGGACACCAGGTGACCCCCAAACACAACGCACGCACCCCCAAACACAACGCACGCACCCCCAAACACAACGCATGCACCCCCAAAACACAATGCATGCACCCCCAAACACAACGCACACACCCCCAAACACAACGCACGCACCCCCAAACACAGCGCACGCACCCCCAAACACAACGCACGCACCCCCAAACACAATGCACGCACCCCCAAACACAGCGCACGCACCCCCAAACACAACGCACGCACCCCCAAACACAATGCATGCACCCCCAAACACAACGCATGCACCCCCAAACACAACGCACGCACCCCCAAACACAACGCATGCACCCCCAAACACAACGCACCCCCAAACACAATGCACGCACCCCCAAACACAACGCACGCACCCCCAAACACAATGCACCCCCAAACACAATGCACGCACCCCCAAACACAACGCATGCACCCCCAAACACAACGCACCCCCAAACACAACGCACGCACCCCCAAACACAACGCATGCACCCCCAGACACAACACATGCACCCCCAAACACAACGCACCCCCAAACACAACGCACGCACCCCCAAACACAACGCATGCACCCCCAGACACAACACATGCACCCCCAAACACAACGCATGCACCCCCAGACACAACGCATGCACCCCCAGACACAATGACTCTTCTGAACTCTCTCTCCTCATCTCATCTCCTGACTTGCTTCCTGTGTCTCTCCTCGCTCTCTGTTCCTTCCCTCCTCTCCCCACCCTCTCTCCTCTTCCTTTCCTCTCTTTCTTCTCTGTGCTTCAGCACTGGTTAACAGAGCTGGAGATTTTTGCCATGCTTTTCGCTGCTGCTGTTCATGATTATGAGTACACCGGCACGACAAACAACTTCCACATCCAGACCAGGTAATACTGCTCACCTGTACAACACAACTTCCACATCCAGACCAGGTAATACCGCTCACCTGTACAACACAACTTCCACATCCAGACCAGGTAATACTGCTCACCTGTACAACACAACTCCCACATCCAGACCAGGTAATACTGCTCACCTGTACAACACAACTCCCACATCCAGACCAGGTAATACTGCTCACCTGTACAACACAACTCCCACATCCAGACCAGGTAATACTGCTCACCTGTACAGCACATACCATCCACATCCAGACCAGGTAATACTGCTCACCTGTACAATGCACAACTCCCACATCCAGACCAGGTAATACTGCTCACCTGTACAATGCACAACTCCCACATCCAGACCAGGTAATACTGCTCACCTGTACAACACACAACTCCCACGTCCAGACCAGGTAATACTGCTCACCTGTACAACACACAACTCCCACATCCAGACCAGGTAATACTGCTCACCTGTACAACACACAACTCCCACATCCAGACCAGGTAATACTGCTCACCTGTACAACACAACTCCCACATCCAGACCAGGTAATACTGCTCACCTGTACAACACACAACTCCCACGTCCAGACCAGGTAATACTGCTCACCTGTACAACACACAACTCCCACATCCAGAGCAGGTAATACTGCTCACCTGTACAACACACAACTCCCACATCCAGAGCAGGTAATGTCCCCAAACAGTTTGGATAATGAACCATACCACAAAGGGCAGGACCCATGCACATGATACATCCAGAGGATCATCAGACCCTACACACCAGCCAGACCTCTCCGTTCTGCCACCTCTGGACGCTTGGCACCTCCCCCTCTTCGTGTCTGTACTTCCCGCTCGCGTCTGCTGTCTGTCCTGGCCCCTCACTGGTGGAATGACCTTCTCGTGGCGGTCAGAACAGCAGAGAATCTGACTACCTTCAAGCGCAGACTAAAGACTCATCTCTTCAGGCTGCACCTCTCCCCACCCCTCCCTAACCCATAGTTTTGCTCAATGTACCTAGTTAGGCTAATACGATCACGTTAGTCTTTAATTGGCAGGATTGCTTTTGTCTGATTCTGATTAGGCAAATGTGATTTCAGTGCTAGTTTGTACTTGGCAGGATTGTTTGTTTGTTTGCTTACATTACATTACATTACAGGCATTTAGCAGACGCTCTTATCCAGAGCGACTTACACAACTTTTACACAGCATTTTACATTGTATCCATTTATACAGCTGGATATATACTGAAGCAATGCAGGTTAAGTACCTTGCTCAAGGGTACAACGGCAGTGTCCTTACCCGGGAATCGAACCTCTCTCTCTCTCTCTCTCTCTCTCTCTCTCTGTCTCCCTCCCTCTCTCCATCTCTCCCCCTCTCCCTCTCTCTCTCACCCCTCTCTCCCTCCCTCCCTCCCTCTCTCTCTCCCCCTTCCTCCCTCTCTCTCTCTAACTCCCTCCCTCCCTCCCTCTATCTCTCTCTGTCTCCCTCCCTCTCTCCATCTCTCCCTCTCCCCCCCCCTCTCCTCCCTCTCTTCCTCTCCCCCTCTCCGTCTCTCTCTCACACCCTCTCTCTCTCTCCCTCTCTCTGTCTCAGGGAGTTGCGGACCCTGGTGGTGGAGATGGTCTTGGCCACTGATATGTCCTGTCACTTCCAGCAGCTCAAAGCCATGAAGAACTTCCTACAGCAGCCAGAAGGGTGACCAACCTCATCCATTAAAAACCCATAACCCATAACCCTAACCCTACCCATAGCACATCTCCCAACCCAGTGTTTCCTGTGGAATTGATCTCTTGGTGTGGTGGTGGGTGTCCGAAAGGGGGGGTGGGGGGGCGGGGGTGTAGCAAAGGCAAAAAAGTTTAAGACTATGAAAACATAACCTCTTCAGACTTCTTAAAGGTTTTTTTTATATCTAAATCTATCTTATAGCTCTGACGAGCTCTTGATACAAGGAAAAACAGTTTTCAAGAGCTAAAAAGTCATTTTAGATGTACTTTAAAACCATAAAAGGTTTGTTAACCCTTGTATTGTTTGTAAATATTGAAGCAAAATAGGCCTGTATTTTGAGTTATGGTGGGGTGAGAACAATTAAAAGAGCACATTGTCCATCTAGAAGTTCTATCCTCAAGAATAGAGGACTATATAACCAAAATTGATACTCAAGAAAAGTTACATATTGTACTTTAAAAGGGATACTTCTGCTAAATTAACTCAATTACCATGACAAAATAGTACTTAGAATGTTTTATCTTTTTATTTAACAATATAATTTGAGCTGGGTCCACATTCAAAGCCCTCTCTCTGTCTCTCTCACACTCAATGACAGAGTTTACATGCATTGTCCATGCAAAAAAAAAGGAAAAAGTGAGAAAAATGGCTTTAAAGATTCTGTTCTGTTACATTGTAATTCTACTGAGAAGCATGATACAAAAATTTCCTAACTAACTTAGATGCTTGATTAATGTATTTTTTATTAGCTAGTTTTATCTGTATTCATTTCTGGACACTGCAGCAGCTTGTGAGACTGCTCCTCTCGTTATAATCATAATCGTCATTAGAATACAGCCCTCTTTGTCAGCTGTAGCAACTGTAGCCTAACTCTCAGTATTGCTAGCTCACTACATTCACAAAACCTTAAAAATAAACACTTTCCCTTTCGTTTTCATGGGAAAAAATCACCATGTTGTAGTATGGAAATGGAAGTAGTTGAATCACTCAAACATTTTAAATGCCCTAAAAAATATATTTTTTTAGATTTGCGCTGTTTTGGCGATTTGCCAACAATTTGTGGCCGCGACATCTGACGGGCTTCTCTAGGTCACCATTTTAATCAGATGTATTGTACCATTATAACAGTAGCTCTAGATTTTTTTTAAAAAAATGGTAGGCACGTAGCCTACGTAGCTCAACTGGAACAGGTTCCGCTTTGACTCAAACAAACACTGTTTATTTTCAGATAACGTTACATATTTATAACATTTATTTTTTACTTGTCCGATCAGACAACTGCATGAGGCATTCCACTTGCCTGACCAGAATTAGGATCCGCTAGTTGTCATCACCGAATGATAATTAGCGCCAGTGCTTCAGATGGGCAGGAGCTGTCGGGACTTGTATATGAGTACCGACTCTTCTTTTGATTACCAACATTAATTTATTTTAATCAGTATGTATTTTGAGGAGTAGGTCCCGGCACTTATTTTGGTCCAATTAAAACACTGGTTAACACTATGGTATTTTTGTAATATTTGAAGCGTCGCTACCTACCTTTTCCTTGTCTTTCGGTGGCTGAAGAAAAAAAGTGACGCTTTGACAGACCGTGCGACATTCGCGCGCTGCAAGTCTTCCGACCGCCTCAGAAAGGAGCAAGCATGGAGCGCGCGGCCTAGGCTCTTTTTGAAAATAAATATGTGGACGTGACAGTATGGATTTGAAAGCGCATTTAGGCAGAAATATTTAGAAAGTTTAACATTCTTAATTTATTAATTTAATATATAGGCTATATACAGTATATATACAGTATATATATATATATATATATATATATATATATATTTTTTTTTTTTTTTAAATTTCATTTTAATTAAAAAAAATTTTTTATTATGGTGTGGCGGCAAGGATTTTGCCGTGGCGCCACACCACGACAAAACCTTACCAGCGGAAACGTTGCCCAACCTCATCCATTAAAAACCCATAACCCTAACCCTAACCCTACCCACAGCACATCGCCCAACCCCATCTATTATAAACCTATAACCCTAACCCTGCCCATAACACATCTCCCAACCTCATCCTTTATGAACCCATAACCCTAACCCTACCCATAGCACATCTCCCAACCTCATCCATTAAAAACCCATAACCATAACCCTAACCCTACCCACAGCACATCGCCCAACCCCATCTATTATAAACCCATAACCCTAACCCTGCCCATAACACATCTCCCAACCTCATCCATTATGAACCCATAACCCTAACCCTACCCATAGCACATCTCCCAACCTCATCCATTAAAAACCCATAACCCATAACCCTAACCCTACCCATAGCACATCTCCCAACCTCATCCATTAAAAACCCATAACCCTAACCCTGCCCATAGCACATCTCCCAGCCCCATCTATTAAAACCCATAACCCTAACCCTACCCATAACACATCTACCAGCCCTGTCTATTAAAAACCCATAACCCATAACCCTACCCATAACACAATTCCCAGCCCCATCCATTAAAAACCCATAACCCTAAACCTGCCCATAACACATCTCCCAGCCCCATCTATTAAAAACACCCAGTCCTACCCACACACACACACACACACATGCTCAGTGTCAGATAAAACCAATGCATACACACACGTACACACACACACACACACAAGCACACGCGCACACACACACTCGTATGTATCATGATTATTATATCCTGGTGACTCTCCTTTCTTGTATATCCTGGTGTCTCTCCTTTCCTGTATGTCCTGCTGTCTCACCTTCCCTGTATATCCTGCTGTCTCTCCTTCCCTGTATATCCTGCTGTCTCTCCTTCCCTGCATATCCTGCTGTCTCTCCTTCCCTGTATATCCTGCTGCCTCTCCTTCCCTGTGTATCCTGCTGTCTCTCCTTCCCTGTGTATCCTGCTGTCTCTCCTTCCCTGCGTAGGCTGGACAAGCCCAAGGCCTTATCTCTCTTACTGCACACCGCTGACATCAGCCACCCAGCTAAGAAGTGGGATCTACACCACCAGTGGACCACCTCCCTGCTGGAGGCGTTTTTTAGACAGGTGAGCTACACCTGTGCTTACACAGAGCTCACCTGCGCTCACACTGAGCTCACATTTGTGCGTGTGTGTGTGTGTGTGTGGAGGACAGCTTATATTTGGTCACACAGTTCACCAGACGATCATCTCTCTCTTTCTGTGCCTGCAGGGGGATAAAGAGGCAGAGCTGGGTCTGCCGTTCTCCCCACTTTGTGACCGCAACTCAACCATGGTAGCGCAGTCCCAGATAGGTCAGTCCGTCTGTCTCTTTCCTCCCCCTGTGCAAATGGGACTAACACCTGAGGTTCCTGCTGACATTTCAGCAGTTTACCCCCTCAAAAAGAACCAGCAGTGTAGAGACATCTTTCATATGATAAGTTAACTAGCAGCCCTCTGATATTGCAGAAAAACAATAATGAAAGACATTTAACAATCTTAAATATGAGAATATGAGTTTAATCTGGCATGAGAGAAAATGCAATTTTATTGTTTTTCTTGAAGAAATGATTTTATATTCTGTGAAAGTGTATTAACTGTGTCTTACAGTTAGCAGAAAAGTGGACTCAGTGGCAGTGCCTTGTATAGCCTGTGGAATTGTACAGACTGCTTTGTATTTTCCTCTGTTGCTTCAGGGTTCATCGATTTCATCGTCATCCCCACGTTCACGGTTCTGACGGACATGACGGAGCACATCGTCACGCCTCTCATTGACGAGGCCTCCCAGGCTGGCCTCACAGGTGTGCGACGCTCCAGGTCAGTCTCCTCCCCTTCCTCTTCCTGCGACCTCCACTTCCTGTCCAGCAGGACAGCAGTTCCCCCCCTCCCCCAGAACTTCCACTTCCTGCCTCACAGGACTCCATAGCATATTCATGATATTTTCTACAAATTCACAAACTGTGCCCCAGTCTGAACAGCATCACTTCCTGTCCCTCACAGTCTGAACAGCATCACTTCCTGTCCCCCTGCCTCAGTCTGAACAGCATCACGTCCTGTCCCTCGCAGTCTGAACATCATCACTTCCTGTCCCTCGCAGTCTGAACAGCATCACTTCCTGTCCCTCGCAGTCTGAACAGCATCACTTCCTGTCTCTCTGCCCCAATCTGAACAGCATCACTTCCTGTCCCTCCCAGTCTGAACAGCATCACTTCCTGACCCTCGCAGTCTGAACAGCATCACTTCCTGTCTCTCTGCCCAAGTCTGAACAGCATCACTTCCTGTCCACCTGCCCAAGTCTGAACAGCATCACTTCCTGTCCACCTGCCCAAGTCTGAACAGCATCAATTCCTGTCTCTCTGCCCAAGTCTGAACAGCATCACTTCCTGTCCCTCCCAGTCTGAAGAGCACCACTTCCTGGCCACCTGCCCCAGTCTGAACAGCATCACTTCCTGTCCCTCTGCCCCAGTCTGAACAGCATCACTTCCTGTCCCTCACAGTCTGAACAGCATCACTTCCTGTCCCTCGCAGTCTGAACAACATCACTTCCTGTCCCTCCCAGTCTGAACAGCCTCACCTCTGAGGAGGCGAAGCATGCCAGTGAGAAAAGCAGCGGGTCCGAGGGAAGCACGTCCGTAAACTGCTCCCTCCTCTCCGTCGACCTGAAGACCTTCAAAGCTGTGTGGAACGAGGAGGTGCCGCGCAACCGGCAGGGTTCATACACTTTTTCGCCAATGATTTTCAATGACTTTTCCATGAATTCTCCACAACCTTTAACTGAATTTCCATGACCAAAACAAATGACTTTCTCAGCGGGACGATTTAAAATTATTTATTGTAACACTAAAATTAGGTCTGCATCTGAAACATATGGTGCCTCTCTAAAACAAATAAACACCAGACACACTTAGATACATTCTCTCATATTTTAATTCGAATAGTTTAACATTTTTGTCAATGTCTCAAACAGGGCTCGAAATTGCGACCATTTTGGTCGCATATGCTCCCGAAATTTAATCTGTGCGACCTCGAAATGTAATTGGGAGCATTTGTGCGAGTGCAAATAATTGTTCTGGCGCGACCTTTTTTTTTTCTTTTTCCAGTCGAACGTCTTTCTCTGTACATTCGCTAGTTAGTACAGTCAGTATGTGCCTTGTGAGCTGACGGTGACCCTTCTAACCAATCGTGAGCTTGACATTCTTACCTTTAATGCTGATTTTAAATTGGTTAATATTAGCCTTCAATCACTCCCTTTCGCTGCACTCCACTGTCACGAGACACAGAGAGCTAACGCGTTAACTAATGTTACCTGAAGACAAAGGTTTATGTTCAATTTATTAGCGTTATCGAAAGCTGAAAAGTTGAAGCGAACGATTACGGCATTTCTTTTGAAACGTTAAGGTAGTGTTTTGTGTAGCGACCCGGGTGAAACAGCTGAGTTCTCCGATGCAGTTTACTGGCGGTTGATTTAATTAGCGGTATTTGTCACAACACGGGTAGGGACTCAATCGCAGACCACGGCAGAATTCTCTGTTCAAACAGTTTATTAAAGGTCAGTCCAAAACAGCAGGCAGAGACAAAATCCAGGGACAGGCAGAGATCAAGCACGGGTACAAACAAAGCAGGCCGGCAAACAATCCAAAATCCGTAAGGCAAAAACAAGGTCGGAATAATCGGGCAGAAGTCATACACGAAAAAACTATCCTATAAAACAGGCTGGGATGACACACAGGTGCAATCTGGGACGAACTGACAAACTAAGGTGAGACATGCGGTCTTAAATTGGCAGAGGGTAATGAGGGAACAAGGAACAGGTGAGTGGGATAAGGGGTAACAGGTGGGGGGCGGAGTCCAGAGCACATGGTAAAGAAAACAAAAGCCAACCCACATGTGACAATACACACTGACAGATAGGGGGAGACAAAAACACAAAGTCCATGAGGGAGTACTGACAGTATTAATGTGACGAGAAGCTCTGTCTCGTTTGAACGCATAACACGCAATTCCTTGAAGAGTCGACACATTTTATGCGTGACGGTTTAACTGTTACTTGTAAACCGTACTATTATATTATCGTTTTTTATCAAACGATAATACTCCTTACATTTTGGTGGGTGCTCCTAACTTGGGAGCACCAGTGCTACGAAGTAAAAAAGTTAATTTCGAGCCCTGATATATTATTGAAGCTGCACTTCCCTGGCATATTGTCGGCACAGTAGGGCGTGCCTGTAAACAGACTGAGCCAGACCGAATTAACTTCTCACACCACCAAAGTACCTCGAAGGTTACGTGCCAATTTACGTTTTATTACTATACATACAATTTTTATGATTGGATTAATTAGTAATTATATTTGATGCAACTTTAGCTGTGTTTCCATTACTTTTCCAAAACTTAAAAAAAAAAAAATTATTTTCCATAACTTTTCCAGGGCCTGGAAATTGCATTTTAAATTTCAATGACTTTTCCAGGTTTTTCATGACCGTACGAACCCTGAACCGGGAGCGCTGGAAGGCCCAGGTAAATGGTAAATGGACTGCATTTATATAGCGCTTTTATCCAAAGCGCTTTACAATTGATGCCTCTCATTTGCCAGAGCAGTTAGGGGTTAGGTGTCTTGCTCAAGGACACTTCAACACGCCCAGGGCGGGGTTTGAACCGGCAACCCTCCGACTGCCAGACAATCGGTCTTACCTCCTGAGCTATGTCGCCCCTGCGACCGCAGGTGGGTCAGGGGTTCACTAGGGGTCAGGGGTTCACTTGGGTCAGGGATTCACTAGGGGTTAGGGGTTCACTAGGGGTTAGGGGTTCACTAGAGGTTAGGGGTTCACTAGGGTTAGGGGTTCACTAGGGTCAGGGGTTCACTAGGGGTTAGGGGTTCACTTGGGTCAGGGGTTCACTAGGGGTTAGGGGTTCACTAGGGGTTAGGGGTTCACTTGGGTCAGGGGTTCATTTGGGTCAGGGGTTCACTTGGGGTTAGGGGTTCACTAGGGGTTAGGGGTTCACTTGGGGTTAGGGGTTCACTAGGGGTTAGCGCTTAGGGTTGTTAGGAGCTGAAGGTTTGGGTGCTGCTGGGAGTGTGTTTGGTGTTTGTTCGAGGCTGAGTGCCATGGGACGGGCTTGTAATACATACAGTGCAGAGTCTTAAGGGGCTGTGTGTGTCTCTGTAGTCCCAGAAAATGACCCTCTGCTAACCGTTGTGTCTTTTGGCGGTAATATTCTCCCGGTCTGTGTTTCTGCGCATGCCTGACGAGAACGCCAAGCGAGAGGCAGAGCGGAAAGGGGCCGGGACCGACCAATCAGAGCAGGCAAAACGGGAGCCTGGCTCATCACAGCCAATGGACGGACAGAAGGAAGGGGCAGAGGCGGAGCCTGAAGGTGGGGGCGGGGCTCAGAGCGTAAGTGAGCTGAGCCACACCCAGCCCCAGGCTGACGGACAGTCAGAGGTCGGTCCGCAGGCTCGGAACGGTAAGAGTCCACCGCTCTCTCTGCGTTTCATGAAAGCTGACGGACTTCTGTCCATGATATCTGCTCACCAGGGAGTTATTTCTTACCACTGTTTGAATGTCTTTATCACACTTCTGTTATCCCAAAAGCCCTGGCGTGACCTCGTCCAAACAGTCCAGCTCAATAAATATTGTCCCTACAGTTAGTGTAGGGAGTCTGTTTGCTTTTGGTCCTCACTACGTCAGTCAGTAGGCGGCAGTGTAGTATAATGGCTAAGGAGCTAGTCTTGTAGTCTAAAGGTCTTAGGTTCGATTCCCGGGTAGGACACTGCTGTTGTACCCTAGAGCAAGGCATTTAACCTGCATAGTATATCAGTATATATCCAGCTGTATAACTGGATACAATGTAAGTCACTCTGGATAAAAGCGTCTGCTAAATGTCTGTAATACTTTGTCAACATCCCAAAACACACAGTTTATCCTAGTTTATGGTAACAATGCTCAGTAGTAAAGACCCCTAAATATGCAGCCGTGGAACATGTAATAATGGCGTTGTTAAAAACATAATCCAAATTAAAGTTATATTCGGCTAAGCATTCTTAGAGAAAATGGTATTGAACAAGTCTTTTCACACAGGTCCACTTGTTTGCCGTCTCATCATTTTCCTGTGGCCAGAAAAAATGTGACAAGAGCTCCCTCTATCTGTCACTCTGTGAATTACTTGCTTCACTATGTTTTTAGGTGGATCATTTATGGGGGAATGAACATCCCCAGTGTACGTAGGGTTTAAAGACCACCACCATGCCATGAAATACTGCTCATGATCAGACGTGTGCCTCTTTTATATGTCAGTTATGTACATACATGTTATAGATTCATTTATAAATAATCTGTAACTCATTTGTAATGTTATAAATGAGCACAGGCAGCAACAGTGAAGTTTAACAGGGTGCTGCGTTTGTAAATAAATGTATTTTACGTTTAATAATGCTGTGTAAGACACTCTGTCTAAGAGCATCTGCTAAGGCTGACCTTACTCTAGACACTAAGGTGATTCCTCATTCTTACAAGTTGGAGTAAAATGGCGCTAGTCCTAGCTCAGGTGGTGGGCTCCCCGTCACGACACACAATTAGGGAGCAATGCTAATCACAGTCGGAGCTATCTTAGCGGTCTTTCTCTCTTCTTGACCGTTCCAACAAAATCATGTTTAATATGTTTAATATTACCATAAGATATTACCCCTGGCTCAGAAAGTTTTTGATAGTCAAGGACTCAACATATAGTTCTACACTGTCAACAGCCAATAGGTGCGCTGTGTTAGCCTGACATCAGCACGCCGGCAGTGACAGGATCCTGGCCTGTAATTACCAGTCCTGCCATTCATTGGTTGCAGTTATCTGAGAAGGGATGCTTTGCCACTGTCTCCTACTTTTACTGAATTCCAGGAGAAGTGCTTGAAAATTCAGACTCTCCTGGGAATGAAGAGGGTGAGAAACAGAATGCTGATGGTGAGCAGATCGAACACAAACCAACATACATGCACACACTCTCCTCTCTGTCCCTCAAACACACACCAACATACATGCACACTCTCTCCTCTCTGTCACTCTCCCTCTCTCTCTCTCTTCCAATTGCCATCTCTCTCACACATAAACATGCAGCCACAAGCACACACTGAGTAAATTTGTATATTTGTATACATTGTCGTAAATTGCTAATTATAAACAATGTGACGTAATGTTTCCCCACAGAAAAAGAAGGGGATTAAGAAGATCCAGAAATGTACTGCAAGAACTAGTTGCCACTGACACCACCACACCCCATCACTCGCAACCCAACCCCCCCCCCCCCCACTCCCCCGTCGCCCCCCGACACCTCCAGCAAAGACCAGCATAGCCTAATGGGCTGGTGGGCACACTGTATATGACTTTCAATTTTTCATTTTTTCTCCCCCCCCCCCTCCCCACCATATCCTGATGCACTATGCCAGCTGTCTGAAGGAGACTGTTGACCCTACACTGCCCCCTGTCAGCCAGGACTGGAAAAACATGTGCAGAGTGTGTTGTTTGTGTGCCCTGCCTAGCTGACCTTTGACCCCATGATGCTGTGGAGAAACCTGGGGAACTTTCCCCATTTTCTTTAAACATCAGCACCAGGGGGTGCCAGAGTAATCTGCTTATTCTCATAATGCCTGGGAAATGTACTCTATACATAAAAATTACCTTGAAGTTTTCATCTGTCACTGGCTCCCCACTCTCTCTGTGCTCTGCACGTAGCTCTGACACTACATCTAGAGAGAGAAAAAGAGGAAAGAGGGAGGGGGGGGGGAGAGAGAGAGAGAGGGGGGTAGAGAGAGAGAGAGAGAGAGAGGGAGGGAGGGAGGGAGGGAGGGAGGGAGGGAGGGAGGGAGGGGGGGGAGAGAGGAGGGGGAGAGATGGGAAGGAGAGGGAGAGGGACAGAGAGGGAGAGAGAGAGAGAGGGAGGGAGAGGGAGAGAGAGGGAGAGAGCATTCTTTAGTATGCTTTAGTATGCTCTTTTTGCAGTCAGTATTTAGCTTGAACACCGATCTTGTGTTCCTACACTTGCTTATGGTCTTCAATATTTTAGCAAAGTTGATTTTTGGTCTGGAGAAAGAATCAGCACAAATGGCTCTCATATATCAGCATAAGCAGACTGACAAATACATACACACACATGCACGCGCACACACACACATACACACATGTAAACACACATGCACACACACACAAGCACACATACAGACACACGCAGACATGCTCACACACGCACGCATGCACACACACCCACACACACACACACAGTACCATGCAGTTCTCTGAGGATTCTCTGCAGCTGGCTCTCTCTGACGGACGTGGTTGCCATTGTGCTGCTCGGGGTCACAGAGCTTCTGCTACAGAGAAATAAAGAACATGTCAAACCAGACATACACACTCACACACACACCTGCCCGCATGCGCACACACACATACACACTCACACCTGCCCGCATGCACACACACATACACACCCGCCCGCACGCACACACATATACACACTCACACACACACACGCACAAACACATAAGCACTCACACACACATACCCGCACGCATGCACACACACAAACACACACACATACCCACACGCACGCGCACATACACACACACACCTGCAAGCACACATATACACAAGCGAGTTTTGACAGGGCAGTGCAGCTAAATACCGTAGCTTCTAAAATTCTTTGGAAACCCTGACATTTTTAAGGACAGTTAATAATGTAATAATGTAATAATAATAATAATAATGTTAAGAGCAGTATCCTTATGTTTTAATGTTTCAGTGAGCCCCTAAGATATTTCCACATAAATTACAAAATTAGATTTAAGGCATTATCTCTCCTCAATATTTTTACATCTGCAAATGGCAATTACATGCTTCATTGTGTCCTTCTATATCAAACTCTAATGCAAATGTTGAATCAAAACAAAAAAATGTATTGATGTTATTTGCTCAGTTACCTATACGGCAATTTTTTTTGATAGTCATTATAAATTAAAATTTAACTTTAATCGAATTAGGCCTCCTAAATGAGGTTAATCTAGCTAATCACTAGATTGGGGAAATGACTACATTTCTAAAAAAAAATAAAATAAAAAAATAGGCAGGCAAAAAAATGCACAAAAATCCTCTCAGCAAAATCTACTTTCCCTATTGAATGGTACACAGTCAGCACCAAAACTTCCTTAGGAAATGAAGCCTGTAGAAGCCACCAGTCCAGCCTATTCCCTCCCTCCACCCAACACTTACCCCCCCGTCCACCCAACACTTACCCCCTGCTCCACCCAACACTTGTCATGATCCATAAATAAGAGACACAAAATGTGTTTCATTATCCAAAAACAAATATCTTTCAACTTCATCTATCATGTAAATTCTGTGTGTAAATGAAGTTGCACTGATTTGTACAAATGAATAGGCCCGGATATTTGTGAATACATTGTTTACCCTTTTTCATGTACACCACATACTTTGTTTGTGAGAACCAGAAATATGTTTCCAATTTCCGCATTCCTCTCTCCATGTCAGATTGCAAACGAATACTTTTCTACAGTCTAGGATCTGAATCCATTGTATGCCAGTTTATTGGGCGTCACACAACAAAATGCTTTGACGCACGTCCTGAGACCAAACAAGGTAATAATGAAAGTAAATAAAATTCAGACAGCACAGTGATCAATCAGCTGGACTAATGACGTGTTCTACAACAGAAACTGATGTATTAGCGCTTGCTAATATGGTTAAACTGTCGTTCAAAACTATAGAATCCAGATAAAGAAAAACTACATGAGTACTTCGTGATTGCCGATTTTTATTTATTTATCATACAGCAGATATTTCAGCTTCCATTAGTTCGTGGTTACGGTCGAGCTCTCATTCTAAGTCTACGGTCACCACGCAAACATTAAACATAACTCAAAAGAATCTTCGCCGAAATACACAAGCGCATATTTCAGAAAAAGAAGACAGGTTTACTTACAGATTGCTATTATTTGGTGACTCCAAATATAGCAATCTGTAAGACTCCAAATATATATTATGACCCAACTGGACAAGTTGGGTCATAACAATACTGAAGTAGGCTAAATTTAACCAGATAATATAATTCTGAAAAGACAGAATTCAGTCATTGTCTTCATTTTTCCACAGGTAACAATATTTTCTCATGTTTTACTACCTGTACCATTGCGGTGAGAATTGTGGTTCATATCAAGTAGGTCCATCAGAAATGATTTTGCAACCAAATTATGAAACTTTACTCAGTCACTTTGAGTAGTTAGCCGTTTTCAACTCTCATTCATGAAATTGCCATTGTATTATAGGTTTTCCATCAAGTAGGCCTAGTAATAATGGTAGTAGGTATCCGATATGACGCTCATTTTGGTTTGAGACATTCGAGTGGCTGGAATATTCATGTTCAGATTATATGGTAAATCAAATCCAAACCCTTCCTTTCTTCTCCAATTTTCACATTTTTAAGCAATGCGTAGCCCTCACATGCAAGAAAAAAATGCACAGGAACAGTCTATTAAGAAGTATGTTTTTAAAAGTGTTTCAGAGAAGAATCTGGGCTCAGCCCCTGATGGTTAACAGTCCAGCCAACGCCCCTGGTAATAATGAAAGTAAATAAAATTCAGACAGCACAGTGATCAATCAGCTGGACTAATGACGTGTTCTACAACAGAAACTGCTCTATTAGCACTTGCTAATGTGGTTAAACTGTCGTTCAAAACTAGAGAATCCAGATAAAGAAAAACTACATTAGTACTTCGTGATTGCCGATTTTTTTTTATTTATCATACAGCAGATATTTCAGCTTCCATTAGTTCGTGGTTACGGTCGAGCTCTCATTCTAAGTCTACGGTTACCACGCAAACATTAAACATAACTCAAAAGAATCTTCGCCGAAATACACCAGCGCATATTTCAGAAAAAGAAGACAGGTTTACTTACAGATTGCTATATTTGGTGACTCCCGGCAGTCGTGCTTACAGTTTACGGTGAATACGAACTGCTGCCACTGGTAAGGCAGGCGGAAGTGATGATTGACAGCTGCGCCACACAATTAAAATTAATTAAACAACAGCGGAGGCCTGCTAGATGACACGCATAGTTCGGTTGCACAGTAGTAGCCTACAGGGAAACGGCTGCATCCGAATAGTAAAAAAAATACGTCCTATGTCTTTTCCTAACCACTTTTCCTTTTCGTTCTTATCGTGTTGTTTCATGCAGGCTGTATAAACGTGCACAACCCGGTGAAAAATATTAGGCTACTTCATTATGTGGGGAAAAACAGGACCCAGCCTGGGCCAGAAGAGCTGGGTGTTCTCACACTATTGAATACTTCTTCAAAATATACACTTCACAGAGTCTGATGCAACTGGATTTATTGCAGGTAATTCAAAGATAACATGCAAGAACCCGGGCTGATCTGCACACATCAATACAAACTGTCTCAAAGCATTCCACAAGACACTTCACAGAAAACACATAAGACGCACACACACAGACAGGACACACACACACAGACAGGACACACACACACAGACAGGACACACACACACAGACAGGACACACAAGACACACGAGACATACAAGACATACTCCACTCCCCTGGGGCCGAACACTCCCTTTTATCCTATCTTAGCTCCTCCTGTTGTGGAGCTCAAGCTTGGACTGTCCCTCATGCTTACATCATTTTACTTTACTCTTTTCCCACACATCATTGTTTCTCATTTTTCAGACACCATTATTTCCCAATTCTCAGGCACCATTATTTATCAGCCCCTTCCTTCCTTATTTTTTAAAAATGATAGTGCCCGTCTCCCACTTGAATCTCCCTCCTCCTTCTATCATAAATCACATATTCTGACAACACATTTTCCGGAAAAGGCAGAAGCTTCCGTTAGTTCCACACATATGCTTGTATACAGCTTAATTAGCAGGGCAGAAATTATGTGTGTATTACATGTTTGTTCTAATCGCACCTATTTTAGTATGAAGCGCTTCCCTGCTGCCGGTTGTTAATCTTATGGCTAAGGTCGATCTTGGTCCACCTGCATCCTTCCTCCTTTGCTAGCCGGATGATACGTCAGGGAGGAGACAGCTGGTGCTCATTAATACATTCCTTTCCCATATACACTGGGCCTGTGCTCTCTAACTACATATCTTTCCCAATGCAATGGGCTTGTGTTTTTTTGAGTACATCTGTATTTATTTCCCACAATTACCAAGGTTGGAATTGAAATAAAAAAGGAATATAGGCTACCAGTCGCAAAAGTGAAATGAAATGGTTGTCACACTGAGAATGGTTGCTCACGCTCACCCTCCTGCCCACTCATATTTATCGACATGAATCCCAATTACTATGATTGTATGAAAATAATTGTTAAATTTATGCAAGATAGCATAACATATTAGGCCTACAAATCTACTACTGTACATATTCTTAAGTTTCAAACATGTTGAATTAAAAACATCATCTGGCTAAAAACGTCTCATATCCCTTTTTCTTGAAAGACAGACTTCTGTTATGGTTAATATGCTGATTATGATCTAATTATAAGCCTATGCATATAATGCGTATGTATGTGTGTGTAACCTGTATTCACCCAGGGTAGGTTCACTGAGCACGGATCGATGCTCTTTTGCAGGAACGCCCTGTTTCTCACTCACACACATTCACACTTGGGAGCTGCCCAGTACAACCACAATCCTCTATTGTTGGCCACAGAACAGCTCCACCAAAATAACAGCTTCAGAACCACCACACAACTCAGTCATGTTGATCGTTTGTTTTCGTGAACGGCCGAATGGTGCGTCGCTTTAAATGTTGCTGCCGCAAGGAATTGTGGGACGGCATCATCTCCTTTCCTTTCGTAAAGGACGGTCCAGTGTGCCCTATGCTAAAGGAGATAAGATAGGAAGCATTGAAGCACCTTTCTTTAGCATTTAGAGAATTCGACCAGCTCTTATCATGGCTGCCACTTAGATACTTCTGGGTCATTTCACTCAGTTAGGAACGCTTCTGAGCAAAAAAGGCTATTCGGACACAGCCTTGATTAGACCCGAAAGTATCTAAGTATCTGAGGTCAAGGAAAAGTGGTTAGGAAAAGGCATAGGACATAATTTTTTTGACTATTCAGACGCAGCCCAAGTGTTATGTGGCTGCTTGGTCCCTCCGAAGATGAAACATATTAAATGAAACACACCACTAACAGAAGTGTGGACAGATACAGTGAGTAATTTAGTTTATTTAAACAAATTTAAATTTAAGCTTTTTGTGAAAAAAAAGAAGTGCAATTATATAAGCGTGAATGATGTTTTAAGCATTCTAAAGCCGGTCAGTAATTCAGCGCAGGGCCGGCCCGTGGCATGAACACTCTGTGCGGTTGTTGTTATTTTTGTAATTACGTTATTCATCCCCTCGCAGAACTAGTGATATAAATTTTAAATGGAATGGCAACCGAACATTTCATAACAATGCAATGTAAGAATGGTTTTATCAAGCGCACCCCCCCCTCCCCCCCGCTCCCCCGCTCCCCCGCTCAACAGACTCCAACTGCGCACCCACCCCTCCCCCCTGCTCAACAGACTCCAACAAACCCCCAACTCCCACCCCACCCCCCCACCCCCCCCTGCAAAATGGCTGCCGTGCATCAACCAGGTGGTTGATTTAATGTTAGTGGTGGAGTTTCCCCCTCATCACTGTAAATTGCTTTGAGCAGCCAGGGACTATACGAATCTGCACACCGAGACACACTATTTAAAGGTTCTTGGAATTTATATAAATGCAGTCCATTTAAGGAAGTGACAGAGCACAAGAGAGCAGTGAAAAGCTGAACCAGAGGATGTGAGTAATTCGCAGCTTCTGTTCTCGCAGAAAATCTCACAGCGAGACGAGCGTCGAGCAGCCTGTGCCTCGCCGCTTTGAGGCTGAACTGGTTGATGATGAGACGGGGCTGGTGTACTTGTGCGAGGAACCTCCCTCTTCGATCGCCGTGGCGACGGCCGCCAGTTTCGTGGCCATCTTCTGCTGTCCAGTAATTATACTGCATAATTATTTAATAATGATTATTATTATTTGTAATATTAACCCATTAGATATCAATAAAATTCTGGTAGATTACTGACTGTTTTTTTTACTGACAATCTCATCTGTCTCAGGACAAGGCGTGCAAAAGAGAAATGAGTGACTCACTGTCTGCACGAACAACTGCATTCGCATCCTTGGTGATGGTGGGCGGTGGTCAGGATTTCCCCTGGGTGGCAGGACACTGCCTGTCGACGGGGGCACTGCCCGGGATTTTGGGCCCCTGGAACAGATGTCACATTGGGCCCCTGCACAGTCACAGCACTCTGGGAATCGTGAAATGGCGGAGCAGGGCAGCTGAACTCGGCTCTCCGCCTGTGATTGGTGGACGGACAGCTGTCATTCATCCTGGGGGGCAGAGCTTGTCTGAAGGGGTGGCCATAAAGGGACTAGCACGAGTGTCGGAGTTCAGACACTCTCCCTCGAAATCTGTGGGTGTGATCTGTGCCTGAACAAACGCTTTGTATGCATTGCCGTGCTACAGGTAAGGAGTTCATTTCTGATCATTCAGCTTCTTACATATTCATATTCATATTCATATATTCATTTTCAAATGCATGTAAGAGCAATGTTTTCATCACATACAGTTAATGAAATTTTATAGATTTGTATGACATAATATCAGTTTTCATGCAATTTCATGTCTTTTAAATTAGAATAATAATAATATATGTCCATATTTTCAGCAATATACTCTTCCTTTAAGATGTACCATTGTTAAAACATTGCAAATATGTATGTATTATTATTATTATTATTATTATTATTATTATTATTATTATTATTAATAATAATAATGATAATAATAATAGTAATAGAATGACATTTATATATATATATATATATATACATTCTGCATGTACTCTATTTCATTGTTTGTAATGTCTCATCAGTAAAGATTGGCAGGTTGCAGAGTGGGGGGGGACGACAGAAACATGGCGTCTGCTCACACAGCCTCTCCCTTGTCTGACGGAATCCAAGCCGCCACGGATTACGGTTCCTACAACTACAACTACGACTACAACTACAACTACAACTACGACTACAACTACAACTACAACTACGACTACAACTACAACTACACCGACTCTTTGGTGTTCCTGGGGGAGGACGAGCTTCAGCACTTTGGCGGGACGTTCTCCGGCGTTCTGTACACCCTGATCTTCATCCTCAGCCTGGTGGGGAACAGCTTCCTGCTCTGGGCTCTGGTGGTGCGGGAGGACCTGAGGAAGACCACCACGCTCTTCCTCCTGCAGCTGGCCGTGTCTGCTGCTCACGCTGACGCTGCCCTTCTGGGCCGTCTATCACCTGCACCACTGGGTCTTCGGCACGCCCGGCTGCCACCTCCTCGTCTTCCTCTTCTTCCTGGGCTTATACGCCTACATGGCGTTCCTGGTGGCGGTGACGGTGGACCGCTACCTGGTCGTGGTCCACACCGTGCAGATGCTGCGGCTGCAGTCTCGGCTGTGCGTCGCACTCTCCAGCGCCTCCCTGTGGCTGGTGTGCATCGCTGCGAGCGTCCGGGAGGCGGTGCACTCCGAGACTGTGGAGTACGGGGACGAGACGCAGTGCCAGGCGGTGCGTCAGCCGCTGCACCTGGAGCTGCTGGGATACGTCAGGCAGATCAGCCTGTTCTTCCTCATCCCCTTCGCCCTCATCCTCTTCTGCTACGCGCGCATCTGGGCCACCATGTCCAGGTGCAGGTCGGCCAGGCGGGCGCAGGCCGTGCGGCTGATCTTCTGCATGGTGCTGGGGTTCTTCGCCTGCTGGGCACCCTACAACGTGGTGCTGCTCCTGGGCGCCCTGCAGCTCCTGGGCTGCCCCGGGCTGACGGGGCCCGAGGCCGCAGAGAGGCTGGCGTACGCGTACTACGTGTGCCACGCCCTCGCCTTCTGCCACTGCTTCCTCAACCCCGCCCTCCACGTCTTCGGCAGCGGAAGGTTCCGCAGCTACCTCTCCGTCCGTCGCCACAGCAACTGGGGGAGGAGCCTGACACTCAGCACTCAGCACAGTGTCCAGCGAGGTTCCACCTCCCGTCAGTGATGTGCTGTGCATGCAACTGCAGATAAACAAAGAAGGAAAAAATCAGAAGAGGGGATGGAGAGATTGGGACATCCTGAAATACTTGGAACTGAAAGGCAAAGACTTTCAGTTCACTGGAACCACTATGGTGAAAACCAGCCTTGTCTAGAAATATCTCACTATTTTATGAGTTGTTTTTTTATTTTTTTATTTGGCAAATTATCTAAAAAAAAAAAAAAAAAACCACTTAGCAAATATATGTTTTTGTTACACATTGTCCATAAACACAGCTGGGTGTTTACTGAAGCAACTCAGGACAAGCGTGAAGCTCATACTTTAACCTCTTAGCGCAAAGCCCCTGAGATTACCGACATTCGGTGCTACTGCAACCAAAGTGTGATATAAAAACAGAAACGCGTTGTTTTAGTTTCATTAGTAGACGATACACGACAACTATGCTGAATACGGAGTTTCGCAGCCCCACCATTGTCGCTCTGGTCGTTCATTTAACACGCACCCCCTCCCTGCAGTCTCATCTACAACTACACCCATGACAATGGACAATATTGTCTATCTTGGCATTCATAAATATATTATTTCACCACTAAAAAATCGTATTCGGTCATAGCAACAAGATAAACCCGACAATAGCCCTAAGATATACCTATACAGCAGTGAAAACGCTGCTCGTTGAATAATGAAATAAACGAGAAAAAGTTTTTTTAAATGATACCATATCATTCTACAGTCAATATCTGGGGCTAAATATTGAATAAATATGCAACCTTACCTTTGGTTTTACGCGTAGATATGTCCCTTTTGAGACTGAGTGGTCATATATTGTCTTGGACAATCCGTTTGTGTAATATATGCGCATTTGTGATGCCTGGGTACCTTCCAAAATAGCTGTGTGTAATACCACACGTGTTGTTTACAGCGTTGTCGCCCTTTATAGTACAGTCTGGCTTGATTGACAATTAATTTATTCAGTAGGCGAGAGTATAAGCTTCTAACGATGTATAACATATCTAATTTTACTTTTGGAATAGCGTTTTCTAGGTCAGCGTAACCAAATATTTTCTTATCATCGCATTCACTTACGCATTCACTCTGTGGTAGCAGTTAACGATGCTGCACCTAACAAAGCATGGTCAACGATTTTTCGTAATTTCTTGGAAAATACTATTATTATTGAGGACTTCTGGGCATAGCTAAGCCATATGTTTGCTGATAGACCTAGCTGTCTTTAAATAGGTTAGTGGTATGATATAATGTGGATATTTCACACTGTAATATAAGCGTTAGTTAGTAGTGTAATCATTTTTGTGAAGCATGCAGCAGCGATGACGTGAGAGTTGGAACATTGCCAAAACGTAACAGTTAAAAATTGTTTTCATGTCGTCCCATCCCCATACAAGAAAACATACGAGAGTACAGAGTATAGAAATACATACAAGAGTTAATTGTTACAAATTTAGGTACTGTACTGCATTGTGTGACAATATTTTTGCTTTATTTTTAATCTGATAGCAATGTTCCATCTTAAACCTTCATAAGGGGCTCATTTATATGCTTTATAATGGACAAAAACCATTTTATTCATTTTTGGAGAGATTTTCGATATGTTTCTGGACCCCTATATATTTTAGACTACTGTACTGATGGAAAGCTTGTAATTCCCACCTGAAAAAGATGCAAGACATTCTTGAGTCAAAACAGTTGATTTGTAGTGAAATACGTGAATATGTTGTGATTTACAGCAATGCATCATTCAGACATTTTGGATAGATTTGGAGATGCTGGGAGCACTGCTTAGTTTTTGCTTCATAAATCTATAGTAGTTCTACATATCCACCCTTAGATTTTATGAACTTGTGGTCAAGAAATTTTTGCTCCAGTACATGTACAGTTTAACCTGATGTATATATGCAATCTCTCAGTATTTCATTGCAAACTAAAAAAGTGCAAATTCATTTTTGATTTTTTGTCTAGACAATTGCATTTGTGGCACTGTATATCTTCCAAAATTATGAATACAGTATTAGTATTGTAAATTGTATGAATGTCTTGCTTCATTTAAGCTTAGTACATGGAAATACAAGATGGGACAATCATAAGATTTTACTGTATAGTCACTGAAAGGTTTCTTTCTGGGGATGTTACCCATTTGAGTCAAACAGAGTGCAATTCCATTTCACTTCCTATAACTGTTTTTAAAAAACAATATACATACACACCTGTGGTGGCCTGTGGTGTCTTGTTTAAAAAGCACAGTTTCAATATAATTGCCTGTAAATATCTTATTATTTTAGAAATGCTAGAATTGTTTTAGAAGCGTACGAATGTTGGAAGAATCTAGGGTTATAATCTACAGCGTATCGCAGTACCTGTTGCTTCATCGGCCTTTGCTAACCAAGATAAAATTTGAACGGATGTGTTGGTGGTTGCAGCGTTTCCTGTGAGGCTGACATGTCATTCCAGTGTGGTCGGTGCGTCTCATGGCCAAGGATGCTTTTACAGGTTGGCTCAGTAAAGCCAACTCTGCAACAGGAAGTAATGCAAGTTATCGGAAAAAATAATTATTTTCACATCAAAGACAATGCATCACTAGGATCTTTTTTATTTTTTACATTTTAAAAAATGTATAACATTTCATGTTATCAAATTATCCGTTCTAATAACATGTATTTCTGTATGTACAGTGTGTGTGTGTCCTTTTCTAAAATACAATCCTGGCTGTCATAGTTGTAGTTAGGTAAACTTTGAACCGCCATTCAATGCACCAACTATGAACTTTGTGCATTTGGCTAATAAAGTTATTTCTTCAGCATTTCTGTTTGTGCTCCTCAGGAAAGCTCATTTTTAAGCGTTAAGCCAGTAATCACCTGTTCATCGAGCTGTGCTGAGACCAGGCTGAGGCAGAGTTTCCGGAGCCATAATCCGCACGTCTGTCTGTACCACAGCGCCATCTGCTGTTCAGAGCTGGTAGAGCGAGTTGTCCTGTGAAGCAGCAGCTGGAACCTCAGCATGGGCATCGACACGCAGCCAAAGCGCTTCTACAGGGTACTGCTCAGGTCAAAGAAACAACAGAGGCGGGGTAAATGTGAGCGTCAGTGTAATAAATCAACCTACCAGCAGGGGGAGGAAGGGACACGGACAAAACTGAGTAGCGCCAGCCATCTTTTTTTAAAACCGGTGCAGTCTGGGTGAAGACTGCCAGTTCTGCCCACTCACACACGCATGCACACACACAAGCACACACATACACACAAGCATGCCCACACACAAGCACACACATGCACGCACACAAGCACACACGCATGCACACACACACACACCAGGGTTCATACACTTTTTCACCAATGATTTTCAATGACTTTTCCATGACTTCTCCACAACCTTTAACTGAATTTCCATGACCAAAACAAATGACTTTATCTCAGCGGGACGATTTAAAATTATTTATTGTAACACTAAATAAAATTAGGTCTGCATCTGAAATATACGGCGCCTCTCTAAAACAAATAAACACCAGACAGACACTTAGATACATTATCTCATGTTTTAATTCGAATAGTTTAACATTTTTGTCAATGTCTCAAACAGGGCTCGAAATTGCGACCATTTTGTTCGCATATGCTCCCGAATCTGTGCGACCTCGAAATATAATTGGAAGCATTTGTGCGAGTGCAAATAATTGTTCTGGTGCGACCTTTTTTTTTTTCTTTTTCCAGTCGAACGTCTCTTTCTCTGTACATCCGCTAGTTAGTACAGTCAGTATGTGCCTTGTGAGCTGACGGTGACCCTTCTAACCAATCGTGAGCTTGACATTCCTACCTTTAACGCTGATTTTAAATTGGTTAATATTAGCCTTCAATCGCTCCCTTCGCTGCACTCCACTGTCACGCGACACAGAGAGCTAACGCGTTAACTGATGTTACCTAAAGACAAAAGTTTATGTTCAATTTATCAGCGTTATCGAAAGCTGAAAACTTAAAGCGAACATATTTTTTGAAACGTTAACGTAGCGTTTCGTGTAGCGACCCGGTTGAAACAGCTGATTTCTCCGATGCAGTTTACTGGCGGTTGATTTAATTAGCGGTATTAATGTGGCGAGAAGCGCCTTGTCGTTTGAATGTATAACACGCAATTCCTTGACAAGTCGACACATTTTAGGTGTGACAGTTTAACTGTTACTTGTAAACCGTACTGTTATATTGTCGTTTTTTATCAATAAAAAAACTATTGCATGTATTGTTGGTGCTCCTTACATTTTGGTGGGTGCTCCTAACTTTTTGAAGTTGGGAGCACCAGTTGTCAGGTGCGTGGGGGGTTAGGACTCAAACGCAGAGTGAGGGGAAAAAACTCCAAACTCCAAATGGTATGAACAAAGACTTTACTTAGCAGAACAGGAACTAAAGCAGGGAACAAAAGGCCTCGCAGGGCAACTCTCAAAAAACAAAGAAAACTGCAAAACACAGAAAACAGAAAATCCAAGAATCCAAAAACACACAAAACGGAACGTGGGCAGAGATACACAGGGAGCTACTCTCAGGAGGAAACACACAGGGCAGAAATATGACCAAAAGCACACTCAACCAAACAAGGATACAGCACCTGAGTCAGGGAGAAGGGAACTTAAATAGACACGACACGAGACACAGGAGGGCACAATGAACAATCAGGCCACAGAGAGGGAAGGGAAAACGAGACAACCTAAAAACAATAATAGAATAATTGAAAACAATAATACAATTAAACAGGGTAAAAGGACAGAGCTAAAAACTGAAGTGCCGCCACCTGGCGGCCCAAAAAGGGACACACAAACAAACCACAGAACATGACACCAGTGCTACCAAGTTAAAAAGTTCATTTCGAGCCCTGATATATTATTGAAGCTGCACTTCCCTGGCATATTGTTGGCACAGTAGGGCCTACATTTACTAACTGCTACATTAGCAGAAGCGTGCCTGTTGGGCGTGCCTGTAAACAGACTGAGCCAGACCGAATTCACTTCTCACACCACCAAAATACCGCGAAGGTTACGTGCCAATTTACGTTTTATTACTATACATACTATTTTTATGTTTGGGTTAATTAGTAATTATATTTTATGCAAATAGCTATATTTCCATTACTTTTACAAAACTTTTCAAAAAATATTATTTTCCATAACTTTTCCAGGGCCTGGAAATTGCATTTTAAATTTCAATGACTTTTCCAGGTTTTTCATGACCGTACGAACCCTGACACCCTGAATTTTTTTTTTTAATGATGTTCAAAAACAAAGACAAAAAGCAGTCTGGGACTATACGAATCTGCACACTGAGACACACTATTTAAACGTTCTTGGAATTTTCCAGTATTCTTGTTAAGGAAGTGACAGAGCACAAGAGAGTGGTGAAAAGCTGAACAAGAGGAAGGGAGTAATTCGCAGCTTCTGTTTTCTGGCTACGGAAATGAACGTGTAATTTAGCCAATGGCGGCTTGGACGTCGAGCCGAGTGCCACGTATGAAGATGATGAGATGGGGCTGGTGTACCTGTGCGAGGAACCTCCCTCTTCGATCGCCGTGGCGACGGCCGCCAGTTTCGTGGCCATCTTCTGCTTGGGCGTGGGTGGGAAGCGCTTCTGCTCTACGTGCTGCTCCGGCACGAGGACCTGAGGCACGTGACCAACCTGCTGGTGCTGAACACGGCCGCGTCCGACCTGCTGTTCGCCGCCACGCTGCCCTTCTGGAGCACCTATCACCTGTCCCACTGGGTCTTTGGCCCCGCCCTCTGCAGGGTCCTGGTCGGCGCCTACTTGGCGGGCCTGTACTGCGGGCTGATGTTCCTGACCGCGCTGACCGTGGACTGCTACGTGACCGTGGTGCGCGGCCGGTCGGCCCGGCGGGGGGGGCGTCTGGCGTGCGCCCGGTCGGCCTGCGCCGCCCTGTGGCTCGTTGGCGTCTCCGCCGCCGCCTGGGAGATGGTCGCCACGGTGACCGAGGGAGTGGAGCCCTGGCGGTTCGAGTGCGAGGCGGAAGCCTTTAGCCCCCGGGGGGAGCGGACGGCCTACCTCCTTCTGGTAGATCACTGACTGTTTTTTTACTTCATCAGTGTTCTTATCTATGACTTCACAGTTTTGGTTGCTCAAATGTTTTGTTTGCAAATTACAGAGACCTTCAACTTTTTATGAGTCTAGATTTTTAGAAGCCCCGATAAGCCTAAAAAAGACTGAACGCTTTCAAAATACACATTTGGCCGGGGATAGTAACTCAGGTAAGAGGGTGACAGTCATCTGCACTAACCCGCAGTCTTCTGGATGCTGCTTTCCTCTGCCTCAGCAGGGGGGTGGATTCACACATTCTCATCTGTCTCAGGATAAGGCATGCAAAAGAGAAATGAGTGACTCACTGTCTGCACGAACAACTGCTTTCGCATCCTTGGTGATGGTGGGCGGTGGTCAGGATTTCCCCTGGGTGGCAGGACATTGCCTGTCGACGGGGGCACTGCCCGGGATTTTGGGCCCCTGGAACAGATGTCACATTGGGCCCCTGCACAGTCACAGCACTCTGGGAATCGTGAAATGGCGGAGCAGGGCAGCTGAACTCGGCTCTCCGCCTGTGATTGGTGGACGGACAGCTGTCACTCATCCTGGGGGGCAGAGCTTGTCTGAAGGGGAGGCCATAAAGGGACTAGCACGAGCGTCGGAGTTCAGACACTCTCCCTCGAAATCTGTGGGTGTGATCTGTGCCTGAACAAACGCTTTGTATGCATTGCGGTGCTACAGGTAAGGAGTTCATTTCTGATCATTCAGCTTCTTACATATTCATATTCATATATTCATTTTCAAATGCATGTAAGAGCAATGTTTTCATCACATACAGTTAATGAAATTTTACTAGATTTGTATGACATAATATCAGTTTTCATTCAATTTCATGTCTTTTAAATAATAATAATAATAATAATAATAATAATAATAATAATATATGTCCATATTTTCAGCAATATACTATTCCGTCAAGATGTACCATTGTTAAAATATTACAAATACTTTATTATATAATAATAATAATATGTCCATATTTTCAGCAATATACTCTTCCTTTAAGATGTATCATTGTTAAATCATTGCAAATATGTATTATTATTAATAATAATAACAATAATAATAATAATAATAATTACATTTTAAATATATATATATATATATATATATATATATATATATATATATCATCAGTAAAGACTGTCAGGTTGCAGAGTGGGGGACGAGGACAGAAACATGGCGTCTGCTCTCACAGCCTCTCCCTTGTCTGACGGAATCCAAGCCGCCACGAATTACGGTTACTACAACTACAGCGACAACGACAACGACTCTTTGGTGTTCCTGGGGGAGGACGAGCCCCAGCGCTTTGTCTGGACGTTCTCCGGCGTTCTGTACACCCTGATCTTCATCCTCAGCCTGGTGGGGAACAGCTTCCTGCTCTGGGCTCTGCTGGTGCGGGAGGACCTGAGGAAGACCACCACGCTCTTCCTCCTGCAGCTGGCCGTGTCCGACCTGCTGCTTACGCTGACACTGCCCTTCTGGGCCGTCTATTACCTGCACCACTGGGTCTTCGGCACGCCCGGCTGCCACCTCCTCGTCTTCCTCTTCTTCCTGGGCTTCTACGGCTACATGGCGTTCCTGGTGGCGGTGACGGTGGACCGCTACCTGGTCGTGGTCCACGCCGTGCGGATGCTGCGGCTGCCGTCTCGGCTGTGCGTCGCACTCTCCAGCGCCTCCCTGTGGCTGGTGTGCGTCGCTGCGAGCGTCCCGGAGGCGGTGCACTCCGAGACCGTGGAGGACAGGGGCGAGACACTGTGCAAGGCAGTGCGTCAGCCGCTGCACCTGGAGCTGTTGGGATACGCCGTGCAGATCAGCCTGTTCTTCCTCCTCCCCTTTGCCCTCATCCTCTTCTGCTACGCGCGCATCTGGGCCACTGTGTCCAGGTGCAGGTCGGCCAGGCGGGCGCAGGCCGTGCGGCTGATCTTCTGCATGGTGCTGGGGTTCTTCGCCTGCTGGGCGCCCTACAACGTGGTGCTGCTCCTGGGCGCCCTGCAGCTCCTGGGCTGCCCCGGGCTGACGGGGCCTGAGGCCGCAGAGAGGCTGCTGTACGCGTACTACGTGTGCCACGCCCTGGCATACTGCCACTGCTTCCTCAACCCCGCCCTCCACGTCTTCGGCAGCGGAAGGTTCCGCAGCTACCTCTCCGTCCGTCGCCACAGCGACCGGGGGAGGAGCCTGACACTCAGCACTCAGCACAGTGTCCAGCGAGGTTCCACCTCCCGTCAGTGATGTGCTGTGGGTGCGACTGCAGAAAAACAAAGAAGGAAAAAAAGCAGAAGAGGGGATAGAGAGATTGGGACATCCTGAAATACTTGGAACTGAAAGGCAAAGACTTTCAGTTCCCTGGAACCACTATGGTGAAGCCTTGTCTAGAAATATCTCACTATAAAAGTTGTTTTTCTTTTTTTTTTATTTGGCAAATTATCTAAAAAAAAAAACCACTTAGCAAATATATGTTTTTGTTACACATTGTCCATAAACACAGCTGGGTATTTACTGAAGCAACTCAGGACAAGTGTGAAACTCATACTTCAACCTCTTAGCGCAAAGCCCCTGAGATTACTGACATTCGGTGCTACTGCAACCAAAGTGTGAGATAAAAACAGAAACGCGCTGTTTTAGTTTCATTAGTAGACGATACACGACAACTATGCCGAATACGGAGTTTCGCAGCGCCACCATTGTCGCTCTGGTCGTTCATTTAACACGCACCCCCACCCTGCAGTCTCATCTACAACTACATCCATGACAATGGACAATATTGTCTATCTTGGCATTCATAAAAATATTATTTCACCACTAAAAAATCGTATTCGGTCATAGCAACAAGATAAACCCGACAATAGCCCTAAGATATGCCAATACAGAGTGAAAACACTGCTCGTTGAATAACGAAATAAACGAGAAAAAGTTTTTTAAAATGATACCATGTAATTCTACAGTCAATATCTGGGACTAAATATTGAATAAATATGCAACCTTGCCGTTGGCTTTACGCGTATAGATGTCTCTTTTGAGACTGAGTGGTCATATATTGTCTTGGACAATCCGTTTGTGGAAAATATGCACATTTGTGATGCCTGGGTACCTTCCAAAATAGCTGTGCCTAATACCACGTGTTGGTTACAGCGTTGTCGCCCTTTATAGTACAGTCTGGCTTGATTGACAATTCATTTATTCAGTAGGTGAGAGTATAAGCTTCTAACAATGTATAACATATCTAATTTTACTTTTGGAATAGTGTTTTTAGGTCAGCGTAACCAAATATTTTATCATCGCATTCACTCTGTGGTAGCAGTAAAAGGCGCTGCAGCTAACAAAACGTGGTCAACGATTTTTTGTAATTTCTTGGAAAATACTATTATTATTGAGGACTTCTGTATGGCGTCAATTCAATGCCAATAATCAGCGCGAGCAGTTATTCACTGCGCGAGCACAGAACCACTTTCACCTGTGTAAATTCCAACACGGCAAGTAAAACAGGCAGCGGCGCGGGCAGATATTCACTGCCGGAGCACAAAACCACTTTCAAGCACGCAAATTTCAACACGGAGCCTAAAACAGTGAGCCGCGCGCCAGCTGATTCTCCTCGCCCGCGAAGAGCTACTTTCTCGCTCGGAGTTAAATTTATTTTTGTCAGTGTGGGGGCGGGGATGGGATGGAGAGTTCATGTAATATATTCACTGCTATGATTGGTCACTTTAAATACGAAGCCCATACACTTCCTATGCCTTCTAACGGCAATGTTCTTGTCAGCTAAGGGAGGATATGGAGACAAGTTGTGAGTAGCCTACCGGACACAATGCAGTGTCTCTTGAAACCCAGCGTTTAGGTGGGTATTTAGTGGGTCGGCTGTAACGTCTTGACAGTTAGCTAACGTTATTAGCTAGCTAGCAAGTTAGCAACCGCTAACGTTTTTAGCTAGCTTGCAATCGTTTGCAATAGACCTGGCTAGTAGTTAGAAGTAACGTTATCTGAGCTGGCTACGCTAGCTAACGTTGTTAAAGTCGCTAACAACGTTAGCTAGCTAACTAGCGATTGCTAGGCAGTTACTGCAGCTAGCTAGCTAACCAGTCACTACAGCTAATTAGAAACAGGTCTAACAACGTTAAAAAATGATAATCTGCGGTCTGTAACAGCCGTTGCCGTAAACTACCCAGCTCCAGTGTGTGAATGGTACCGACCCACTAAATACCCACCTAAATGCTGGGTTTCAAGAGTACAATGGGCATTCCATTAACCCGGGTATTACCCAGTAAATCTGAATCTGAATGGGGCTTTAATGACATTAATAAACATGTAATGACACTGCATTGTGTCCGGTAGGCTACTCACAACTTGTGTCTCCATATCGTCCCTTAGCTAACAAGAACATCGCCGTTAGAAGGCATAGGAAATGTATGGGCTTCGTATTTAAAGTGACCAATCATACCAGTGAATATATTAGCATAAGTCTCCTCCCCATCCCCGCCCCACACTGCCAAAAATCAATTCTACTCCGCGCGAGGAGAAAGTGGCTCTTCGCGAGCGAGGAGAAATATTTTGCGAGGGAGTAGAACTAGCTCGCGCGCGGCTTATTGTTTTACTCGCGGTGTTGAAATCTGCGCGCGTGAAAGTGGTTTTTGCTGGCGCAGTCAATATCTGCGGGCGCCGCTGCTTTTTTTACTCGCACAGTGAATATCTGCTCGCGCTGATTTTTGGCATTAAATTGACGCCATACTTTTGGGCATAGCTAAGCCATATGTTTGCTGATAGACCTAGCTGTCTTTAAATAGGTTAGTGGTATGATATAATGTGGATATTTCACATTGTAATAAAAGCGTTAGTTAGTAGTGTAATAATTTTTGTGAAGCGTGCAGCAGCGATGACGTGAGAGTTGGAACATTGCCAAAACGTGACGGTTAAAAATTGTTTTCATGTGGTCCCATCCCCATACAAGAAAACATACGAGAGTACAGAGTATAGAAATACACACGAGTTAATTATTACACATTTAGGTACTGTACCGCATTGTGTGACAATATTTTTGCGTTATTTTTAATCTGATAGCAATGTTCCATCTTAAACCTTCATAAGGGGCTCATTTATATGCTTTATAATGGCCAAAAATCATTTTATTCATTTTTGGAGAGATTTTGGATATGTTTCTGGACCCCTAGATATTTTAGACCACTGTACTGATGGAAAGCTTGTAATTCCCACCTGAAAATGATGCAACAGTGAGTTTCTTGAGTCAAAACAGTTGATTTGTAGTGAAATACGTGAATATGTTGTGATTTACAGCAATGCATCATTCAGACATTTTGGATAGATTTGGAGATGCTGGGTACACTGCTTAGTTTTTGCTTCATAAATCTATAGTAGTTCTACATATCCACCCTTAGATTTTATGAACTTGTGGTCAAGAAGTTTTTGATCCAGTACATGTATAGTTTAACCTGATGTATATATGCAATCTCTCAGTATTTCAATGCAAACTAAAAAAGTGCAAATTCATTTTTGATTTTTTGTCTAGACAATTGCATTTGTGGCACTGTATTTCCTCCAAAATTATGAATATAGTATTAGTATTGTAAATTGTACAAATGTCTTGCTTCATTTAAGCCATTTTTCAAGTCTCTGTGGTGTTCACATCTGGAGTTATAAAGCTTTAAATAGGGTACCCCCTAAATGGGCAAGGATTGGCAAGATTTGGCATGTGCACTCAGGGGTTAAGCTTAGTACATGGAAATACAAGATGAGACAATCATAAGATTTTTCTGTATCGTCACTGAAAGGTTTCTTTCTACCCATGTGAGTCAAACAGAGTGCAATTCCATTTCACTTCCTATAACTGTTTTGTTTTTAAATATACATACACACCTGTGGTGGCCTGTGGTATCTTGTTTAAAAAGCACAGTTTCAATATAATTGCCTGTAAATATCTTATTATTTTAGAAATGCTAGAATTGTTTTAGAAGTGTACGAATGTTGGAAGAATCTAGGGTTATGATCTACAGCGTATCGCAGTACCTGTTGCTTCATCGGCCTTTGCTAACCAAGATAAAATTTGAACGGATGTGTTGGCGGTTGCAACGTTTCCTGTGAGGCGGACATGTCATTCCAGTGTGATCGGTGTGTCTCATGGCCAAGGATGCTTTTACAGGTTGGCTCAGTAAAGCCAACTCTGTAACAGGAAGTAATGCAAGTTATCGGAAAAAAGTATTTTCACATCAAAGACAATGCATGAGATCACCAGGATCTTTTTTATTTTTTACATTTAAAAAAATGTATAACATTTCATGTTATCAAATTATCAGTTCTAATAACATGTATTTTTGTATGTACAGTGTGTCCTTTTCTAAAGTACAATCCTGGATGTCATAGTTGTAGTTAGGTAAACTTTGAACCACCATTCAATGCACCAACTATGAACTTTGTGCATTTGGCTAATAAAGTTATTTCTTCAGGATTTCTGTTTGTGCTCCTCAGGAAAGCTAATTGTTAAGCGTTAAGCCAGTAATCACCTGTTCATCGAGCTGTGCTGAGACCAGGCTGAGGCAGAGTTTCCGGAGCCATAATCCGCACGTCTGTCTGTACCACAGCGCCATCTGCTGTTCAGAACTGGTAGAGCGAGTTGTGCTGTGAAGCAGCAGCTGGAACCTCAGCATGGGCATCGACACGCAGCCACTTCTACAGGGCACTGCTCAGTTCAAAGAAACAACAGAGGCGGGATAAATGTGAACGTCAGTGTAATAAATCAACCTATCAGCAGGGGGAGAAAGGGACACGGACAAAACTGAGTAGCGCAGCCATCTTTTTTTAAAACCGGTGCAGTCTAGGTGAGGACTGCCAATTCTGCCCACTCACACACGCATGCACACACACAAGCACACACATGCACACACATACACACACACATGCACGCACACAAGCACACACGCATGCACACACATACACACACCAGGGTTCATACACTTTTTCGCCAATGATTTTCAATGACTTTTCCACAACCTTTAACTGAATTTCCATGACCAAAACAAATGACTTTCTCAGCGGGACGATTTAAAATTATTTATTGTAACACTAAGTACAATTAGGTCTGCATCTGAAACATATGGTGCCTCTCTAAAACAAATAAACACCAGACAGACACTTAGATACATTCTCTCATATTTAATTCGAATAGTTTAACATTTTTGTCAATGTCTCAAACAGGGCTCGAAATTGCGACCATTTTGGTCGCACATGCTCCCGAAATTTAATCTGTGCGACCTCGAAATATAATTGGGAGCATTTGTGCGAGTGCAAATAATTGTTCTGGTGCGACCTTTTTTTTCTTTTTCCAGTCGAACGTCTCGTTCTCTGTACATTCGCTAGTTAGTACAGTCAATATGTGCCTTGTGAGCTGACGGTGACCCTTCTAACCAATCGTGACATTCTTACCTTTAACGCTGATTTTAAATGGGTTAATATTAGCCTTCAATCACTCCCTTTCGCTGCACTCCACTGTCACGCGACACAGAGAGCTAACGCGTTAACTAATGTTACCTAAAGACAAAAGTTTATGTTCAATTTATCAGCGTTATCGAAAGCTGATAACTTGAAGCGAACATTTTTTTTGAAACGTTAACGTAGCGTTTCGTGTAGCGACCCGGTTGAAACAGGTGATTTCTCCGATGCAGTTTACTGGCGGTTGATTTAATTAGCGGTATTAATGTGACGAGAAGCGCCTTGTCGTTTGAATGCATAACACGCAATTCCTTGAAGAGTCGACACAATTTAGGCGTGACAGTTTAACTGTTACTTGTAAACCGTACTGTTATATTGTCAGTACGGTTTACACGAGATACAGGAGGGCACAATGAACAATCAGGCCACAGAGAGGGAAGGGAAAACGAGACAACCTAAAAACAATAATAGAATAATTGAAAACAATAATACAATTAAACAGGGTAAAAGGACAGAGCTAAAAACTGAAGTGCCGCCACCTGGCGGCCCAAAAAGGGACACACAAACAAACCACAGAACATGACACCAGTGCTACCAAGTTAAAAAGTTCATTTCGAGCCCTGATATATTATTGAAGCTGCACTTCCCTGGCATATTGTCGGCACAGTAGGGCCTACATTTACTAACTGCTACATTAGCAGAAGCGTGCCTGTTGGGCGTGCCTGTAAACAGACTGAGCCAGACCGAATTCACTTCTCACACCACCAAAATACCGCGAAGGTTACGTGCCAATTTACGTTTTATTACTATACATACTATTTTTATGTTTGGGTTAATTAGTAATTATATTTTATGCAAATAGCTATATTTCCATTACTTTTACAAAACTTTTCAAAAAATATTATTTTCCATAACTTTTCCAGGGCCTGGAAATTGCATTTTAAATTTCAATGACTTTTCCAGGTTTTTCATGACCGTACGAACCCTGACACACACACACACACACACACACACGCAGGTTAGGAAAACTGGAGAGTCCAAATTGCCCCCACCCCTCCCCCCTGCTGGACAGACCCCAACAAACCCCCAACTCCCCCCCCCCCCCCCCCCCCCCGCCCGGAAAATGGCTGCCGTGCATCAACCAGGTGGTTGATTAAACGTTGGTGGTGGAGTTTACCCGTCATCACTGTAAATTGCTTTGAGTCACTGGCTGGTTGCCAAAAACGAAGAAGAAGAAGAAGAAGAAGGAGAAGAAGAATTTTTTTTTTAATGATGTTCAAAAACAAAGACAAAACGCAGTCTGGGACTATACGAATCTGCACACTGAGACACACTATTTAAACGTTCTTGGAATTTTCCAGTATTCTTGTTAAGGAATTGACAGAGCACAAGAGAGCGGTGAAAAGCTGAACAAGAGGAAGGGAGTAATTCGCAGCTTCTGTTTTCTGGCTACGGAAATGAACGTGTAATTTAGCCAATGGCGGCTTGGACGTCGAGCCGAGTGCCACGTATGAAGATGATGAGATGGGGCTGGTGTACCTGTGCGAGAAACCTCCCTCTTCGATCGCCGTGGCGACGGCCGCCAGTTTCGTGGCCATCTTCTCCGTGGGCGTGGGTGGGAAGCGCTTCTGCTCTACGTGCTGCTCCGGCACGAGGACCTGAGGCACGTGACCAGCCTGCTGGTGCTGAACATGGCCGCGTCCGACCTGCTGTTCGCCGCCACGCTGCCCTTCTGGAGCACCTATCACCTGTCCCACTGGGTCTTTGGCCCCGCCCTCTGCAGGGTCCTGGTCGGCGCCTACTTGGCGGGCCTGTACTGCGGGCTGATGTTCCTGACCGCGCTGACCGTGGGCCGCTACGTGACCGTGGTGCGCGGCCGGTCGGCCCGGCGGGGGAGGCGTCTGGCGTGCGCCCGGTCGGCCTGCGCCGCCCTGTGGCTCGTCGGCGTCTCCGCCGCCGCCTGGGAGATGGTCGCCACGGTGACCGAGGAAGTGGAGCCCGGGCGGTTCGAGTGCGAGGCGGAAGCCTTGAGCCCCCGGGGGGAGCGGACGGCCTACCTCCTGCAGGTGGGCCTGCTGTTCCTGCTGCCGCTGGCCGTGGGGGCGTACTGCTACGCCCGGATCCTGCGGGTCACCATGTCGCGCGTCTCCGGCACCCGGCACCGGACGGTGACCGTGGTGCTGTGCATCGTGGCGGCCATCTTCGTCTGCTGGGGCCCCTACAACGCGCTGCTGGCGCTGGAGGCCGTGTACGGGACGGGGGGCATGGACTGTGACTCCTGGGCGCGGATGGACCTGGCGCTGGCCTGCACCCGCATCCTGGCCCCACTGCCACTGCTGCCTCAACCCCATCCTGTACGCCTTCACCCACAGGTTCAGGGCCCACCTCGCCAAAGTGTTCCTCTGCTGTCGCTCGCGGCGACCTGGAGCTGCGGAGGGGGCGGGGGTGGGGTCGGGGGCGGGGCCTGGCACAGTCCATAACAGTTCTAACAGCCTCTGGAAGGAGGGGGTGACAGGCGAGGAAGTGTCTGTGGCTACTCCCAAAATCAACCCGGGCATGGAACTGAAATCCTTGGCCTAGGAGTGCGTGGGACGTACCTTGGCGTGGAGGGAGCTGGGGGGAGGGGGGAGCTGGGGGGGGAGGTTGCTTCGTCTGTGTATTTTCATCAGGTTTATTTTATTTTATTGTGCATTTATTTTGTTGGCCGGGCTGAGGGATGGTGGGCACGGGCTCTGGGGGGTTTGGGGCTTGCACCCCCTCTCCTGCCCTCTTCTTTCATTTGTTTATCTTTATTACTTTGATTAGTTATACAACACAGTCCTGGGTCCAGTAATTATACTGCATAATTATTTAATAATGATTATTATTATTTGTAATACTAACCCATCAGAGGTGGGTAGTAACGCGTTATATTTACTCCGTTACATTTACTTAAGTAAATTTATGAATAAATTGTACTTATAAGAGTAGTTTTAATGCAACATACTTTTCACTTTTACTCGAGTATATTTGTGAAGAAAAAATGTTACTTTTACTCCGTTATATTCGGCTACATTCCGCTCGTTACTTTTATTTTTTACCCATTTTTTATTCAATGCACGTTCTGTTTGTTTCATTCTCTCCGAGAGACTTCAGCCAAAGAGGCTGACTGGTCTTTGCTTTGGCTCTGTCATAGCCCCACATGACTCCGTTTCACCAATCAAACGTAGCCAGTCACAGCACACAGAAGGATGAGTGGGCGACAACAATGGCTGAAACAACAGCGGGTGATTCGTAGCAGGCAGAACACAGCTGGCCTCACGTTCAAACTACGTTTTGCTTACAGACTACCAAAAACAGTAGTTACATTATGCGCTGCCTTCTTTGTCTGCCTAGAAATGTGGACATTTCAGCCTACAAGAACTCAACTTCGAACTTGAGAAAATATGTGGGGGTAAGTTTAGGTTAGTTTTGGCTGTGGATAGCTAACTATTTGACTGAGTGGTCATTTATTGTCTTGGACAATCCGTTTGTGAAATATACGGGCATTTGTGATACCTCGGTATCTTCCAAAATAGCTGTGCGTAATACCACACGCGTTGTTTACGGCGTTGTCGCCCTTTTTAGTACAGTCTGGCTTGATTGACAATTCATTTATTCAGTAGGTGAGAGTATAAGCTTTCTAACGATGTATAACATGTCTAATTTTGCTTTTGGAATAGCGTTTTTTAGGTCAGCGTAACCGAAATTTTTCTTATCGTCGCATTCACTTATGCATTTGGTAGCAGTAAAAGACGCAGCACGGAATGTGGTCAACGATTATTCGTAATTTCTTGGGAAATACTATTATTATTGAGGACTTCTGGGCATAGCTAAGCCGCATGTTTGCTGATAGACCTAGACCTTTTGATGGAGCAAAACAAGCGGATTGAACTGTATTGTTGAACACATGAGATTTCATCATTGCTATGTAAGTAGGCTATTATTGCTCAAAATACTTCGGTTATATACGTTATTTTTTAAATTGAGTGTGTTTAAACAGGTTACTGGTATTAATGTGGATATTTCACACTGTAATGTAAGCATTAGTTAGTAGTGTAATAGTTTTTGTGAAGCATGCAACAGTCAAGACGTAAGCGCTGGAACATTGCATAGCATACATAACATTGCATAGCATGCGTAGCATAATACATACGCTAAACCGGAGGTTCTGCACATATTCCGCGCAAGGCATCATGGGACTTTGGAATATCGTGGAGAAGTGCCTCATAAGGTACAATAATGGTGCTACAAAGCATTATGTTTCCCACATATAAAGTTTCTGTTTGAATTTGAGCAGGCTCCTCTTTGTTGTGATGAGTCTATTTTAATGGATAAATCCCTGTAGCCTCATTGATATTTTTTCTGTCAACTGAGGGTTCACCCCAACAAACTGACGGGGTATACAGACCAACAGAATTAAGTCCAACAGAAAGCGAAAATCCTCCTCTTCTGACGAACCTCCTGTGTATTGTTTTATTGTATTATTGTTTTAAGGGATATGATTTAGGCCATATTTGAATTTGCACATGGCTATTTTATATTTGGTTTATTTCTATTGGACAAGCATTTACAATTTTATATTTTGGACATTTAGATTTTTACGTTCATCTTGCTCTTCTTATTTCAACATTAAATCAGATTATATGAAGTAACTCAGTACTTGAGTAGTCTTTTCACGAGATACTTTCTTACTCTTACTCAAGTAATTATTTGGATGACTACTTTTACTTCTACTTGAGTCATTATTATTTTAAAGTAACAATACTTTTACGTGAGTACAGGTTTTGGCTACTCTACCCACCTCTGTAACCCATTAGATATCAATAAAATTCTGGTAGATCACTGACTGTTTTTTTACTTCATCAGTGTTCTTATCTATGACTTCACAGTTTTGGTTGCTCAAATGTTTTGTTTGCAAATTACAGAGACCTTCAACTTTTTATGAGCCTAGATTTTTAGAAGCCCCTATAAGCCTAAAAAAGAGTGAACGCTTTCAAAATACACATTTGGCCGGGGATAGTAACTCAGGTAAGAGGGTGACAGTCATCTGCACTAACCCGCGGTCTTCTGGATGCTGCTTTCCTCTGCCTCAGCGGGGGGTGGATTCACACATTCTCATCTGTCTCAGGATAAGGCGTGCAAAAGAGAAATGGGTGACTCACTGTCTGCACGAACAACTGCTTTCGCATCCTTGGTGATGGTGGGCGGTGGTCAGGATTTCCCCTGGGTGGCAGGACACTGCCTGTCGACGGGGGCACTGCCCGGGATTTTGGGCCCCTGGAACAATGTCACATTGGGCCCCTGCACAGTCACAGCACTCTTGGAATCGTGAAATGGCGGAGCAGGGCAGCTGAACTCGGCTCTCCGCCTGTGATTGGTGGACGGACAGCTGTCACTCATCCTGGGGGGTAGAGCTTGTCTGAAGAGGAGGCCATAAAGGGACTAGCACGAGCGTTGGAGTTCAGACACCCTCCCTCGAAATCTGTGGGTGTGATCTCTGCCTGAACAAACGCTTTGTATGCATTGCCGTGCTACAGGTAAGGAGTTCATTTCTGATCATTCGGCTTCTTACATATTCATATTCATATATTAATTTTCAAATGCATGTAAGAGCAATGTTTCCATCACATACAGTTAATGAAATTTTACTAGATTTGTATGACATAATATCAGTTTTCATGCAATTTAATGTATTTTTAATAATAATAATAATAATAATAATAATAATAATAATAATAATAATAATAATATATGTCCATATTTTCAGCAATATACTATTCTGTTAAGATGTACCATTGTTAAAACATTGCAAATATGCATTATTAATAATAATAATAACAATAATAATAATAATAACATTTTAATTATATATATATACATCACTCATCAGTAAAGACTGGCAGGTTGCAGAGTGGGGGGGGGCGACAGAAACATGGCGTCTGCTCTCACAGCCTCTCCCTTGTCTGACGGAATCCAAGCCGCCACGGATTATGGTTACTACAACTACAACTACAACGAAAACGACTCTTTGGTGTTCCTGGAAAAGGACGAGCTTCAGTATTTTGGCGGGACGTTCTCCGGCATTCTGTACACCCTGATCTTCATCCTCAGCCTGGTGGGGAACAGCTTCCTGCTCTGGGCTCTGCTGGTGCGGGAGGACCTGAGGAAGACCACCACGCTCTTCCTCCTGCAGCTGGCCGTGTCCGACCTGCTGCTCACGCTGACACTGCCCTTCTGGGCCGTCTATTACCTGCACCACTGGGTCTTCGGCACACCCGGCTGCCACCTCCTCGTCTTCCTCTTCTTCCTGGGCTTCTACGGCTACATGGCGTTCCTGGTGGCGGTGACGGTGGACCGCTACCTGGCCGTGGTCCACGCCGTGCGGATGCTGCGGCTGCAGTCTCGGCTGTACGTCGCACTTTCCAGCGCCTCCCTGTGGCTGGTGTGCGTCGTTGCGAGCGTCCCGGAGGCAGTGCACTCCGAGACCGTGGAGGACAGGGGCGAGACACTGTGCAAGGCGGCTGATCAGCCGCTGCACCTGGAGCTGCTGGGATACGCCATGCAGATCACCCTGTTCTTCCTCCTCCCCTTCGCCCTCATCCTCTTCTGCTACGCGCGCATCTGGGCCACCGTGTCCAGGTGCAGGTCGGCCAGGCGGGCGCAGGCCGTGCGGCTGATCTTCTGCATGGTGCTGGGGTTCTTCGCCTGCTGGGCGCCCTACAACGTGGTGCTGCTCCTGGGCGCCCTGCAGCTCCTGGGCTGCCCCGGGCTGATGGGGCCCGAGGCCGAAGAGAGGCTGGCGTACGCGTACTACGTGTGCCACGCCCTGGCCTACTGCCACTGCTTCCTCAACCCCGCCCTCCACGTCTTCGGCAGCGGAAGGTTCCGCAGCTACCTCTCCGTCCGTCGCCACAGCGACCGGGGGAGGAGCCTGACACTCAGCACTCAGCACAGTGTCCAGCGAGGTTCCACCTCCCGTCAGTGATGTGCTGTGGGTGCGACTGCAGAAACAAAAAAAATTTAATTAAAAAAGCAGAAGAGGGGATGGAGAGATTGAGACATCCTGAAATACTTGGAAGGCAAAGACTTTCAGTTCACTGGAACCACTATGGTGAAATCCAGCCTTGTCTAGAAATATCTCACAATTTTTAAAAGTTTTTTTTCTTTTTTTATTCGGCAAATTATCTAAAAAAAAACACTTAGCAAATACTGTATATGTTTTTTTTTTTTTTTTACACATTGTCCATGTACACAGCTGGGTATTTACTGAAGCCGCTCAGGACAAGCATGAAACTCATACTTTAAGCTTAGTACATGGAAATACAAGATGGGACAATCATAAGATTTTACTGTATAGTCACTGAAAGGTTTCTTTCTGGGGATGTTACCCATTTGAGTCAAACAGAGTGCAATTCCATTTCACTTCCTATAACTGTTTTTTTTTTTTTAAATATACATACACACCTGTGGTGGCCACTTTTTATGTCTTGTTTAAAAAGCACAGTTTCAGTATAATTGCCTGTAAATATTTTATTATTTTAGAAATGCTAGAATTGTTTTAGAAGTGTACGAATGTTGGAAGAATCTAGGGTTATAATCTACAACGTATCGCAGTACCGGTTGCTTCATAAGCCTTTGCTAACCAGGATGGGTGTGTTGGTGGTTGAAGCATTTCCTGTGAGGCTGACATGTCATGCCAGTGTGGTCGGTGTGTCTCATGACCAAGGATGGCGGACATGTCATTCCAGTGTGGTCGGTGTGTCTCATGACCAAGGATGCTTTTACAGGTTGGCTCAGTAAAGCCAACTCTGCAACAGGAAGTAATGCAGGTTATCAGAAAAAATAGGTATTTCCACATCAAAGACAATGCATCAGATCACTAGGATCTTTTTTTTTTTTTTTTTTTCTACATTTAAAAAAAACATTTCATGTTATCAAATTATCAGTGCTAATATTATGTATACTCCTGGGCAAAAAAAATGGCAAAATATTAAGCTTTTAATGGTCTTAACAACAAATCATTGGTCAGAAAATTAGCAAGAATTAAACAGACTATGTTTGTATGTACAGTGTGTGTGTGTGTGTGTGTGTGTGTGTGTGTCCTTTTCTAAAATACAACCCTGGCTGTCATAGTTGTAGTTAGGTAAACTCTGAACCTCCATTCAATGCACCAACTATGAACTTTGTGCATTTGGCTAATAAAGTTATTTCTTCAGCATTTCTGTTTGTGCTCCTCAGGAAAGCTAAGTTTTAAGCGTTAAGCCAGTAATCACCTGTTCATCGAGCTGTGCTGAGACCAGGCTGAGGCAGAGTTTCCGGAGCCATAATCCGCACGTCTGTCTGTACCACAGCGCCATCTGCTGTTCAGACCTGGTAGAACGAGTTGTGCTATGAAGCAGCAGCTGGAACCTCAGCATGGGCATCGACACGCAGCCAAATCGCTTCTACAGGACACTGCTCAGGTCAGAGAAACAACAGAGGCGGGATAAATGTGAACGTAATTGTAATAAATCAACCTACCAGCAGGGGGAGAAAGGGACACAGACAAAACTTTAAAAAAAAAAAACCGGTGCAGTCTCAGTTCAGTTCAGTTTTATTAGTCATATGTTGGTTAACACAGGGTCAACGGTACAATAAAAAGTATTGGACAAGAAAAACAGGTCAGCTCAGCAATAAGAGCGCTAGTCATAAAATAAAGAATATAAGATAAAATTTAAAAGATTAAAAAAGAAGGGGTGAGGAATAGATAACATATAACACTATAAATATAAATGAAAATGAGGGTTCATGTGTAAAAGTAAAGTGACGAGTGTATATAATATTACAATGTTATTGCACGTTGGATAAGCGCAGTCCTGGTTCAATGGCAGCAGTAACAGCTGAGCAGGTAAGGTGGAGTACTTAGATATGAGAGTTGCAAAGCCTGACGGCCTGGTGGTAAAAACTGTCCTTAAGTCTGGTGGTGCATGCGGCTATGCTCCTGTATCGTCTGCCAGACAGTAACAAGGAGAACAGTCTGCGTGCTTGGTGGCTGTGACCTTTGATGATGCTGTGTGCCTCCCGCAGGCACCGCTGGTGGAAGATGTCCTGAATGGCTGGGAGTCTGTTGCCAGTGATGTGCTGTGCCGCCTCCACCACTCTCTGTAGTGATTTGCGGCTGTGGGCAGAGCAGTTCCCGTACCAGACAGGGATGCAGCCCGTCAGCAAGCCCTCGATGGTACACCTGTAGAAGTTCGTGAGGTTGTTGGCATTCATGCCAAACTTCCTCAGTCTCCTCAGGAAGTAGAGCCACTGACAAGCTTTCTTGACCGTGTTGTCTGTGTGTAGTGACCAGGAGAGGTCCTCGGTGATATGCACACTGAGGAACTTAAAGCTGCTGACCCTTTCAACCTCAGCATCATCAATGTGGATGGGGAGGTGTCCACCCCCCTGCTGTCTCCTGTAGTCCACAATCATCTCCTTAGTTTTACTGACGTTGAGTGAGAGATTGTTGTCCTGACACCAGCTGATTAGTGTCTTCACCTCCTCTCTGTAGGTCGTCTCATCGTTGTCTGTGATAAGGCCTAGGATGGTCATGTCATCAGCAAACTTAATAATGGCATTTGAGCTGTGCTTGGCAGCACAGTCATAAGTGAACAGGGAGTACAGGAGGGGGCTGAGGGCGTATGAATACTCTCACACCACACACACACACACACATTCAAATTTAAAAGTAGAACACTTCGCTGTATTAATAACCACCATGACAAAGATGAGTCATCAGACTGATGTATCATAACTATCATGGCAATCGCCTCTGAAGAATAATTTATAACACAGAAGACGTCTCTCTGTTGATCACAGCAGCTATAGTGTTTACATTTTTATGGACAAACTGAATTATCATTATTATTATTTTTACATGGCATAAGCTTCATTTAAAAAAAAAAATTTGATTTGAACATGGAATAGTAGAAATGCAGTGCCTTCAAATTTCTTAAATGAAATGCAAAATTTCATTTTCAGTGTGTTCATTATTTTGCTTCTATTCATCTCTGAAAAATGGATTCTTGTTGATTTAAAATGTCCCGGTTATTGGGTAATTACTAAAAGGTTTGCTGGTATGTGATATGCTTACTGAAGGTTTTGAAACTATTTGGTTTAGTCTTGAATGCCTACTGGTAGCACTCAAACGCATCACCATGTACACACAAATTATGTCCTTAAAACTACATCTCCCATGTACCCATAGTTTTGTTTCTTCCCCAGTCACCACCAAACGTAACTTGTCCACTGACAGAAGGGAGAAAGCGACATCGTGCAAGCAAGGCAGCTACACACCTATCACGCTTCGCTTACGGTGTGTTACTTTAATAAGGGTTAATAAATCCAGACACATCTACAAAGAATGTTTGCTAGAACGATGTGAGCCAGCGAATGCGTGTGATTGGTCAAACTTTGTATACAAGCAATTAGACTGCTCATTGTACTAATACAACAAACCTCCGATTACTTTGTGTTATCTCGTTGTCATAAAATACAAAGGAATTGTATCATATGGTTTTATGCTTCTTTTCCATCTTTGGCAGCATTTTTACTTTTATAGATGGACTCCGAAGTTTGCAATATTCCGATAGCTTTCAAGCGCAAGGACGTTATTTTCGGGTCCAAATAATAGACATATATATGTGTCTATGGTTCAAATAGCCAAAGCGCCCCCTGGAGGTGAAGTTCCTTGGCTCGTTATAACCTACGTCACTTATTACAGCGGATGGTCTAATCTTTTTCGGCCATTTTGCGAGTGAGATCAGTCGGGTGCGTGTCGTCCGAGTCGTTTTTATTTTGAAATATTCTTCGAGGGCTGTTTAAGCTTTAACAAAACCATCCTCACGAAAATACGGCAGAGACGCGCCGAGAATTTCATCTCTTCCAAGTTATCGTCCTAGTATCGCATGTCCACTATCCAGAACCTCCAATCTTTCGGTAAGTTATGTCCAGAAAACAAGCCGACCAAGGCCCTTTTCGTTCAGTCGACAGAGAAGTCTTTGTCCGATCTGAAAATGGCGAGTGGTATTTCTTTTTGTACGGAAGGAAAAAAGTGTGGTCGTTTGCGCTGCAACATAAAATCCTGTCTTGACACGTAGTCCAGCTTGTTTATTTTTAGTTAACCTTTACATTTTAAACAAACCCTTGTTCGTTTATTTTATATAGTGTAGGCCTCGCTGCCGTTGACTAATTGTTACCGAGGGCGGATTGATAAAGTGTTTTACTTTACGTTACTTGTAATCTCGGAGTCGATACATTGATACATTTAGAAGTAGGCAACAGGCCTAGTTCATGAAACTGTATTACGTAGGGTACAATCGTTCGTTTGTTACAAACTGGTGAACGGACTCCATGTTTAAAGACATGCTAATGTAAAATTTAATGTAGCTAACTACCGATTATAGTGATCTAGTGTCGAAGTGCGTAGCTAGCTATATATACACTCATGGGCATGTCTTCCACACAAGAAAATGTGATGTGTCTGAGCCAAATCGTAGCCGACGTTCTTTCATAAAGCCCATTCGAATTGGTTTAAACCTTAGCGTGTGACCTTAACTGATCTTGTAAACTCTCCTGTTTCATTTTTCTGTTTTTATTACTTTTACGTTGCCTGTTTTCCCCCTGCAGATTGTGTTGATTTATTGGTTTATTTTTTGCACCTGAGAATATGATCCGTCGTCAACAAGCATTCGTGTCGTCATGTGGCCTGGGCTAGGCTACGGTTTCTCACCGACGGTCTCTGTCTCCCCCCCCCCCCCCCTCTCCTTACCCCGTCCTCACAGATCCCTTTGCTGATGCAACTAAGGGTGACGACTTAGTCCCGGCGGGGACAGAGGACTACATACACATAAGGATCCAGCAGCGGAACGGCCGCAAGACGCTGACTACTGTACAGGGCATAGCAGATGATTACGACAAAAAGAAGCTGGTGAAGGCCTTCAAGAAGGTAGGCTAGGCTACATATTACGCGGCCTACTCAGCGTTAGCATACCCAAACGCGGCCTACTTAGTCTTAGCAACGGAGACAGGACCATCCGCGCCTGAGTCGTTCGCTACGTTTGTTTAATGCTGCGTTTCCGTTTCCTTCACCCCCAAGCGGCGGTGTTTTATTTGTGATACCGGGGTGTTAAATCTTAACGGCGTTGTGCAATTCGCCGTCCTTCGCTAAACACCGCCGCTTTTGAAGTAGACGCGGGTGTCTGAAAACAGGCTTTATGTTGCCTCTGAATCTCTGGCCGTCAGGAAGCCAGCTTTGTTAAACTGCCGCTGTATTTTCCCTGTCGCGTTCTCTCCACCAAACCCCCACCCTAGCGGATTAGCTGTAGGGCGACCGGAAGAGCTGCAGGGACGGGTTAACCAATCAGGAAGTCCTCCCCATTTCAAGTTAAAACCCGTTTCAGTAAAAGCCTTTATAGCTCTGGAATCGACTAACGGTTCTGTTTGTTTCAGAATGAACTGGGCATGCTAGTACTGAGACATTCAATTAGGTTCTCTGTTTGACACTTAAAATGTCGGTGTGTGTGGACCCTCTCCTTCTACTGTTTAAACTGGCCTGAATTTAAAGTGGTTATTGACTGTGTGTGTGCGTGTGTGTGTCTGTCTGTGACTTTTCTGCCTATGACAGAAATTTGCCTGTAATGGGACTGTGATTGAGCACCCAGAGTACGGGGAGGTGATCCAGCTGCAGGGAGACCAGAGGAAGAACATCTGCCAGTTCCTCCTGGAGGTGAGTTGGGCTCTGTCCGGCCGGGCCGGACCCGTCCTGGCGCCGGTTCCCTTTCTGCTCTACCGTTTGGGATCGGGCTGCATACCCTGCAGCAGGCCTCGTTTTAAGCACGTGTTTCTCCCCCCCCCCCCCCCCCCCCCCCCACAGATCGGGATCGTGAAGGAGGAGCAGCTGAAGGTGCACGGGTTCTAGAGGGGATGCTGACAGCCAGCGGCCCCCCCTCCCTCTCCTCTTAGTCCCCCCCCTCCCAAAAACATGCATTGAACAAGAAAGTTTAGCAACACGTTATCTGCTGAGAGGCAATAAAAAGAAAAAACTAAATCCCCGCAACGAACGAACAACGCTAACTACACAAGCCTGACTTTGTCCTTGTGGGAAGAACAAAACTTCTTGGGTCTTTTCCGTTACATTATTTGTTTCTTTTTTCCCTTTTGTGGTACCAGACTGAGGTGTGTGCTGGCTTCCTGGGGTCACCAGCCTGTCTGATATCCAAGTTCTGCGGTGGTGGCCGGTAGGGTTTGGTTGTAGTGAGGAACCACACGTGTTGCTGCGTGCTTGGCCTCCTGGTTAGTTTAGGTAGCAGTCTTTCCATGCCCCCATCCTGTGTGGTCAGGGGAATGAGGCTGTGTTCTCCAGGAAGTGTGGGGATGTCTGGGATCCTCTGGATATTTGGCTAAACTGGGGTCGCCTGGGCCTTGGGTCGTCCTGCTCGTCCTCCACCTCTCCTGTCTGGACTCGGATCCTGGGTCTGGGGTGGGGGGGGGGGGGTCGATGAAAGGGCCACAGTCTAAACCCCCCCTCCCCCCTTCGCTAGGCCTGTCAGGGTTTTAAAAGCGCTGCTTCTCGTTTTTAACAATCGTTCCTTTTTAATAGACCTGTCCAGTGGTTATTTTTAAGGGGGGGTGGAGGGTGAGGAGCCTTAGGGGGTCCCAGATAGGCTGTCCCTGCTGCGTTTGTATTTATTCATCCCCCCCCCCGAAGTGATCTCAGCGGCTTTGGCGGGTTGTGAGTGTTCTGATGTCCTCTGACCCAAAACTGCCTGGAGTGAGAGAGTAGCTCCGCTGCTCCTGGCCTATGCAACTGCACCCCCTCCCCCCACTGTACTAACACACCCCCCCAAATGGGTGTGACCGGGCTGTGCTCTCCGGTTGGGTCGGTCCAGTTATATTTCTATAAGACAGTAACTTTTTTGGCAGAGGGAGCGGTTTTTACCCTTTTTTTCCCCCTAATTTTTTTTTATTGCCTCCCAGTGTGTAGGTGATTCGTGGTTCCTCAGGTACACACCTCTTTAACCCCCCCCCCCACCCACCCCAACAGAACTGATCTGGGTGAATTTGAGGCATCTTGACTCATTCTCTATGGCAGCCAACACGTCACATGATTTAGACTGTGACCCCCCTCCCCTCCACCTTCTAGAGCAGGATCTGCCTCCGTACCATCTGACCCAGTGGGTTGACTGCAAACAAGATGCGTAGCCATGGTGACGGTCTGTCGTGCGGTGTAGGCAGGGTTCTGTTTTTGTCGCTTGCGACACCAGAGTCGTCCCTGCCTTCTGGGTTGCCATAGTCACCCCCCCCCCAGAGCAGTAGGTGTAATCACTGCCACTCGAATCCGGTTTAGACCAGGGCGTGTACTCACAGGAGTGCTGGTGGAGGAGCGTTTTGGGTTTTGGCTCCAGGGGGAGGTTCGTGTATGGCCAGTGTGGATGACCTGACAGGAGCTGTTTGCTAGCATTTTTTCTATGGAGCACGTTTGATCCTGAATTGAAAAACTTAGGAGCACGCTAATGCCTCCCTGCTAGTACACGTGCGCCCAATTTAGCATTCACAAAACTGGTCGCGCACGTCCGGTTTTGTGGTGCAGTTGCTCCTGGAAGGGGAGCGCTGTAGACCCCCTGCAGACAGACCCCCTGCGGACAGACCCCCTGAGTCGGCGGTCCTGGTCTGAGCCGCTGTGTGGATTTGGGCCCAGGGCTGTGCTGTGGGACGCTGTGCTGTGCGGGACCCGCCGATCGTAACCTCGCCTGGATGGGCGGTGCCTCGGCCTGGGCGTGGCGTCCCGGCCCATCCTCCCGCCACTCCCGCGCGTATCGCGCTCCGTGCCGCGCGCGTCCCTGAAACAGCCGCGAAGCGCAGCTGCGTCTGCCTCTCAGCCCCCCGGGTGCAGCTCGGCTCTGAACCAAACGAGACCCAGGCACTGTACCAAACCTGAGATTGTGGAGCGCATTTCAGTAAGACAAGCTTTTATTCTCATTTCTTTTTCTCTTTCTTTTTTTTTGTTGGCACAAGGCGGACTTGAATGTTCTTTTTTGTTTGTCAAAACTCCTACCAGCAATAAAACAGACATTGGAAAAAATAAGAGAATTTTCTGAAGACGGTTGTTGCTAAACTTTTTTATTCTTTCAATGTTTTAAGTATTCTCATGAATATTTACAGCTGAAAATATGATGGATGATTCTCCTGTGATGTTTTGAGTCGCATGCTTGATGCCGTGATTGGACGGCTGCCCTGTTCGATTAGAATCGTGTTTATTTGAATTTTTTTCTTTTTCCAATAAAAGCCGGTAACAGTTCCCTGATGCTTCCTGCCTCTTGGTTTTATTTTTGGGAACCGTTCAGTTCCAGCTGCGCACAGTGAAAATGTTCAGGTTCGGTTCCTGCTGCACACAGTGAAAATGTTCAGGTTCGGTTCCTGCCGCACACAGTGAAAATGTTCAGGTTCGGTTCCTGCCGCACACAGTGAAAATGTTCAGGTTCGGTTCCTGCCGCACACAGTGAAAATGTTCAGGTTCGGTTCCTGCCGCACACAGTGAAAATGTTCAGGTTCGGTTCCTGCCGCACACAGTGAAAATGTTCAGGTTCGGTTCCTGCCGCACACAGTGAAAATGTTCAGGTTCGGTTCCTGCCGCACACAGTGAAAATGTTCAGGTTCGGTTTCAGCCGCGCACAGTGAAAATGTTCAGGTTCGGTTCCTGCTGCACACACTGAAAATGTTCAGGTTCGGTTCCTGCTGCACACACTGAAAATGTTCAGGTTCGGTTCCAGCCGCACAGTGAAAATGTTCAGGTTCGGTTCCTGCTGCACACAGTGAAAATGTTGGGGTTGAGTAGTCTTGCAGGCCCTGTGGCCCTTCAGGACCAGGGTTGAGTAGTCTTGCAGGCCCTGTGGTCCTCCAGGACCAGGGTTGAGTAGTCTTGCAGGCCCTGTGGTCCTCCAGGACCAGGGTTGAGTAGTCTTGCAGGCCCTGTGGCCCTTCAGGACCAGGGTTGAGTAGTCTTGCAGGCCCTCCAGCACCAGGGTTGAGTAGTCTTGCAGGCCCCTCAGACCTCCAGGGCCATATATGGGCATGCCACTCTTGCTGCGCCGCAAACTCGAGAGCATGCTGTAACTTCTTGCTTGTCTTCACGACGCGTTGTCCGCTGCCCTGGGTGACCAGATCTCTCTGCTGCTCAGTAATCTGGCCACAGGGCGAAGCTGCCAGGGTTTGTCTTCCTGGCTGTCACACGAGGGAGGGCAGCGTGTGGATAATCCCGTGAAGTCGCTCCTGGAGCTGAAGGCCGAGCTGACCGGGGCTGGACTCCTGCCCAGAGCCAACCCAGGTGAGTCTGGCCTTCGCACGCGACTGCTGGGTCCCATCTTCACAGCACCAGGCTACTCCTCTCTGTGGGGGTGCCCGTCTTCGTCTCTAAGGGATGGCTTGTCACAGTGTACATTTTTAAATGTCCAGGTGATGTCTGTGGGTTGAGTGTTGGCATGTACAATAAATCAGAAGCTGTTTTTTTTTTTATAACATGTCAGTGTTTTTTTTATCGTCTTTGTCCTATGCCTGCCCCCCCCCCCCCCCCCCCCCCCCCCCAAATTAATAAATGATGAAACAAAACTATTAATGTCCGATATTAGCATGCGTGCACAGAGGTGCTATAGGAATCATAGACTGGAACTGTCAACAGCAGCTATAACAGTCAAAGTAGTAGGTAACTTAGCCTATCACAGTAAAGCTGCCGAGGGCTCTTAGCCTATCACAGTAAAGCTGCCGAGGGGTCTTAGCCTATCATAGCAAGGCTGCCGTGGGCTCTTAGCCTATCACAGTAAAGCTGCGGAGGGCTTAAATATCACTGCATTTTATGATGCTAAAGTTAAAACGACAGTTCTGGAGTTTTTTCTCTCTGCGTTGTATGGGAACAGATGGTGGTGCGCAGGTAGCCCTGAGGCTACATCCAGTTTCCTTCTCACTACTCAATTGATTTTGGCAAGAAGACGTTTAAAATAGGACACGGATAACGGCAAAATGTATCTGATTTTCACTTTATTTCTCATGTGTGGCAGTGTTTTGCGGTTTCCCTTAAACAGCACACCCATTCATCCCCGCAGATTTGCATTAGTGCTTCATCTGTCGCTGAAGTGCTAGACATGCCTTATAAAATATGATTCTCCTGACATATTTTCCCTCTTAAACTATGCACTTAAACCATTGTTGTGGATTCTTTTGCCTCTAAAGTCTGATATTAGGCTCTTAAAAGGTTTATCCCAGTGCCGCAATGTAGCTACTTAGCTATAAATATTCATATATTTGGGCCTATAAGATCTAGGTGAGCCAGAACTACTGGGGTGGGCATTCACAGTTCTGTGTGGTGGTTCAGCCAAGATAAACAGGTGGGACAGGATACGATTTAGGTGGCCCTGGCCCGTGGGTCCCCACAAAGTCACATCAGGGGTGTCCAGTCTTATCCAGAAAGGGCCGGCGTGTTAGCACAGCACAAAGACATCCAGTTCAATTAACTGATTATGGTCTTCAATCAGGACCTAGATAAGTTGAATCGGGTGTCTTGTTAAGACAAAATCCTGCACCCACTCCAGCCCTTGTTGGGTAAGACTGGACTTCCCTGGTTTACACAGTATCAGGCAGAAATACAAGCAAGCCTGTTATGAAGTTCTTATAAAAGACTTTCTTTAAGGGACTTGTTAGGCCTTCCGTTCTGTAATGCCATTATTATTATGATTATGATTATTATTGTTGTTGTTGTTGCTGCTGCTGAAAATAGCTAGTTGGTTCTGTCTTACTTTTGGCTCTCGTCGAAATGAGTGTCTGGACTGATTGAGACCGTGTGTTTAGGTTCAGATGATGTGTCAATCCCGAATGATGTATAAATGCTCATATTGCCGGACGAACCGGCTGTCCGTCGAGTCTGTACTCACTGGCTATTTGCGTACATAGCATTTCTCTGTATACGTCTCCGCCATGGCACTTTTTCCAATAAATAAGGAACTGAAGGAAACGTTTAGTTTACCCCTCTAACAATCATTACAAGAGAACCAAAATAAGCGTATTCCCTAAGGAATATTGTTTCTAATTCACTGGCCTTTAAAAATTATACTTACCTGAGTTACCTCCTTGCGAAGCGCGCACTTTTGAATGTTTCGCGGGTAAAATCGTGACTGTTAAATTCTTAGACTCGGGCAGAGCCGCGTTGTCTCCCTTAATAAATGACAGCGTGAGTGGATGAATAAATAAATAAAGTCACGCGCAGCATCTGTCGCCCACTTGCTCAAAGACAACCTTTACCGTCTTTGTCTTTTTCTTTTGCAGTCGGTGAAACGTGTTGTTTTCTCTCACTATTTTCGCCAGAGGCCACACAGCTGTTGTTGTTTTCTACTTGATTGCTTCTTTCGCGTTCTCCGTGTCTCTCTCAGTCCCTTCACCTCGCTCAGCGAAACTTTATCTCGACACCCTCCTTTATAATTATTATTTTGCCCTAATTTCTATTATCTCTAATGATAATCACACCTCGCCATATGTGTGCTTTGGAGAACTGCTATTCAGCGCAAATGTCTTTTGCTTTTATTGGCGAAACTAAGATGAGATTTTGTTTACTGACTCAATGTATGTACAATTTACACAAGCAATAACGTTTATTTCTTTTTGCACAGCACACCATAATCTCCTTCATGTGGTGTCTAGTAATTTGATGTCTGAGAGTGTTTTGTAACTCTGTACAATGAGCTATGTTTTCTGTGGGCGTGTGCGTGTCAGTTCCTATTCGTGGATAGCTGTTTTGTTCTACATATGACAATATATAGCCTACATTTTGTTTTTGTAAAATATTTAGCTCTATACTAATACCAACCAATCTATATTCCAGTCGTAGGTAAGACTGCATTGAAAAATCTTTTTTTAATATATATTTTTTATGAAATATGTTTGAATCGTTTACTGGTTAAAAATCGCGTGAAACTTCCCAATTCATTCATTCATTCATTCATTAAACAAAAATATTTAGTGTGGTGTTCAAATATCTACATTAGAAAACAAATTCAGATATTTGAGTGAAGAAGAGTAAAAAAAAGAGAAGAGAATCACGCGATTATTAATTGGAGTTGCTTTTTTGGGAATTAAAAATATGTACTATTTCAGTTGTAGCGTTGGGTTTCGGTGTGCATTCTCAGCTGGCCCTGACAAGTCAGTGATGGATATATATTCAGAGAGTTTCTGATGAAAACCTGCGGACTTCAGTCCAGCAGGTATAGGGCATGTGGGGGTTCATGGCCAAAAACAAAAAAATACGCTCCAAAGCAGCTTACACAAGGATGTTATGCATCCAGAGGTTGGATGTATATGTATTACCTAATTGTGCTTGTAGAAAATTACATTTAATATTATTTATTTGGTTTGAACTATTTTCTATAATGCATCTAATCACCGTGATCAAGGAAAAAAGTACCCACACAACATTAAAGCTGATAATTATATATATAACTGTAAGTATATTCTACAAAATGAAAGTGCTCATATGCACATCCTCTGGAAACACAACATCTGTGTACAAGCTGCTTTGGAGTCACTTGATCTGTATTTTTCTGATTTAGATCACAAGCCTTTGAAAGTCCCTTTAAATTGTAAAGATGGCCGATCACCACAAGCTCCTCCAGATCTATGCTTTGTCGTACAGAAAAACTCTCTAAGCCAATCAATAGCAATTCATAACACAAACTGGAATACTATCAAAATAGAAAGTGAACTATCCCTTGAAGGCGGTGCGTAAAGATCAGAATGCTGTGCTTGCTGACTCTCTCCAGCAGGGGGAGCTCTTTGCTCCCTCCACTGCTGTTCTTAATTAAGTTATACGATTAACAGACCAGGTGTGGGTCTAATTGAACAAGATAAACACACGTCCATCTGGACCGCTTGTGTGTTACCCCATCCCAGGGACGGGCCGTCTGTCCTCCTCAAGATGGCTGCCATCAATCTGGCTTTTCTGTCACACTCTGTGTGTCACTGTGTCCGTCCGTCATTCCTGTCAGACTGTCTGTCTTGCTTGCATAGCACTGTGTGAGTAATATCGTAGTATGAGATGATAGAACTACAGCATACACAACAGACAGTCTGAAAAGAATGGCAGACTGTTAGACTGTCTGTCTTGCTTGCATAGCGCTCTGTGAGTAATGTTATAGTGTGTGATAACAGTACTACAACATACAGACAACAGAGGTTTAGAGAACATGGCAGCAGCTGGCAGCAGTGTCAGAAATTATGATTTGCCCGCACCCTACCCCCCTCCCTCCCGTATTCTGGCAGAGGGGGTTTGTGAAGGTTTCTGCAGCCTTACCTTCAAATTATGCGCTTATATCTTATATATGTAGTGTGAACAAAAAGTCTGAGAGCACTATCAAGACTGATTGTTTTCATTGTTTATCAAAGGCTAATACATTATCTAACCTTGTTTATGCTTCTTATTCAAGATTACATTATTTCATAATAAGAAAAAAAGGATGTATATGTATTTTTTGATGGTGAAAAATTGTTAGGACTTTGCTTACTGCCTGCACTCTGCTGGGCATTGATTCCACCAGCTTATGCAACACCTCATCTTCCTCTTCATCACAGCTCTTCCTCATCACGTCCCACCTCATCTTCCTCTTCATCCCAGCTCTTTCTCATCACGTCCCACCTCATCTTCCTCTTCATCCCAGCTATTTCTCATCACGTCCCACCTCATCTTCCTCTTCATCCCAGCTCTTTCTCATCACGTCCCACTTCATCTTCCTCTTCATCCCAATACTCTCTCAACACTTCCCACCTCATCTTCCTCTTCATCCCAGCTCTCTCATCACGTCCCACCTCATCTTCCTCTTCATCCCAGCTCTCTCATCACGTCCCACCTCATCTTCCTCTTCATCCCAATACTCTCTCAACACTTCCCACCTCATCTTCCTCTTCATCCCAATACTTTCTCAACACATCCCACCTCATCTTCCTCTTCATCCCAATACTTTCTCAACACTTCCCACCTCATCTTCCTCTTCATCCCAATACTTTCTCAACACTTCCCACCTCATCTTCCTCTTCATCCCAGCTCTCTCAACACTTTCCACCTCATCTTCCTCTTCATCACAGCTATCTCAACACTTCCCACCTCATCTTCCTCTTCATCCCAGCTCTCTCAACACTTCCCACCTCATCTTCCTCTTCATCCCAATACTTTCTCAACACTTCCCACCTCATCTTCCTCTTCATCACAGCTCTTTCTCAACACTTCCCACCTCATCTTCCTCTTCATCCCAATACTTTCTCAACACTTCCCACCTCATCTTCCTCTTCATCCCAGCTCTCTCAACACTTCCCACCTCATCTTCCTCTTCATCCCAGCTCTTTCTCAACACTTCCCACCTCATCTTCCTCTTCATCCCAATACTTTCTCAACACTTCCCATGGATGCTCAACCGGGTTCAGTGGGAAAGCCTTCCTGATAGGCTGCTCTTGTCCAATAGGGAGTGTAACTAGGTCGCAGTCAAGTGCCATGGTGGGGCGTGGGGCGTGGGGCACAGGGGATAGGGCATGGGGGATAGGGGATAGGGCATGGGGCATGGGGCACAGGGGATAGGGCATGGGTACACGGGGCATAGGGCATGGGTACACGGGGCATGGGGCATGGGGCATAGGGCATGGGTACATGGGGCATGGGGCATAGGGGATAGGGGATAGGGCATGGGGCATGGGGCATGGGTACACGGGGCATGGGGCATGGGTACACGGGGCATGGGTACATGGCCTTCATAAGGCCTCCTCCGAAAGTGTGGATAAATTATATGTGTGTGTAGGGCTTGAACGTTTCCATTATTGCATTATTTTATACTTTAATACTTTTATTATAAAAAAGTATAATAAAAGTATTAAAGTATAAAAGTATAATATAAACAGTTTCTGTTGAATTGTGGGCTTCCGTTTCTCGCTGGCTGGTTTTCAGTTTGGATGATCCACAGCAGCGCTGTGAGCAGAAGCTGCTGGGGGAAGCTAGCAAGCAGCATCTGTGCCAATAGGGCGAGGGAAAGTGGCAATTAAAAGGCCCAATTAAGAGCAGAGAACTGGGGACCGTGTGTTGTGATTGGCTCGCGAACGCTTCACAGGCTGCTGCCAGCAATGGCCAAGTGTGGCTTTGCCTGAATACACCCCTTTAAGGCGTGTGTTTAAGAGGAACATCGGGGAGCGGTTAAAAAAAAAAAAAAAAAAAAATTTGTGTGTGTGTTACAGTTACTAAGCTTGCAATCATTGGTATTTAAAATTTTTTTTTAAAACCGTTACTTGTCTTAGAGAAGGGCCATCACTTGAACTATGAGCGTTCGCCTGTTGCTAATGCTACAAACAAAGCTGCAGAGTGCTGAGCGTGAGCGGGAAAGGCCTGTCTGTCCAGATGAGGCGGGATGCTCATCCCAAGGGCCGGCAGTCTCTGATCTTATCTCAGCTATTTCAGGGGAAAAGGCCGTAACTTTGTGTGAGATGCAGGGCTCCACTGGAGAGGGCTTATTCACTCTCTGTGCATCTTTTAACCCTGATGCTGTCTTCCTACCGTGTATGTACCCAGGATCCACAGGGTCAAAAATACCCCCCCCCCCACCCCCTCCCCTGTGTTAAAGCCTCTTCATGGAATTTTAAACTCTAAATAAATATGTTTCATGTTGTCACTCCTCATAAATCAGTGAATAACTGTTTTCCAACTTAACTTCACAGTCCAGAGACACAGTGTTTTCTTCAGTCTACAGCACTTGTTTTTACTACAAAACACACATTGTAATTCATTTGGCTGCACGAGGTGTGTGGCACTTTGATTATGACTTCCGATTTCATAACTGCAGGGTTAAGAAGATGCAGAAGACAATCTTTGTACCCTGATGATGTAACACTTTTATATAAATATAAAAAAGCAAAATGTTTAACTATTTTCTAATAGTAGGGTGACTGCAGAAAAAGTCATTAAATTTCATGCTGAAAATATTTAATATTGGGGGTTCTGACTGCTGTTAATCTTGGGACAGGGTCATTTTGGACCCTGCAAACAGCGATGAGGGTTTATTATACTTTTTGTGGAAAATTTTTGACAAATGTTGATTCGATCTAGGCTTGGGTAAAAACAAATAATTTCTTATTTACAAAAACAAGAGTTAGGATACATTTTAACCTAAAAACCAGATATGTTTGTGGTTTAATTATTAAATGTCACAAAAAATTTTCAGGAGTACAATGTCTGGACCCCTCATTTTGAAAAGATTGCAGTAGCGTTGACACTAAGGTATCAGAGTGTAAGGTATCCGATGTGTTACCTCAGAAAAAGGGCACAGAAATCGATACTCAAAACCGAAAACAAAATCCGCTACACCGCCTGTCCCGGGGACCGCCGTGAGAAGCGCATGTAAAAAAGATTTAAACCAGAACATTGCTGCCCCCATCTGGACACCGTGAGCCTGCCGTAGTTGACAATTTCGGCCGGACGCATACAGAAGCAGCCTGTGGGTTCAAACGTTCAAATCACAGCCGTTAGAGATTTCACAACTAATTCTATTAATCAAACCACGCCGCAGCAAGAGATTGAATATACCGGTAATCTCCGTCCAGGGATGCCGGATTGAAATGCGCCTGGCTTTGTTCTGTGTGGAAATATACACAGTAAACTGGTCAATGTTAAACAAACTCTTGTTTGTCTACATTAGGACTCATATCCTCTGTTACAAATAATTAACACTGGATATTTTACGGTGTAACATTCCTCCTATGCCTCTTTATGGTCGTAAAACTGGAAAATATATATGTACATATGTATGCATCGTAGGCTAAAACCAAACTGAAGCAGTAAATTATGAGCCATCAGCTGAGGCCTGCGGTTTATAGTAACAGTAACAACACAATAATAAAAATAATGATAATAATGATAATAATAGTAATAATAATAACAACAACAACGACAACAAATTATTATTATTATTATTATTATTATTATTATTATTATTAATGACCATACTTACTGTTGTTGTTACTACTGCGAATAATATTAAGAAGAAGAGAACTTGGCAACACAGATTCAATAGTGTGCGCGCGGTTTCCTCTTGTCTCCGGGTCTCGAGAGTAAAATCCCCAAGCGCGCGTGGGGTACGGCCACCCGCTGGGGCGCGGGGACAGGTGCGCGGTCACTGCGTACATCACGCGACGCTGTCACTTACCGCGGACTGCAGCCATCTGAACTTCGCGGCCGTCTGGCAGGTGCGTGCGAGCCGATAGACAGACCACAGTACGGGGAGGGGGTGTCCAAAACACGACAAACGCATAGGTTTGTAAATGAAGAGAATGGAAAACTGATTGGAAGTGTCTGACAAATCCGACTTTTAAGATGTCATCGTTGACCAGTTAATAGAAAATTGAAGCACACATTAAAATGGGCACTATGTAAAAACAAGCAGCTACACAGAATTCATTATGTACATAATAGATTTGCTGATGGTGGCCAAGCTGCTGAGTAGATACAGTATTTTTTGTCTTATTTTGTATTAATCATGCTCTGTAATTTTTACAGTACCAAAAAAATAAATAAATAAATATAAAATACTATTTTTTATAGTACTGAAATTTGCTCCTTTAGATTACTGTTTTCCCTGAACATAAACGGTGTACCGATACTTACTCTTTTATGTCTCACATTTTAAATTCTGGGCACTTAGCTTGCGCTCTTACTCAGACTGACTTACAATGGGTGCAAACGAAGAAAAGGCCGAGATTCACCAACATTCCGATTAATGAGCAGCGGCTGTGCCATAACACCCCGGCGATACCTAAACGAACACGGGAGGGAATGTAGAGAAATTAGTATTTTTTATTTTTTAGGAAATTAAAATATAGGTTTGACAATTGGAAGATGTCAATCTGGGAACGGAAATCATGGTGGAGAAAGGGAAGTAAGTGGGTAGTATTCTGCTGTGATTTTGTAAAGCAATATGCATGGTCTTTAACCTGGCATGTTTTCATATATAGTGAATGTTTGGATTAGTAAAAGATGGCTCACTTTCCATATTTAACCATAATCTGATCAGTAATAATGGAGGAAAATAATTTACTTTGTGGCATATTGGCTGAAGGGCTGCAGGTGACAGCATTCAGATGTGTAAGGCATCGCAAGATGTTTTATCTTAGAATTTATTTATATACATCTTACAGTTCTCTCATTGTGTATTGACGTTCTTTGTGTTATTTATGATTTAACTTCCATTTATTTATCTTGTTTCTTACATGTACTATTTTTTTAAAAGTTAAGTGCTTTATAAATATTAATTTCTATATTATGTAATTCAGGGATCCACGAGGTGTCAGGTGCTGGTGTGTTTTGTGGTACTCATAGTTTAGGTCACAAACTTATACCATCGTGCCCAACCAATCACTAAGAGCGGTGCGTGAAATCAATGATTATAGTAATCCAGAATAAATGGTTTGCACACAACAGTGAGCCCAGAAAAGGCCTTGTAGCCTTACTGTTGTGTGAAAAATATTTATTTTGGTCCACATTTCATAATCAAAGAGTCGTTATGGCATAAAGTAAAGGGCACAATAAAAAAGAAGAAAGGCAATTTCTGCACACTGCAAGAAATAACGGGCAATTATAATTATAATAATAATTATTATTATTAGTATTAATAATATTATATTATATATAATAATAATAATAATACTAATAATAATCATTTATTTGTTTTTGTGGTCGATTGTTTGCATTTAGTTATGCACTCTTGTTTAACATCACAATTTATGTAATAATCAATAGTATTGCGATTTGTCTTTCTTAAGTGTGTAGTTATGTATATTTAAATTATTTTTTAATTAATAAAAAAAATAAATATAGGACAATGAGATCTAGCAAAGCTGCTTTATGTATCTCATGTGCAGATAGTACTCAAGTGAAAAAGTGAAATTAAAAAATAAAGTCAAAGGCAAGCATTTCAATATCAATGATTCCCAGGTGGGGCACTGCCGTTGCACTCCTGAGCAAGACACTTAACCTGAATATGTAATCCATTTATACCCAGCGGTATAAATGGATTACATGTAAATCTGAAACTGTGTATATTCCTCTGGTTTAGTTCAAAGTTAACATTGTTTAGATTCAAATTTTGACTACTAAAAGTGGCATCTCCCAAAAAAACAAAAAACAAACAAAAAACAAAGTGCTGCTGGGTGGCTCATTTGGTTAAGGCGTCACGCTATGACCTTGGATCCAATCCTGACCATGCCAATCCAGACCATGCCAATCCGGACTGTGCCAAGCCGAACCATGCCAATACGGACCATACCAAACTGGACCATGCCAATCCAGACCATACCAATCGGGACCATGCTAATCCGGACCATACCAAACTGGACTGTGCCAATCCAGACCATACCAATCCGGACCATACCAAACTGGACCATGCCAATCCAGACCATACCAATCGGGACCATGCCAATCTGGACTGTGGCTGGTAGCTCCATAGAACAATTCACAATTGGCCACCATGTTTCCCAGGGTTTGAGATGGCTCAATCAGTTAGGGATCCACATTCATCGCTCTCTAGCAACCCCTGCTGGTCAGTCGGGTGCCCGTGGGCTGCATGTTAAAGCCGCATATGAAAGGTCCTCCTCTGACTCTGCTCGGTGTGAGCTGTGGTCCGCGGTGAGAAAAGAAGCAGCTGGCGACACCACGTGTTTCAGGAGAGAACCATAGAAGGGTTGGCCACATGAACATGGCTGCAGTGGCAGACGATTGACCGTTTCAAATTGGGTTGGGAATTGGAGATGCCCAGCCTTACGTTGGGTGCCAAATTTATATATATATATATATATATATATATATATATACACACGTACATATATAAAGAAAAACACACTTTTGAGAAGCAGGAGTCTGAGGTTGCACGATTATATGCAAACACGGGTGGGAAATGTGTATGTATGATGTGAGCACAGGGTGACAGGCAGATGTGCTTCCTTTCTGAAGATGAGTCTTGTTGTCTTGTTGTCTCCTGAGGGCATTGATTCTGCCTCCTGGGTATCAGGTCCCAAGACAACCAACGCTGCTGAGATCCAGAATCTCAATCCTAAATCTCCCACGGTGCGACAAACTAGCAGCAAGCTGGCCGGCTGTGTCCATGGCAACAGAAAGTGTGGTGTTATCTTTACCACAAAGCTTTGCGCGACTTTTTGAAAGGTAGTACACACGAGACGCATTGCGTAGTTATTTACAATAAAAGATTTGTCCGCTTTTTACTGTAGCTGTAAACGGTCCTGTAAAAGTTGTGTGTGTGTGTGTGTGTGTGTGTTGTTTTGTTCTTCTTGCTAAGCGAAAGACAAAGACAAAATTGAGGTTGTTTGTTTACATTTTTGTTTGTAGATGTGTTCGCATGAGGAAGAGTAGCGTTGGGTTCGCATGAGGAAGAGCAGCTGTCAAGTTATGTCTTAAGAATATGTGCAGCTTCCCCACTTGAAAGAGATGATGCGTCTACCCGAAGGTTTTTAACTGGATTCCACTCAATGATCAAACAGCTTTGCCTTTTTCCTCCTTTTATTTTGGCAGGTTCAGCAGTTTAGTTTGATAGTTCAGTTCATTAGTCATTAGCTGAAAAAACTCTGAATAGAAAATAAAAAAGAAAAAAAAGAAAAAAATATATACATATATGCTGGTGCAAATAAATATATGCATATATGCTGTTGCAAATAAATATATACATATGCTGTTGCAAATAAATATACACATAGATGCTGTTGCAAATAAATACAGAAAAATATACGCATGTGTAAATATTGCAACAACAAAAAAACCCATTAAGCATCAGTGCTTTATTTCACTTAATTTATACATTTTCTCACATTAAATGCAAACAAAGCTAAAGCCCATTGCAGTCATAACTCTTGGCTTAACATCAGGGAGTGTATGCATTTTACTGAAATTTAACATAAACCATCCTATAATCATATTTATTCAAGTAATATTAAATTATGCAGTCCTTTTAACCAACCTATTTTTCTAAGCCATCATAAGCCCATAACGCTGTAGCTAAAAGCCTATGCAGCTAACTACCATACAGTTTTATCATTCATTATTTCACCACGTTTCTTCTTGACAAGCATTATCAAATTCGCAAATAGATTTAGAACCAACAGACAATAGATTATAGAACATAGACAAACCATCTTGCACGCATGAACACTAAAAAGTTAAATTATCGAGCCACACGTAAATAAACTACCGACCCCCGTAGCATAAAGCTAGCGCAAACCCAAACTGGTAGCAGCAGTGATCTTCGCCAGGGAAACTCAAAATATTTAAAGTTCAGCGTCTTACCGGCTGCCTCTCCGGACTTTATAGATGTATCGGTCCTGCACAGTTTTACCGGAGATCACAATACTGTTAAGAAACTCTTGAAAGCATCTCCTCTTAACGCGGGCTGCGTCCGAATAGTCATTTTTGCTTAGGAAGGTTGGTAACTGAGTTAACTGACCCGGAAGTATCTAAGTGGCAGCCATGATAAGAGCTGTTCGAATTCTCTAAATGCTAAGGAAAGGTGCTTCAATGCTTCCTATCTTATCTCCTTTAGCATAGGGCACACTGGACCGTCCTTTACGAAAGGAAAGGAGATGATGCCGTCCCACAATTCCTTACGGCAGAAGCATTTAAAGCGAAGCACCATTCGGCCGTTTACGAAAACAAACGATCAACATGACTGAGTTGTGTGGTGGTTCTTAAGCTATTATATGCATAGGCATATTAGCCATAACACAGAAGTCTGTCTTTCAAGAAAAAGGGATATGAGACGTTTTTTTGGTCAGATTATGTTTTTAATTCAACATGTTTCAAACAGTAGTAAATTTGTAGGCCTAACATGTTATGCCTATCTTGCATTAAATTTAATGACTTATTTTCATGCAATCATACTGATTGGGATTCATGTCGATAAATATGAGTGGGCAGGAGGGTGAGGGTGAGCAACCATTCTCAATGTGACAACCATTTCGTTTCACTTTTGTAACTGGTAGCCTATATTCCTTTTTTATTTCAATTCCACCCTTGGTAATGAAGTAATATTTTTCACCGGGGCGTCCACGTTTATATAGCCTGCATGAAACAACACGGTAAGAACGCACGGGGCGAAGTATCTAAGATGCGCTTTTAGTAGTCCATCTTCGGAACATTGTAGTTTCACCACAGCAGACCCACATCAATAACATCCGCCGTCGCATAATTACGTAGCTAATGTAATTGCAGTTGGATTCTCTTAGCACCGCGGTCGTCTTTTCCTAAGCCCTTTTTAATTCTCCTTCACATCTTTCCTTAACCTCATGATGTTTCCCATCGAGGTCAAGGAAAAGTGGTTAGGAAAAGACATAGGACGTAATTTTTTTGACTATTCGGATGCAGCCGCGGTGTTTTGTTAGCGCGGCGCTTGCTCACTAACTTCATTTCCGGACTTTTTCCCCTGTGACGCTGCGTAGTGCTTTTAAATGCTCCGGGCAGTACTTAGGCAGATTGGTTCCATCCGGTTAACTTTCAGAATATTTCATTTGTCAGTGGATTCTTGCCATTACTTAATTAATTAATTAATTAATTAATTTGGATGTATAAAGACGCAGAGCTCTTCTGGGTTCTTATTAACATGCACACATTTATCCAAATTAATAAGAGACGCTGCACTAGTGTCTGAGTGTAAAAGCAAATTATCAGTTGTAAAAAACAAATTGGCCCAAATTCATAGTGTTTGAGGGCAGGACAGCTGATTTTGGGCCTGGTTTCCCGTGTCCATGTTCGACTATTCTCCTTCATATGCTAAAAGGCAAACTGATCCTAGATCAGTGCTCATACTGGGAGGGGATTTATAAACTCAGCCCTGGCTTAACGTGGCCTCTTTCTCTCCCTGTGATACTGTCTGTGCATGTCCTCTACCATTACACCATCAGGCCAATGTTTTTTATAGCTGCTGATGTCATTATTGCATTAACCAGATATGAGCCCAGAGTAATTAATTGTCGTGTATGTTACATATTTATGCATTTTTCTGTGCCATATTTACACTTCATTGTGTGATTTTACATATTTGCACAAACACATCAGAAAGGGACACAAAAATTTGAGGGGAATATTCATGGACTGCCTGGAAATACAGACATACATGCACACACACACAAGCACCCATGCACGCACGCAAGCACACACACACACACAAACACACAAATGAACCCAAACGAACACACACACACACACACATGCACACGCACACACACACACATGCACACGCACATGGTTAATGGCTGAGAAGGCTGGTATCCTTGGCCTGGGGCTGCCAGCCTGTGCCAGCCTGTGCCAGCCTGTGCCGTCACACCTTGCTGCCTTTAAAGATTGCCCTGCAGAGGCGTGGGGGGGAGGGGGGAGAATTTTTACACGATGCAGTCTGGCGACCCAGGAGAATTATGAGTCAGAATCAGTGCCAAGAAACACCCACGGGGGGGGGTGTGTGTATGCGCGCGTGTGTGTGTATGCGTGCGTGCACGTGTACGTACGTGAGTGTGAGTATGTGTGTATGCGTGCGTGTGTGTGTATGTGCGTGTACGTGTGTACGTACGTGGGTGTGAGTATGTGTGTGTGTAAGGATGTGTGTACATATGTGTGTACACGTGCGTGTATGTATGTGTGCGTGTACGTATGTGTGTGTGCGTACGTGTGCGTGTATGTGTGTATGTACATGCGTACTTACATATGCACAGACACATACGTACACAGACACACATACTCAGAGGCAGGGGACGTAACAGTGTGTATGTGTGTGTGTGCGTATGTGTGTGTGCCTTTGTGTACGTACATGGGTGTGCGTATGTGTGTGTGTGCGTGCGTGTTTAAGTATGTGTGTTTGTGTATGTATGTGTCTGTGCGTATGTGTGTATGTGTGTGTACGTACGTGTGTGCGCGTACGTGCGTGTGCATATGTGTGTGTGCACGTGAATTTTTCTTCTTTTTCTGAAATGTGCAAATGGCAGTGGATGGCAGAATGTAAATGAGATGGTTATTACAGCAGTGTTCATCAAGCTGAGCTGGAAAGACTTCAATGGCCTGATGAATATGCATGCAAATTTGTTAATTAAGTTAATTATTCTGCTGAAAATTCATTTGTCTTCCAAGGACATTTTTGCAATGATTTTAACATGCTCCAGTCATTAGTCATGCACCATGCTATTTAAAAATCACTTTTGTCCACTTTTTAAAAGTTTGACTGAATTGGAGGTTGGGGGGGTGGGGTGGAGGGGTGGTGCGGGGGAGGGTGAGGGGGTGATGGGGTGATGCAGGGGGTGTGAGACTGGACATTAGGATAGAGGAGAATGAGGAGAAGAGGGTCAGTTATATCTCATTCTTCTTATTTTGGGCAGGCTTCGCCTCAGCAGCATTGTGATTATGTAATAATTTTGTTATTACTAAGTAATAAACATTTGTACACAATGTAATTACATAAGCGTACTTGCATAGTAATCACCAATGTATTACAACATTCTGCAGCTACCCACGTGTATTTGTGAAAGAATTTTCCGCACAGAGAGTGGAACCTACATTGTTGTTGCATATGTTATTACACAAAAACATGCCCAATAAAATAGTATATATTGATATATATTGAAACTGGACTGCTCTTGATCGCATGTAATGTTAAGTTGCTTTAAAACATCACTTTATCTTTTACATGTACTTTTACAGGGGAAATTACAAACAGTTTAAAATAACATCCTGCTATACTGGCAAATTGTTTCTGCAACATTGATTACTGACATAAGCTTACTGACTGAATTCGGGTATGCTTATTTGCATACAGTATTGAATAGTAAATTCTGCTGATCTATTTCTTAGGGAAAAGAAAGTATGTAGAAGGTTACAATTACAAGTGGGTGCCACAGTTCTTAATTAAAGAGGTTAGCCTGGATTGCTTCAGTAAAATATCCAACTGTATAAATGTACAGTACATAACACTGCAGGCCATGTCAGTTTCTCTGGGTAAGGACATCTGCTATGCCAATAAAAGCAGCTACGCTGAAAACCAAGTTATTTGCTGAAAATGAGGTTGTTTACTAAAATGCAGGTTATTTGCTGAATTTGGGAGAAAAGTTTGCCCCGGGCCAAGACAGCTGTCCTTCAGCACTCCTTATTATGAATTTAGGAATACATACAGATCATATCCATGACAAGCCCTGAGACAGAAATCCTGAATGGATAATAGGTAGCATAATCTGCACTCGTCCAAAACATGTGAGTGTTATGGAGTGGGGATAAGATGGGGAGCAAGTCACGGTCTGAAGGGGTCTCCGATTTATGTGATTGGTTTGCGAGGCAGCGTGAACTGAATTGAGTCGTCTTTCTGGTAACATTAAAAATTTCCCACAGTGATGGGAATGACCTTGTTTATCTACCCGTTAACCCTTTGAAGAGTAGGTTTGTTGGAATGTATTTTTTATTTTTCAAAATTATAAGTCAACGTTCTAGAACTCCAGTGTTTTCACTCACCAGCAGTGATTGTGACATCATCAGCATTAGAATGCTCAGTTCCAGAACATTCCAATCACATATTTGTGATCTGAAAGGGTTTTAACTATTATCCTGGGCTGTAAGGTTTGTGAGTTCACTGTTCAAATCCTCTGGTGATGAGGGGGAGGGGCGTTGGGGTGGGGGGGCATTGGGGTGGGGAGTGGGTGGTGGGGGGGGGGGTTTACGGGTGGTCGGGGTGTGGGGGTGTAGATACTAACATAAGCCAGCTGCTGCTGCGGCTATTACTCTCTATTTTTTTTCCCAGTGTAGCACCATAATGTTATAGAAAATAAGCTCCTTAGCAAAGGTGCACCATATGTTCAGTTGTAATTGTGCAGTTAAGTTTGAAAATGCATGGCGTATATATCACAAATACACACATTAACAAAGGTAAGGGAGCGACGCTTGGCTTGGCTAAGCACTTTACGATCTGCGCTGGTACATCTCTGCTCCTACATGCGTTTGACAGTGATGTGGTGTGTGTTTCATATAGGAAGCCGTGGTATAGCAGCGTACCGACAGCGCGAGCAAGCGTTGACCTTTAACCTCCACCCACCAAAGTCCTATCAATAACCTGCTTTGCGTTTGACTGCAGAACGCTACCAACGGACTGTGACGACATGCAATGGGTTAAAACAGGCTAGCTATTCAGTAAAATCTGAATCAAGTGATACTGTATTATCCCATATAGAGAAATTAATTTCTTCACTGTTTTCATGCCTTAAATAACCAAGCACAATACATAATACAAAATAAAATGATACCATATCAACAGAACAACATTAATTAATTAGCACAGTAAAAACTTACGGCTGTAGGACTGAGTGGGATCCCGGGTCTTCTCGTGTGTATTCCACACGTACACAGTTATAGCATAGCTGCATGTAGCGGGTGGCTAATATCCCCAAAGATTTGCCTGATCTTACCACACATTTTATTGCGATATAGTACGGCCACCTGACCAGGTTGCACATTTGATTGTTTGTTTTAGAATCTAAGGTCCCACACATAAATTGGGGACCGTGGGTTTCCAAACTTTATGTTTGGAACACCTGATTCCATTACTGGAAAACCACCACAAACAAAACAGTCTACAGGCAAATCACTCTACCCTGGCTTACCAAAGAGCTGGTTAGCTGGCTATCTGACAAACAAATTCAAACAGTAATCAATGTTAATCCTAACAGGCCATGAATCCATTCAGAAAATATGATGCAGCCATTTTAGAATGGAACTGCAACATCAATTCTATGAATAAAGAAGACAGAGTTTCTCTCCCCTCTGTTTTAATCAACTGTAGAATAAATCCCTACAGTTAGTGGCTAACATTTTAAGTTTTAAACAGAGTAAAACAACACAGTAGAACAGGCATTAAATGTATATATGCTGACCATATGTTAAAAGTAATTAGCCAGCTAGCTAGCAGCAACAACTCTGGAAGAAAATAGAAAGTGCTTGCCTACCTTAAAAATAGGAGAATGTCTGTTTTCTCGATTCACTTCAGCACATAAATTTGCTTTACCTTACAAAACTACACGCAACCAATCAGATTTGATCAACGCCTGTTGAACGGCACAAGTAGCTATGACCAGACGCTCTGCGATCTAGTGACCCCCGCTGGTCAATTGGGTGCCCGTAAATTGCAGTCAAAGCCGCATATGAAAGGTCCTCCTCTGTGAGCTTAGCTGTAGCCTGTGGTGTGAAGAGAAGCAGCTGGAGATACCACGTGGGGTTTGTGTACGTACACAGCTTCAGTATCATCAGTAAGGTTTGTGCGTGCTAAAGGTCTTTACTGACTGAGCTGCTCTATAGGGCCTAGCCTGCTCTAATACTAACAGTCTTTACTGACTGAGCTGCTCTATAGGGCCTAGCCTGCTCTAATGCTAACGGTCTTTACTGACTGAGCTGCTCTATAGGGCCTAGCCTGCTCTAATACTAACAGTCTTTACTGACTGAGCTGCTCTATAGGGCCTAGCCTGCTCTAATACTAACAGTCTTTACTGACTGAGCTGCTCTATAGGGCCTAGCCTGCTCTAATGCTAACGGTCTTTACTGACTGAGCTGCTCTATAGGGCCTAGCCTGCTCTAATGCTAACGGTCTTTACTGACTGAGCTGCTCTATAGGGCCTAGCCTGCTCTAATGCTAACGGTCTTTACTGACTGAGCTGCTCTATAGGGCCTAGCCTGCTCTAATGCTAACGGTCTTTACTGACTGAGCTGCTCTATAGGGCCTAGCCTGCTCTAATGCTAACCGTCTTTACTGACTGAGCTGCTCTATAGGGCCTAGCCTGCTCTAATGCTAACTGTCTTTACTGACTGAGCTGCTCTATAGGGCCTAGCCTGCTCTAATTCTAACGGTCTTTACTGACTGAGCTGCTCTATAGGGCCTAGCCTGCTCTAATGCTAACGGTCTTTACTGACTGAGCTGCTCTATAGGGCCTAGCCTGCTCTAATGCTAACTGTCTTTACTGACTGAGCTGCTCTATAGGGCCTAGCCTGCTCTAATGCTAACTGTCTTTACTGACTGAGCTGCTCTATAGGGCCTAGCCTGCTCTAATGCTAACGGTCTTTACTGACTGAGCTGCTCTATAGGGCCTAGCCTGCTCTAATGCTAACGGTCTTTACTGACTGAGCTGCTCTATAGGGCCTAGCCTGCTCTAATGCTAACGGTCTTTACTGACTGAGCTGCTCTATAGGGCCTAGCGTGCTCTAATGCTAACGGTCTTTACTGACTGAGCTGCTCTATAGGGCCTAGCCTGCTCTAATGCGTTTCCATGCGGTGTACGGCCGTTTCCATGCGTACGGCCGTTTCCATGCGTACGGCCGTTTCCATGCGGCGTACGGCCGTTTCCATGCGGCGTACGGCCGTTTCCATGCGGCGTACGGCCGTTTCCATGCGTACAGCCGTATCCATGCGGTGTACGGCCGTATCCATGCGGTGTACGGCCGTATCCATGCGGCGTACAGCTGTTTCCATGCGGCGTACGACCGTTTCCATGCGTACAGCCCGAGGTCTTTCACCTTCGGCTATGATTAGCCCCCCCCGCTGTAACCCCCCCCCCACGCCCCCCCCCCCGTGCCCCCCGTTTCCTCATCACTGCAGACCCACAGCTGAGAGCTCTGCTTCCCCTCATTCACGTTTCCGTGACATGAATGGACACTTTCCCTGGTAGCTCTGCTAGCAAACCTTTAGATGAAAAGCTCAAGTGGTTTAAAAGCTAAAAATATATATTAATAAATTAATAAAAATAAAATTAATAAAATTAAAAACTGAAATGATAGCAACGAAGAGAGAAAACAGTTATAAAAAGTTTGTTTGAGGCCGGTGTTTGTAATTCACCTACAAAAATGCTGTGAAAAGAGAAACCTCACTACATCTCCCAGAAGAAAATCATGATAATGAGGATTTTTAATCAACAAATAAAATAATTTTCAATACTCTCCCTCAGGTTCAAAAAAGCATGGTAGCTTTCAGATGTGACCTGACCCGATTGGACTACTTTATTTTTGTATTTATTCAAGTAACATCCTTTTACAACATCCGTTGTTGATGGGGGAGGAGGAGTTCTGAAGTAAGTCCCATATTCACAGGGGACCGTGACTACCTCTAACCACAACACACGCGCACGGCGACTGATCACATGACGTACCATCTGTCTCCTTTTTCAGCTCCATTCCCAGCACCTGCCCTCTCCCACTGCATCTCGCACGTCGTCTTCCGTAAAACACCCACAACGGAACAGAGAAATGTTCCTGCTTTATAAAATATGAACAGATTAATCTCCTATTTTTTTCTGTCCCATAGACCAGAAGCAAGGCTACCTCTCTGATTAACACAAAGTACTGTTCTGAGACAGTGTACCGTGTGCAAAATGCAGCCAACCTGCACCATTTATGTTTTGGACAAAAAAGCACCAGTGTGAAGCAGCACACACAGTATGCGTATGCACATGAATATGAATGTACACATACATGCACACATATATGCACATATACGCACATATGCATGCCTGTGTGTGCACATACACATATAAACATTCTGTATGCAGAAACACGGAGGAATCGATGACACTGGTAAGTCTGAGAGATGATGTCACAGAAGGAGGATGAAAACCAGTGAGAGGGAGAGATGAGGAAGGATGAGAAAGGGATGAAAGAAAGAAAAACAGAGTAGATCGGTGTTAGGAGGGAGGAGAGAGTGCAGAAGAAGAGATGGATTTGTGGCTGTCAGGTGACCCTCTCCTTGCACTGTCCAGTGTGTGGACGTCATGACGACGGCTCTGTGTGTCAGCTTGCTCTCTCTCTCTCTCTCTCTCTCTCTCTCTCTCTCTCTCTCTCTCTCTCTCTCTCGCTCTCTTTCTCTCTCTCTCTCTCTCTCTCTCTCTCTCTCTCTCTCTCTCTCGCTCTCTTTCTCTCTCTCTCTCTCTCTCCACACCCAGGAGTCCAGCCTGGTCACACTGCGGCATTGTGGGAGATGGAAGGGGCTGTGCAGGACGAATGGGGGCTGTTTATGACAGCGCTCATGGAGGACTCCCCCCCCCCCCCCGAATCCCCAGGTACCCCCCCCCCCCCCCCCGGCTGCAGGCCCATTAGGACCCATATTTCTGCCTCCAGCAGGTGATGCGTGTCCTGGGCTGACACATTTTTGGATCGGAACCAAGATCCCCCCCCCCACCTTCTCATAGACAGCTTGCTCCGCTCCCCTCCCCTGTCCTTCTCATCCTTTCCCATCTCCCGTCCTCCTCTCTCTGTCCCTCTGCTTCATCCCTCTCTCCTCTCACCCCCCCCCCCTCTTTTACCTCTCCCATCCTGCACTCTCCTATCCGAAAGCATCTGCTGTCAGGTCAGGGAGGGTGTGAGTGTGAGTGTGTGAGTCAGTCAGTGTGTGCATGTGTGAGTGTGTGCATGTGCGTGTGTGTGTGTGTGGAATCTGTGCTTTGGGGATGGGGACATGTTCTCAGATTGTGGCGTGAGCTGATCCCTGCTAATTCTGCCTTCTCTTCATATTCTCTAAACTTCTGTTCATTTTCCCCCTAAACGCTGGTGAATTAATGCTGAATAGCTCTGAGATTCCTGTGGGCTTGGTCTGCCTGCTCTGTCCCAATGCTTATCTCAGGTTAAAGGTCAAACCGGTTCTTCGTAAAAAAAACAGAAAACAGTTATTCTCCTTTGAAAAACTCCATTACCATCGTCCCTTAAATGTATTTTACAGCAATGTATTTTTAAAAAACAATATATTGCAAAATCTGAACATGGCAATAATTTATATATTTGCTCATGTATCATGAAGTGTTGCAATATACTGATAGTATATTTTAACACCATATATTGCAGTAAATTTAAATCTGAGGGGCTTTCCCTTTGACTGATTGTGAGATAAATGTGTTGTTTTTTCTAGTTCCTGTTATTCTATTTTTTTGGTTAAATTAAATCTGATCCCAAATTTAAACCTTTTCAAGCATATCGAACAGGTTCTTATACAGTAAGCTCCTTTTATGTTTGCATAGCCAAGGGTTCAGGACTATTCTGTAAATATAAGTATTCAGCAAAAATATTGAGGTTCTATATTTTGAGCACTTACATTGTCAGCCTTACTTAACAAAAATAAAAAACAACAACAACAACAACAACAATAATAATAATAATAATAACAACAATAATAATAATAATAATGTAAAATTAAATTCATGTTAAATGATCAATGGTTTCGTTTCTTCCCTTTCTCAGAGGCCTGCATTTGTTATGAGTCAAAAATTAAAATTCAGCGCTAAACCTGCGATACAGCCATTTTTCTCTCAACACCCCCCCCCCCATGCCCCCCCCCACCCCCCGCCCCCCTCCGCTGCCAGATCAGACAGAGCACAAATATGCAACATATGTGCTCACAAAATTTAGGACATTTTTACACAGCTGAGGAAAGCAGACTGAAAGCATGATTGCTGTTTCTCTGTCTGTGAATGTGGACTTGCTGTGTGTCTGTCTGTGAATGTGGACCTGCTGTGGGTCTGTCTGTGAATGTGGACCTGCTGTGGGTCTGTCTGTGAATGTGGACTTGCTGTGTGTATGTCTGTGAATGTGGACTTGCTGTGTGTCTGTCTGTGAATGTGGACTTGCTGTGTGTCTGTCTGTGAATGTGGACCTGCTGTGGGTCTGTCTGTGAATGTGGACCTGCTGTGTGTCTGTGTGTGAATGTGGACTTGATGTGTGTCTGTCTCTGAATGTGGACTTGGTGTGTGTCTGTCTGTGAAGGTGGACCTGCTGTTTGTCTGTCTGTGAATGTGGACTTGATGTGTGTCTGTCTGTGAATGTGGACTTGATGTGTGTCTGTCTGTGAATGTGGACCTGCTGTGGGTCTGTCTGTGAATGTGGACTTGGTGTGTGTCTGTCTGTGAATGTGGACTTGCTGTGTGTGTCTGTGAATGTGGACTTGCTGTGTTTCTGTCTGTGAATGTGGACTTGCTGTGTGTGTGTCTGTGAATGTGGACTTGCTGTGTGTCTGTCTGTGAATGTGGACTTGCTGTGTGTGTCTGTGAATGTGGACTTGCTGTGTGTCTGTCTATCTGTGAATGTGGACTTGCTGTGTGTGTCTGTGAATGTGGACTTGCTGTGTGTGTCTGTGAATGTGGACTTGCTGTGTCTGTTTGTCTAGAAAAAGGAGCTGCTGGCATGTATTACTTCTGGCTCCTATGGGTCCCCCAAGAGTCTTCCCACAATCCACTGTAAAAAAACGAAACATTCGCAGAACAGCGGATTGTGAGAAACGGGCTTGCGGGTTAAACGATAAAATGGACGTGCTTCCATCATCCGCTGAGCCACCGTATCTCACCGTTTAGCTCTAGCACTGAGAACTACTGAGGGCGAGGAAAGAACTCTATTATTAACTGGACCTATTATATAATAGACTAAATTACTATTATTACTATTTTTTTAAATTCAATAAAATAAAAAATATTTTATGCCACAGAGATAGATGCTGACAAATTTAAATGACTTCTTTCTGTCTTTTTTCTTCGTTTTTAAGTCAGTGAGAACAAAATGCTTTTTCATGTGATTCTGTTGAATTTTATTTCTATATGGAAGACAGTTATCAGATAGCATTGTTCAGACATGTTTCTGTGTCATTTTTGTGAAACTTCTCTTACACTCAGACACTGTGGCAATGACTTCAGGTCGGCTTGCCAAAGCCCCTGTTGGCATTATGCAATCTCTCTTTCTCTCCAATTCTCTTCCAGTTTTTATTTTACCTTTGTCTATTGCATTCCTTCACTGTGCCATCTTTTCATCTCTATCTCTATCCTATTCGTTCACTCTCTCACTTCATTTCTCCCTGAATCCTTCACTCTTCTCCCTTTATTTATTTTTCTTTCTTTCTTTCTTTCTTTCTTTCTTTCTTTCTTTCTTTCTTTCTTTCTTTCTTTCTTTCTCTCTCTCTCTCTCTCTCACACACACACACACACACACACACACATTCAAAGTCTCAGGTAAACATATGCTGGTAACAGCATCATCAAAACCCCTCTCTGCTTTTCAGGCTTTTCATTGGTTGCTTTTGAGACACCTTTGCAGACAGCTCTGACTGAAGTGTCACTGTGCTGCAGATGGAGTGGTGTGTGAGTGTGTGTGTGTGTGTGTGTGTGCGTACGTGTGTGTGTGTGTGTGTGAGTGTGAGTGTGTGCGTGTGTGTGTGAGTCTGTGTGTGTGTGTGTGTGTGTGTGAGTGTGTGTGTGAGTGCGTGTGTGTGTGTGTGTGTGTGCGTGTGCGTGTGAGTGTGTGTGAGTATGTGTATGTGTGTGTGTGTGTGTGTGTGAGTCTGTGTGTGAGTGTGTGTGTGTGTGCGTGTGTGAGTCTGTGTGTGAGTGTGTGTGTGTGTGCGTGTGTGTGTGAGTGTGAGTCTGTGTGTGTGTGCGAGTGTGTGTGTGTGTGTGTGTGTGTGCATGTGTGGGTATGTGAGTGTGTGTGTTTCTGCATGTGTGTGTGCGTGCGTGCGTGTGTGCGTATGTGTATGCGTGTGTGCGTCTGTGTTTGTATTTGTATGGTGTTTCTGAGTGTGTCAGTGTATGTGTTTCTATAGTGTGTGACATGCATGTGTCTGTGTATGTGTCATGATGTTTTCATTGTGTGTGTTTACGTGTGTGTGTGTGTTTGTGTGTATGTGTGTGTGTGTGTGTGTGTGTTTCTGCCTGTATGTGCAGGTGTGCGAGAGTGTGTATGTGTGGGAGGTGTTATAATTACAAGTGTTAAAACAGTTCAATATGAGTGCTTATTAAAATCATGCATATGTAATACATGTGATTTGATTGCTGACAGATTTCTGCGAAAACACGCTATTTAAAATATGGTGCCAATGTCATTGGATCATCTGGTTGTGATTCTTCTATCATTTTAAAAATGGATATTAGTAGAATCTACCACAGGGATATTGATATATTTAAAGAAACAAAGTGCTTTATTTTTACCTATAAACTTCTTTCCCCTAATAATGTGAGGGCCATTAAATTTAATTTCAGTGTTAAATAATCTCCTTTAGAGTAAAATTTACCCCCAGTAAAATCTCATAAAGTGCACACACACACACACACACACACACACACACATACGCACACACATATCACATGTACACATACACACACACACACACACAAACAGCACATGTACACTCACACACGCACATACACACACACACACACAACCGCACGCACGCACAAGCACACACACACACACACACACACAAACAGCTCATGTACATAAACACATACGAACGCACGCACACACACACACACACAAAAAGAGGTGTGTAGTATGCACACTACATTGCGTTGCTGACGTACATTGAATTTTATTAACAGTGCCTCACCTAGCTAATACCATTCCCATACCAGCAAGTATGCATTATATCTAAAGCACTAATGCTAATTAATGCCAACATAGAACAATTATACAAATCCTGAAAACATATGGATAAAATCCATAACAAGCCATGAAGAACCGTGTTGATGTGTCGGCTATTGGAGATTAAAAGCGACGAAGTGGCTCATTTCTAATACAATCGATTATTATTTAAAAATAGCATTGTTAAATGCATTATTTTTTTGAACTGTAACGGTACATTTAAATACATTACTGCCTTGTATGATACGACAATGCAGCTTGATACAGTAGAATTTTTATACGACGTGCGGGAGTTCTAGAAACGTTCGTCATTGACATTTTTCTATTGTCACAGTGAAATTACAAATGTCTTCCTTTCCAAACGCTTCCTGCTAATGGTGGTTAAATGTGTCTCTGATTAGCCTTCATGCGCTACAGACAAACTTCATGCAATTTGTCTAAACGGGAATAGTTCATACATTTTTAATTTCGGGCTATTTCTTATTCACGTTAATGATGTGCGAGATGGATGGGGTCAGAGTTTCCACTCGGGCTTGCAGTCGGCTACTTTCTCCGAACTTTTCTTTTAGGAATATTATTTTTTTTAAACGTGGCTGGCCGCAGCATAGACCGGTCGATGCGGCACGCGCTCCACACTGGACTTGAAAAGCACGCTGCTTCTTTTGTATCCTCTGGGCACACAGTTTCCGTCAAATCCTGCTGGAGGCGATGCGTGCCGCTTCCTGACTTGTCAAACAAGCCTCGCGGTTCGCGAGCGCGTTCGCCCGGGGACTTCTGCCGAAGCCGTTTTATCCGCGAGTCGTTCAGACCCCGGCGCTCATCTCGTTGTCAGAGGTGAAGAGATGGCAGGCACACCTGGGCGAGTCAGGTGCTCCACCGTGGGATTCCAGCCAGCCTGGCAGCAGCCCTCTGAGGGCTGGGAGGTATCGGGTATCACACCTTCTCACCGCACTTCCCCGTTCTGCTCAAACCCAGAGCCGCTCACACCTTCAGCCCGGTGCATTATGGGATCACACAGCAGCTTTTCAGAAATAATTCAGCACCCACTCGAACTTTAATGGATTATGTTTTAACAGCTTCTCACCACCTTTGCTCTTTTCCCTTCCTCAGCCTCTGCATGGAAACACCAATGCGAGTAACATTTTTAACACCTTGTTTAAAATGATGCTGTTTCCACCATGCAATTCGGGACTGAAGTAATCTGTCCCGCCAAATCAATTCCCCTGGGGTTTAATGGGATCTCCAATCTGTAACACTTCCCGCCCTTTTATATCTGAAATCTCAGCTGTCTACAGACAACTGAGACCACACTGCAACACTGCAGTCTACAGACAGCTGAGACCACACTGCAACACTGCAGTCTACGGACAGCGGAGACCACACTGCAACATTGCAGTCTACAGACAGCTGAGACCACACTGCAACACTGCAGTCTACGGACAACTGAGACCACACTGCAAACGCTACAGTCTACAGACAGCTGAGACCACACTGCAACACTGCAGTCTACAGACAGCTGAGACCACACTGCAACACTGCAGTCTACGGACAACTGAGACCACACTGCAACACTGCAGTCTACAGACAGCTGAGACCACACTGCAACACTGCAGTCTACAGACAACTGAGACCACACTGTAAACGCTACAGTCTACAGACAGCTGCCACCACACTGCAACACTGCAGTCTACAGACAGCTGAGACCACACTGCAACACTGCAGTCTACAGACAGCTGAGACCACACTGCAACATTACAGTCTACAGACAGCTGAGACCACACTGCAACATTGCAGTCTACAGACAGCTGAGACCACACTGCAACACTGCAGTCTACGGACAACTGAGACCACACTGCAAACGCTACAGTCTACAGACAGCTGAGACCACACTGCAACACTGCAGTCTACAGACAGCTGAGACCACACTGCAACACTGCAGTCTACGGACAACTGAGACCACACTGCAACACTGCAGTCTACAGACAGCTGAGACCACACTGCAACACTGCAGTCTACAGACAACTGAGACCACACTGTAAACGCTACAGTCTACAGACAGCTGCCACCACACTGCAACACTGCAGTCTACAGACAGCTGAGACCACACTGCAACACTGCAGTCTACGGACAACTGAGACCACACTGCAACACTGCAGTCTACAGACAGCTAGGACCACACTGCAACACTGCAGTCTACAGACAGCTGAGACCACACTGCAACACTGAAGTCTACGGACAGCTGAGACCACACTGCAAACGCTACGGTCTACAGACAGCTGAGACCACACTGCAACACTGCAGTCTACAGACAGCTGAGACCACACTGCAACACTGCAGTCTACGGACAGCTGAGACCACACTGCAAACGCTACAGTCTACAGACAGCTGAGACCACACTGCACTGTAAACCCTGCAGTCTACAGACAGCTGAGACCACACTGCAACACTGCAGTCTACAGACAGCCGAGACCACACTGCAACACTGCAGTCTACAGACAGCTGAGACCACACTGCAAACACTACAGTCTACAGACAGCTGAGACCACACTGCACTGCAAACCCTGCAGTCTACGGACAACTGAGACCACACTGCAACACTGCAGTCTACAGACAGCTGAGACCACACTGCAACACTGCAGTCTACAGACAGCTGACACCACACTGCAACAGTGAAGTCTACGGACAGCTGAGACCACACTGCAACACTGAAGTCTACGGACAGCTGAGACCACACTGCAAACGTTACAGTCTACAGACAGCTGAGACCACACTGCACTGCAAACCCTGCAGTCTACAGACAGCTGAGACCACACTGCAACACTGCAGTCTACAGACAGCTGAGACCACACAGCAACACTGCAGTCTACGGACAGCTGAGACCACACTGCAAACACTACAGTCTACAGACAGCTGAGATCACACTGCACTGTAAACCCTGCAGTCTACAGACAGCTGAGACCGCACTGCAACACTGCAGTCTACAGACAGCCGAGACCACACTGCAACACTGCAGTCTACGGACAGCCAAGACCACACTGCACTGCAAACCTGCAGTCTACAGACAGCTGAGACCACACTGCAACACTGCAGTCTACGGACAGCCGAGACCACACTGCAACACTGCAGTCTACAGACAGCTGAGACCACACTGCAAACACTACAGTCTACGGACAGCCGAGACCACACTGCACTGCAAACCTGCAGTCTACAGACAGCTGAGACCACACTGCACTGCAAACCTGAAGTCTACAGACAGCTGCGACCACACTGCACTGCAAACCTGCAGTCTACAGACAGCTGAGACCACACTGCAACACTGCAGTTTACGGACAGCTGAGACCACACTTAGAATGATCTGTGTTATTGGCGACATCATGGGGGTACAATTCATTTAACTAGACCCCCCCCCCCCCACTCACACACACACACACACACACACCCCTCCACACACACACACACACACGCACGCACACACACACACACACACACACACCCCCTCCACACACACACACACACACACACACCCTCCACTCACACACACACACACGCACGCACACACACACACACACACACCCCCTCCACACACACACACACACACACACACACACACCCCCTCCACTCACACACACACACACACACACTCACACACACTCACACACACACACACACACACACACACACACACACTCACACACACTCACACACACACGCACACACACACACACATAAAAGCCAATTCATTTTACGCCCTGGAGCGCTCATTACAAAATAAATGAATAAAAGGATGTTTTCAGTTTTATAACCAGTATATGAACCAGTTTGTTCTTCTGGTGCTTCCTCACAGGTATTCTTACTAAGCTAAGCAAAAGGAAAAAAAGAAAAAAGCATGGAAACTTTACACATTAAAATGATAATGTTTAGTATTTTATACACACACACATGCACAGGCAAGTATGAACTCACACACGTACACACGTGTAGACACACATACAGACCATGCACACACTCATGCACACACACACACACACACACACACATGCATGCACAGACATGCTCACATGCACATACAAGTACACACACACACACACACACACACACACATACGCACACGCACACACACACATCATATCCTGCTGTCAATGCTCATATTTACTGATTTGCTGAATGTACACACATCATTATGCGGTGCAAAAGTACCGTCCCGGTTTCGGCACAGCTCCTGTAATATGCGAACCCCCTCGTCTCACCCCGTTTAGGAAATGTGCCCCATACTGAGAGCGGCGGTGCCCACTGCCAAGCCGTGAATGGGGGGGCAGGCGGGGGAGGGGGGCGGGGGGGGGGGGGGGGATAGCTTCCCAGCCGGGACCCGTGCCAGACCTGCGCCAATCTAATATGCAAATGTGCTGCTGGCTCGGGACGTGGCGCGGTCTCTCCAGCACGGCTCACCTGCACCCTTCTCTCCCCGGACGCCCTTTCAAACGGGCTTAGCTCCTTAACACCTCCTAATTAAAATGAGCCGTCCCCCTGGCCCAGCCCCCCCTCCCCCCCATCCCCCCACCCCCCCATCCCAGAGAAATGATTATTAGGAATTTAATGGGCAAAATTTACCATCCGGGGGCCAGCTGAGACCCCCAGACTCACTGAGAATTTTTTTTTTTACGGGGTGGGGTGGGGGGGGTCCGGCGTTTTTCCCATTTTCTCGCAGCCAACAGAAGCATGAGGTGCTAAATCACCATTATAGGAGCATAACATTTTTCACTTTTAATCACGCGAACGTTATTATTAACAGGCTTTTCATTTTGGGAAGGCCGGGGGGGGGGGGTGGGGGGTAGGCAGGGGGGGGGGGGGTAGCTCGGTCCACCCCATCACTCCCACAGCTGCCAGGCTTCGGTACATGGCTCTAAAACAACAAATACCATTTTTAAAAAAATTTCCCTTACCCATGCGAGAGAGAAAAAAAAAAACACCAGAAAACAAACAGAAAATAAAATGTGATATTTACGCGGTGCAGGCGGGAGGGTGCGGACGTGCTGAGATTCCAGCGTTTCCTCTCCTTCCTGCCCACACACGGTCACTCCTGCCGTATTCCCACCTCCCACTCAACCCAAACCCCACCATATGCTCTTTCACACCCCACCTCGCGCAGAGAGACGCGACGCTCTCCGTCCCAGCTCCTGCGCCCCTCCTATTTTCCGGGGAAGGAATCCGACGCTCAATGGCGAGCGGAAAACAGGACTCGGAACTCAGAACTTAGAGGCGCTTCATTCGCACCACAAATAAACTTAATTTGTTGTCAGATAAACAACACACTCAAACCTCCGCACGCAAGACCTCAAAGCAGTCAATTAAAATTAATGAAGGCAAAAAAAAAAACAAAACCCCACATATATCTCCCTGTGTGCGTGTCAGTGTGAAACGCAAGCTATGGGAGGCGCTGTGAGCAGGAGGGCTAACAGGGTAATGTGAGGTAATTAACACTGTGTGTGCGTGTGTGTGTGTGAGTGTGAGTGTGCGTGTGTGCGTGTGCATGTGTGTGTGTGTGTGTGTGTGTGTGTGTGAGTGTGCGTGAGTGTGTGTGTGTGTGCGTGTGCGTGTGAGTGTGTATGTGTGTGTGTGTGTGAGTGTGTGTGTGCGTGTGCGTGCGCATGTGCGTGTGCGCGTGAGTGTGTGTGTGTGCGTGTGTGTGAGTGTGTGCGCGTGTGCGAGTGTGTGAGTGCGTGTGCGTGCGGATGTGCGTGTGCGCGTGAGTGTATGTGTGTGCATGTGCGTGTGTGCGTGTGCATGTGCCTGTGCGTGTGAGTGTGTGTGTGTGTGTGTGTGTGTGTGCGTGTGTGTGAGTGTGTGCGCGTGTGCGTGTGCGAGTGTGTGAGTGTGTGCGCGTGCGCGTGTATGAGTGTGTGTGTGCGTGTGCGTGTGCGTGTGCGTGAGTGTGTGTGTGTGTTCGTGTGCGTGTGTGTGAGTGTGTGCGCGTGTGCGAGTGTGTGAGTGCGTGTGCGTGCGCATGTGCGTGTGCGCGTGAGTGTGTGTGTGTGCGTGTGTGTGAGTGTGTGCGCGTGTGCGAGTGTGTGAGTGTGTGTGCGTGTGCGTGTGTGTGTGTGTGAGTGTGTGCGCGTGTGCGTGTGTGTGTGTGAGTGTGCGTGTGCATGTGCGTGTGTGTGTGTGTGTGTGTGTGCGTGCGCATGTGCGTGTGCGCGTGAGTGTGCATGTGCCTGTGCATGTGCGCGTGTGTGACTGTGTGTGTGCGTGTGCGTGCGCATGCGTGTGTGTGCGCGTGTGCATGTGCATGTGCGAGTGTGTGAGTGTGTGTGCGTGTGCATGTGCGTGTGCGTGTGTGTGAGTGTGTGCGCGTGTGCGTGTGCGCGTGTGTGTGTGCGTGTGCGCATGCGAGTGTGCGAGTGTGTGTGCGTGTGTGCGTGTACCTCTCCCAAATGTGTGTGTCACCGATAACGTGTGTGTGTGTGTGCGTGTGTATATGTGTCTGTTTGTGTATATGTGTTTACGTGTGTGTGTTTGTCTGTTATAGGTGTGGCTGCATCACTTTACAGCATTTAAACACAGAGACCACTTATCTCCCCTTTTTGACCCAGTTATCCCCATGCTCAAAGATCAGAAGGATGATAAATGGATGATTTGAGTTATGAGGGACTGATTGAGGTTTATGAGGGACTGAGGTTTTTAAAATCCATGACATGACAATGTCTGGTCCACACTCACGCAGCCCATGTTTTTTTTTTTTTTTGTTGCCATTTTTCTCACATTTTCTCCCCAATTTAGTTGTTATACCGATTCCCTGTGTGAATCATGGCCCTGGTCGATGCACTATCCTCTATCCACTCTCTGGGGAGGGTGTAGACTACCACATGCCTCCTCCGATACATGTGGAGTCGCCAGCCGCTTCTTTTCACCTGACTCATACCCTCACCGGATTCCCACCCGCCAACACTACCAATTGTGTTCGTAGGAACGTCTGACCAAGCCGGAAGTACCGCTGCCGGGGATTGAACCCCGGTCTCTGCGGTGGTAGGCGAGTGCTTATACCTCTACACTACCCAGATGGCCCACACGCAGGCCATGTTTGAATAGTCTATCCATTGTCTCATGCAGGCCTGCAAACACTTTTTAAAACATTTTATAACCACCATATTTCGTATTTTCTCTCAGCCCACATTTTTTAACTTTCACTTACAAATACACAGACAGACGGGTGACGAATTAAAGGAAAACCAGCATAAAGTCTTTTAGCAAGGCGTTGTGCCTCCACAAGCCACCAGGACAGCTTCAATGTGCCTTGGCATAGATTCTACAAGTCTCTGGAACTCTACTGGAGAGATGAACACCATTCTTCAAAAAGATATGCCCTCATTTGTTGTTATGTGATGGTGGTGGAGAGCACTGTCTAACATGCTGGTCCAAAATCTCCCGTAGGAGTTCAACTGGGTTGAGATCTGGTGATGGTGAAGGCTACAGCATAATTCAAATCTTTTGCATAGACATCAAACCATTCAGCGCCCCCTCGTGCCCCGTGGATGGGGGCGTCGTCATCCTGGAAGAGGGCACTCTCATCAGGATAGAAATGTTTCATCATAGGATAAAGGTCATGACTCGGAACAAATCGTGTATTGATTTGCAGTGACCCTTCCCTCTAAGGGGACAAGCGGACCCAAACCACACCAGGAAAATGCCCCCACACAGCATACCAGAGCCATCAGACCCCCTCACTCCATCAAGCATTCACACCTGTACCGTTCTCTTGGTGTACACCACACATGCTCTCACCCACTTATTGAGAATATGGTGAAGGATGACTCATCTGACCATATCACTTTTTTCCACGTATGTAGACCAGTGCCTATCGTTTTTGCATCACTGAACTCTCAAATGTGCATTCGTTTTTGTAATGAGCGGTTTATGCACTCCAACCTTACTATAATATCCCTTTCTATGTAGTTGTTGAAGGAATGTTTTTGCTGACACAGTCAGATCATGTCCTGCAATGACATTCTCAGTTACCTGAGGAAGAGTTGCACCTCTGTTTTTCCTTACACATTGCACTAATGCACAAGCATCACGGTCATCGAATGTGTGCTTTTGACTACAATTTCAAACCCTGTTTACTTATGTATATCCCATAGATCTAAATGCAGATGTCACTTTAGTCACTGGTCCTATTGAAACACAAGCCAGTTGAGCAGTCTTTGTGACTTAAGTTCCTGCCATCTATGCCCCAGTAATGAACCCTCTTTCAAAGTCACTTAGATCTTTTCCTCTTGCCGTCTTGATCCAAATTTGAGGTCAACTGGGCCTGCTCAGAATTTTTATACATTCCGCAAGCATAATAGGATTAATTGCTTAATTGTATCATGCAGCACACCTGTATGGAAGCATCTGCATTTGTTATGCTTCTCCACTCATTTATTCAGCTTTTTCCTTTAATATGTCACCAGTCTATGCGCTAATTTCTTGTAATGCAAACAAAAATATTTTTTTCAGAAAATCATCAAAATGACTTAATGAGGAAGTGATTTTATTTTTTGTACAAGCTGCAAATAGTGCCATTTTTGGGGGTGATTAGGTTGCGTCCTGGAAGAGACACGTTTATGGGGGTAGCTAACTGACCTGTATTAGCTGTGATGTCTCACATTACTGCCAAAAAGTATGTGAATGACATTGCACATAATCCCCAAGTCAGTAATATATAACCTGGCCATCTTAGCCTGTGTCATTTCACTGTACTCTGTATTTTTACCCCTAGAAGGGGCTTTAAGTGGAGAGAGTGTGGTAAAGACAGCCCAAATGGGGAGTTCTAGCAGGGCACCGGGGGATCTTTGAAGATCTCAGGTAATGAGGTTGTCTCTGGTGAGGAGGACTGAACGTGACTTTGTCTGTCGAAGTAATTTTGCGCGTCATTGTCGGAGGGGATGCTCGACACGCACCTACGGCATCCGCGCCTGCGCAGTTATCAAGTCCTGAGTAACCGGAGAGCAAACGGCCAACGCTGACCAGGCGTTAACTCAAAACCCTGTTGCTGTTAAATACACGAATTGCAGCCTCAGTTGGCCTGCCCCAAACAGGTCATTAATCGCGTTTAACGGTAATGTTAAAACATTGCGGCAGGGGTGACCTTTTGCTCTGCAGGTGCGGAGCATCTCACGATGTCAGAAATTCTGCCGGGCAGTAAACGCTTTCATGAGGTTCATCTTTGACCTTTGCCAGGACAATCCATTTTTCCTTGGTCGGCCTGCTTAGCACGATTTCGCGCTAATTCCACGGGATGACAACGCACGCTCTCGCCGGATAAGATTCCCGTTTCTTGGCTGGGGGACCATGGTCCGCAGTCTGTCGCTGCCTGGCCGGCGTCCAGGTCTCGCGCCACACTTGACTGGCTCGTGCCAGCTTTATAATTCAGTCACCCTGCGAGCACAGCGCACCAGCGTTCGTCAGATTTCTCCTCTAGTTTAATGACCGGAATTTCCTCCGAAGTCCTTGATGCGGTCATTAGAACTTTAAAGTGTGTGCCTTGTTTATCCTCGCCCAACAGACATGGGCAATTTAATCACTTTTGGTTTGGTAAGGCAAACCAAAATCGGAACATGGTGAAACTTGAAATCTCAGTAGCGTGACCAAAAAGGCTGTAGCCTACGACTACCATGTTATGTGGTTGGAATTCCAGTAATGAAATCACAGACAGGCCTTCATTTTAAAAATGGTAAAATTTTTAAATGCGATCCTATTCTATTGCTACAACGACGACGGGAACAAGAACGATCAATAGTGAAACTATTCATTTATAAGGAAATAATTAAATGTGTTAAAAACCTGAAATACTCACAGAACAATGTTTTCGCACGTTCAAACGCAGTTCTATTCATATAAATGAATCTTGATTCAATTGTGTTTTTTATTTATTTTTGTTATTTATTGTTTTGTTTATTTTTTATTTTTTGTTTTTTACGGACACAGAAACTATTGCGTCTAATATCACTGCAATATACCAATAAACTCACATTCTGATGCACTTCTGCAGGAAGTGCGATGAACGCAATTTATACTAGTTCGCAGTTTAACTATAAATTATTACAATAAAAAAGATCGCCTAATTTATTGTTCTAGAATTTATTGTAATTTACAGCGCTCACTTAAATATTATTTGTCTATTTGTCAAATTAATGGTTATTGCAACTCGTGCTTTTTCACTCAATGTAGGCCTAGAGCATTCTGGCGTCCGGTTATTATGACTATAGAAATATTCTAATAATAATAATAATAATAATAATAATAATAATAATAATAATAATAATAATAATAATAATAACAACAACAACAACAACAACAACAACAGCACCGGGATATTCTACTACGACAGAGCGTGACAATAAACGATTATGTGCCATTATTTATTTAAACTTTGATCAATACCCTTGGGGCATTTATCCTAAATATTTAACCAAACATAAGGTCGTAACACGAAACGACCCCTGAATGTATATTTTAATATTAATAGTTTCTATTCCTCTAGGTAAAAGCCAGACGTTTCATTTTCCACACGGGACTACAGCCCACAAAGTTGTAACAAACTGTCGTCAGTTCCATGGCTTTGTTGATAAAATTTTATGAATAATAAGAAAAATTTAATCTGCTATATTTTAATATCACGAAAAACCAGAAAATGGTTCAAAATAAGCTTTAACATCGCATCTTCCTTTCTTTTGTGTCTGTTTATTCCAATTCATGTATTCACGGCAAATATGTGTTTCATGTGTTCAATTTATTTTCCACAGATTTCTGTTTATTATTTCTGCGAATATTTTGTAAAGTGAAAATGCAAATAAATTTACAAGCAAGCAAAAAATAATAATACGCCAGAGGACCGTGAGACGTGTCTTTAACAAGCGTTTTATTATTCGTTTGGCAATACAAAACAAAGTAACTGTTCAATACAAATGCGCGGAGGAAAAGTTTAGCTTAGTGCATCCGGGAATTTCTTCTCATCTACAACTTTTTCTTCATCAAAGATCAATGAAAAGAATTGCATAAATGTACAAAGCCTGAAGCCACAATGAAAAAAAAAAACAAAACATTCATGCCATTACATAACCGATACGCGCCAAATGGTGAAGTCTAATTATTAATGCGAGCACTTTCAACAGTGATAAAATTATGAGACGCGCTAAAATTCTGACTAAAGTTGCATTGCGATTTTTTTCTGCAGTTTTCATTGCTCGGATTCACATGTAACAGTGTAAACGTAATTTTACACATAAAAGATAGACTACATAGGAAATATGTGGTGAGATTTGAACATTCATAAATTAAAAATGGGGGGATACAATTAAGTTGCATATTGCTACAAAGCTTACAACTGCGATACATTTGTTCCTGTGTACATGTAAACTATAGCCCTCTGTGAGGGAGAGAGAAAAAAACAAAACAAATCTGTACGATAAAATGAATGAAGACTAAAATTTTAAAAAGATACAACGCAGCCTTCTGACGTCACTAAATGTGCAAAGACTCACGATCGATAGCCTCGTGGAATATGTGGGCTTGTGCACCCGTGCTCGTGCATTTCGCTTCCTGAGGAGTCAGGGGTGACAATAACTCGACCTCCCCCTTCTCATCTCTTTCATTTTCACAAGTTTATGACATAATTATGAACACAAATGCAGCGTTTTCGTCGTTACACATTCGTTGTTTTATTGTTTACTTTCAGGCCTGTGATAGCAGTTCAGTCATTCTGACTGAAGAACGACATAACGCGTGCAGGTTTACTCTTTAAACAGCCTACTACACATATAAAATTCATACAGGTACAACAGTAATCCAGCAACCCGATTATGTTTGCCATGTTCGGAAAACATAATTGTCCAATGTTGTTAAAATGTTCTTTGTGTCACGACATGCCCTCCCACACACACACCAATTATACATAAAACAACGAATTGTTCGCCTGCCGGGTTAAACGATTTCTATGGCTAACCTACGGGCGCGTGCCACAGGGCAAGAATTGGTAGTGCAGTTGGGAGGATCAATCATTATTTTCACTGGTCGTATTCCATTAAGTCTGATCTGATGGGAAATGGTAAGATGGGCAAGGTCATTGTTTATTGCATAGTTAGTCTTGGCCTTTTATTGCTTTGTGATTTAAGCGTTCTGAATCGACTGTAAAATGTTTTGTGTGACAATAAGGACGTTTAGACCTTGAAATAGTTTGCCTTTCTAATATTTAATAAAGCACAAATATTAAACTGATTAAATGTACACGTCCATAGCTATTCATTTCACAAATACAGGCAATATTCGTATTTATACAAATATTCTCAATGATTACCGAACAATAAAGGCCTGCATTGTGAATTTCCCTTTTCTATGGGTTCATCGAGAGATGTAGCCAAGAGACCAGTATCTCCTTTAAAATGTAGATATCATAAACGAACGAACAAATCGAACACCATTTCAAGTGCGACCAAACTCCTACATAAAAAAAAAATACAAAATACGCCACACATTCTAAATAATTCACGTCCGTGTCAAGCGGAGAAATCTGTTTTCAGTAATTAGCTGGCAGAGGGGAGACAACCTTTTCACTTTCTCTCGTTAATTATGAAAAGCTGCGTTTAACTCGTCCTGCACCGCATAAGATTGGCCGCGCACGTGCAAATCATACGGGAAATGGCTGTCGGCGGACACGGTAAACATGGAGTTCTGGCCGAGCGAGCCCCTGGCTGGCACCGTGCAGTAACGCATGCCGTAGTGGCAGCTCTTACCATAGTCAGCGGGGTCCTCGTGCTTAAGGGAAAATATCCCATTAAAGTTAATTGGGGGGCTGAGAGGACCCCCCTCGAACGGAGGGCTCGTGCACTCGGGGGACGGGTTCTCGTAAAAGGACTCGTAGGAACTGCAGTAGCTGTACGGTCTGAACGGCTTGGCGCTGTCCATGGTCCCGCCGCCGCCGTGACCTGTGGGTGTGCCCGTCTCGGAGCCGGAATAAGGAGCGTAAACGGCGTCGTACGCGGGCCTGCCAGTGAACGAGGCCTCCCCGTTGTGATCTGTGAGGAAATTTCTGGCGTTGAGCTGCAGGCATCCCGCCACTAAATTTGTGGTGGGCTGCGAGAGCCCTTTGCACAATGTCTGCACGAAGGCGAGCAGATCGGGCCTTTTGCCGACGCTCAGGGTTTCAGACAGAGCCCAGATGTAGTTCTTCGCCAGCCGCAGCGTCTCGATTTTCGACAGTTTCTGCGTTTTGGAGTAACAGGGCACCACTTTCCTGAGACTCTCCAGCGCGTCGTTGAGTCCGTGCATGCGCGAGCGCTCCCGAGCGTTGGCTTCCTGGCGCCGCACTTTGACCCTTTCCTGCCGTCCCGTGCCCGCCTTCTTTTTCCGAGAACCCTTTCGTCTTGGCAGCCCGTTCTCGTCCGGGTCGTCCTCTCTGTCGTCCTCTTCCTTCTCCGAGGTTTCCTCGTGCGCCTCCTTAGCCTTTGAGATCGGGCTTGCGTCGAGTTTTCTGTGACTCGACTCGCGCCTTCTGCTTTTGTTTTCAGCGACGCATTCTGGAGGAAAGTTGGCAGCAAACCGCGGCTCGGGCATCGTAGCGGGTTCTTCGAAGGGTAAGGTTAACATTCTCCTGCAGACAGCAGTAAAGTTTATGTCAATAGCTACAGCCCCTATGTGATGGTTATCCACCTGCTACAGCAAAGTGACCACTGTTAACTGAACTCTATTAGAGTTATATTTAAGTTCGGAGAAGTTAATTTGAACTCTCTCTATGTTTAATGTTTTTATTTATTTATTTATTTATTTATTTATTTATTTATTTATTTATTTTTATTGTTTGATTAGACTAGCAGTGCAAAACCTTGTGAGTTGATTGAGAATTGTTTTGCATTTTGATATCAAACACTGTCACGAGCTTCATGATAAAATGTAAATTGGCTTTCTGGAGGAAGTAGGCTAGTCCAAGCGCGCGTACGGGCATTGCCATGAATTGAAAAAAGCCTACATGGTTTTCTGTAAAGGAATGCTAGGCATTCTAAATGCGATTAAAGATATATAATGTAGCCATATAGCAACACAATATTCACGCGCCAATATAACCTTTTCAAACAATTGACTCCTTCACACCACATGCCCACGAACATAATAGTCGTGAAATTATAGCATGCTTTCGGATGTTGTAGATGAATCCGTTCACATCATTTATAGCTTCCTATACAATCATCAAACTGATTTGCCTACCTGGATTCTGCGTTAACATGCAGTTTTCATGTTCCAGCTGGGTTTCGGCGATAGCACCTTTTTTACAGCGGAAACGTCTGCCGGGTTTTCCAGTCCTCTCCTTTCCCACCCTTTCTGTTTTCTCTCCCGTTCTCTTTCTCCCCCTCTTCACTTCTTTCCCTCGTTTGAGAAATGACACCAATGCCAACTGCGAGAGCTGGTATCCATGCCATCTGCCACTGACGTCGCGTGGCAGTGATGGTCACGTGGTCTAGTCTCGAGGGACATCCATTCCACAGCGATCATCTGGCGCTGCCCGTAAGTGGGCACCAAGCAGAATTCATTTATCGTCAAAAAGACTGACTGAAAAAAAACTCGTGTTTTACATTGCCAGACTGATTTTCGAAAAGTTTACGACGCAAAATTTATATTTCCGGAAATGCTTCTTACAATATAGGCCCCAAATTAAACGAAATTCTTATCTTCACAAAGGCCACATCAGTGCTTGCTAACAAATCACTTTAATTTTTGAAGCTTTTTCAAATTTTTCATGTAACATGTACAGTAATTTACTTTGATTAGTTTTTATGACGTATTAAAGAAAGCTATATTCTCTTTAACAGAATATAAGCATGACCAGCACAATATTCTGCTGACACTCATGTACCTGTAGATTTCATCAGTGGAGAAGATACAGTAGTATCTTAATCAATTAATTGATTACAGATCATGATTTTAAACTCATAAAAGCAAAGTTCAGTACCTGCAATTGTTTTATTCCAATTTTCTGAATGCTTTAATGTAACGTATTTCCATTTTTTAAAAGGCTAGTTTTATAGCTATAGCTATCACGAATGAATTTTAATGAGGGTGCAATTTTTTTGTTTTAGCCTAGCACTAAGACAATTCCACTCATCAAGGTCTGCAGTGAATAATCAGGTGTCATAGTGTTGCACTAAAACAGAAACCTGCATCCACACACTCTTTTCTGATTGGACACCCCTGCTCCAGAGACAGAATGCTCCTGCTCAGAGGTTCAGCCTTAGGGCCTGTAAAATTTAGATGTAGAGTATGCTGTGTGAAAGTCTGTGTGATGTCTGATCTAAGCATTTGAATTCTGAGATGCATTCATATCCCTTTAACCATTACACAGCAGTGAGTGTATCATTACACAGTATAGTGACTGTACCATTACACAGCATAGTGACAGTATCATTACACAGCACAGTTACTGTACCATTACACAGCATAGTGACAGTATCATTACACAGCACAGTTACTGTACCATTACACAGCACAGTGACTGTACCATTACACAGCACAGTGACTGTACCATTACACAGCACAGTTACTGTATCATTACACAGCACAGTAACTGTATATTTTAGGCAAGTGGACACTAGAGGCAGCTCTTTAGGCATTTACAGGATATTTTGAAGATGGTCTGATCCACAGTGATTTAGGCATTATGCATTACACATTATTAATTACTATATGCATACATACTTTGACCTTCTGCTGTAAAAACACACAGGTGTTTTCCTAGCACATATACTTATATTTCCACTGACATATTAAAGGATTAACTTTTAAATATTTTAATAGGGTGGCAGAGAAACTAGACAAAGGGATGTGGAAGACACACGTGTACACACACGCATACACACACATGCACAAGCACACGCACACATACACGCACGCGGACACACACACATGCACATGCATGCACGCAAGCATGCAGACACACACACACGTACACACACGCGCGCACACACACACACACACCAAGCAACATCTGATGAGTCAAACGTCCCATTTCAGACTCTAATCAGTTGACTGCACTAATTGCAAATGCAAATATGCAAATTTATATTAATTAATTACTCCACTAATTAGTTCTCTGGTCTTTTTGGGTAATAAATCATTGTGCAGGGAGAAAGGAGAGAGAGAGAGAGAGAGAGAGAGAGAGAGAGAGAGAGAGAGAGAGAGAGAGAGAGAGAGAGAGAGGACCTGTCCCATTTCACTCTGCATAAAAATTTAATGCGCAGACTCAGAAATAACTTCTAGTCGATTCTTAAAAGCATTCATACACCCATTCCAGGAGCTAATATCGAACCAGCAACTCCCCCGCACCCACACCCTCACCCCTCCCCCACTCCCACAACGAAGAAATAGAAGTAGAGAAGAAAGAAAGAAAGAAAGAAAGAAAGAAAGAAGACTAATACAGGGACAGCTGGCTCAGCATCCCCTGCTTCTTTGAGCTTGTCTACTAGTGATTTTAATTATCACATTATCAGCTCTTAAAGAAGGCGGGCGGTGGGGGCCGGGGGGGGGCCGGGGGGGCCGGGGGGGGCCGGGGGGGGGGGGGCTGTGATCCGAGGTGTCGGCGCTCGCGCGTCAAGCTGAAAAAGCGCTCATTGGTACCGCCGCTAGTCTGGTGGGGGGTGGGGGGGGGGTTAGCACATGGCGGTGGCAGCGATGCACAGATAATGAGCAGTAAAGGGCTGCTTTCAGTCACACAGATAACTATAACCGGTAGTAATAACGCAAATCGCACACTGTGAGTGACACTGTTTGCTATCCTTAATTGCAAAGGTCAGAGGTTGAGTTCATATAAATGTTATGACATCCACAACCTTTAGATATATACATGCATATATATATATATATATATCAAAAACTGTCAAAATGAAGGAGGATCTCGAATAAACTGCCAGCTCACATCCTGCTGCAGTCAAACTGATTATGGACATTATGATCTATACACAGCCTGAGCACATTAGAGAGATGATTGGTTATTCATCATAGGAACCACACCCACTGGCACCAGGATGCTGTGTACGGGGTGTCCTAGGTAACAGCCAGTGTTTAATTTGTTTATACAAAAATCTAAGTTCGTAACAAAAAGGTTGTAGTTCAGTTCTTCATCAGGAAAAAGTACTTATTCTGAATTTCTTCAATGTAAATGCTCTGTAAACGTTGTAAAAGTTGCTCTGGCTAGGCGTGCCTGCTAAATGCCTGTAATGTAATCAATGGGGAATGAAACTTCAGAAGTGACTATGTTGCACACTTAGATTTACAGCATAATTAGATCTTCCTTTGGAAGCTGTGTGAAGGTTGTTGATCTTCATGAGTTTGAGTTACTATTACTACTTGAGGTACTTTTTTGTTGTAATTTTTACTTTGATCTGTCACTGTTTTCAGGGTTTCACTGCTTACTGGTACTACACCGTTACTCCACCAGTGCTACACTATTACTCCACTAGTACTTCACTGTTACTCCACCAGTGCTACCCTGTTACTCCACTAGTATTACACCATCACTCCACCAGTACTACACTGTTACTCCACCAGTACAACACCATTACTTCACCAGTACTACATTGTTACTCCATCAGTACTACCCTGTTACTCCACCAGTGCTGCACTGTTTCTCTCCAGTACTACACTGTTACGTCACCAATACTACACCATTACTCCACCAGTACTACATTGTTACTCCACCAGTACAACACTGTTACTCCGTCAGTACTACCCTGTTACTCAACCAGTACTACACTATTACTCCACCAGTACTACAGTACTACACCATTACTGCACCAGTACAAAACTGTTACTCCATCAGTACTACCCTGTTACTCCACCAGTACTACACTGTTACTCCACCAGTGCTGCACTGTTTCTCTCCAGTACTACATTGTTACTCCACCAGTGCTGCACTGTTTCTCACCAGTACTACACTGTTACTCCCTCAGTACTACACCATTACCACATCAGTACTACATTGTTACTCCACCAGTACTACACTGTTACTCCCCCAGTACTACACCATTACTCCACCAGTACAACACTGTTACCCCATCAGTACTACCCCGTTACTCCAGCAGTACTACACTGTTACTCCACCAGTATGGCACTGTTACTCCACCAGTGCTGCATGGTGATTCTTGCGGCCCTCCCAGTTGCTGGGGGAGCAGGGTTGTGTGTAGCAGAGCCTGTTGTTTGTGCAGTGATTAGACCTGCAGCAGAATGAGGGCTGAACCCTGCAGCTGTGCTTTTCTACCCAATTACAGCGGCCATATGCAGCCTTTCCAGGGCGAGGGAGCCTTCAAACAGCCTCTACACAGCTCTTACCCCCGTCTGTGCTGCGCTGTGGCCACGCCCCCATCTGTGCTGTGCTGTGGCCACGCCCCCAAATGCACTATGGCCACGCCCCCATCTGCACTGTGACCACGCCTCCATCTGTGCTGTGACCATGCCCCCATCTGCACTGTGGCCACGCCCCCATATGCACTGTGGCCACGCCTCCATTTGTGCTGTGACCATGCCCCCATATGCACTGTGGCCATGCCTCCATCCGTGCTGTGACCATGCTCCCATATGCATTGTGGCCACGCCCCCATCTGCGTTGTGACCATGCGCCCATCTGCACTGTGACCATGCCCCCATCTGTGCTGTGGCCACGCCCCCATCTGCACTGTGACCATGCCCCCATCTGTGCTGTGCTGTGGCCACACCCCCGTCTGCAGTGTGGCCACGCCCCCTCTGAGCATCATCGTGTGCAGTCAGTGTCCGCAGAACACGGCTGTGCCAGGTGTGGGACCTCCCTGAGCAGCCAGAGCATAGGAGGACGTCACGTCTTGAGGTCTGGAGGTGAGTTAGAGGACACCGTGTGATTTTTAGATATTTAACCACTAAGTTCAGCTAACCCTCCGTATGGCCATACTCCTCACTCATTTACGGGTTTGTAAAGGCGTGTGGCTTATTAAGGGTTTGTAGGTTAATCAGATGGATTCGCAATGATTCTTTACCTTCTCCATCCCCGTCTCCTCCTCTTTGATTAAAACAGGGGGGTCAGCACCCCTTTGACTCCCCCCAAAAAGTGATTCAATCAGGATTGGATTAAAACAGTAGAACACACAGTTCTACTCCCTCTCTACACCCCCCCACCCCCCCTCCTGCCCCTGTCGCAGCAGTTTCTAGAGGCAAAACATCTGCTATTGGATCTGGGTGTGTTTGGAATGTCAGAGTCTATCATTGGAATGCCAGGGAACAGCGAACACGAAACAGGAGAAAAGCAAGCCACGGAATGTTTGTATCTGTCAGGGGCTTGACACAATTCATAAAAAACTCTTCGCAGTGAACCTGATGACAATCACAATTCTGCCACATGCTAACAAAAGCATTCCTGTAATCAGTGGGGAAGCTGGGGTCAGCTAATAATCTTTAAATATGGAATTATGAATTATTTAGATGTTTTTAAAAATGTATGATGTAAATCTGTTGGTGTTTGGATTCACTGGGGGGAGAACAGTGAATTCTGGGATTTTGCTTGGAGTGATCGTGGGGAAGATTTTGTCAAGCTGTTACAAAAATGCGTGTTTAGTCATCACACGCTGATATCATAAACAAAAACATCTAAGTTCATGGGGTAGATTTTATTTTCACAGTGATAAAGCTAGTCAGGCAAGTCGTAGATGTAATAACAAGGCCTGCAGGTGGCTGACTAAAATAGGCTAAAAACCTAACACAATGTCATATGGTTACACGACTTTTTCTTTTGTTAAAAACTGGCGAAGCATGGGCTCCCAAGTGGCGCATCCCATTAACACGTCACACCTCCAAGATGCTTCTCAAGGCGGGACCTGCATCTTCACACACCAAAGCACACACACGCACGCACACACACACACACACAGGCACACACACACACACACTCTCTCTCACGCACACACACTCACACGCACACATGCACACTTACTCAAATGCATATTTAGATATAAGCAAAGAAACAATTTAAAGCACAGCATATACAGGCATCATAGAACAAAATCATCAGTTTGAATGATGCTTGTGGGGCTGGAAGTAACATTAGTTTTACATTGAAATTTGGCTTGTCAATCAATCTGTGGAGGGAAATGTTTGGAAAACACACAACTGCAACCAGCCTCCCAGCCTGCAGGGGGCACTGTGGCACAGTAACAAGGGGGGATTGGGTAGGAGCATTTAGGAACTCTGCCATGTATTGAGTTTTTGTTATTCTGAGCATTAAGGGAACCCAGACTTCTTTGGCAACTCAACTGCAATGAGACCACTTGCCAATTATGCTAATAGGATAATAAATAGCTCTTCAGTAAAATACAAAGTTTGATCTTGTAAAGGGAAATGGAGAGGTTTGACTCTACCGCACTGACCCCCCCTCCTCCCCAATCACACACACACACACACACACACACTGCTGTTTATTTCTCTACTTCCAGGAATGATAATGCGGATTGGCCAACGGCCAGAGCGAAGTTTGCACACCTGATTAGCCTAGGGGCTCATGAATAAGCATCATGGACTCACCAATAAGTATCCTCACCAATAAGAATCCTCACCTTGAGTATCCTCACCAATGAGAATCACAGGCTCACAAATGAATCACACAGATTCACCAATAAGCCATGCAGGCTCACCAGTGAGCATCACACTGACGAGAAACAGACTCAGTAATGAGTCTTGGGGAATTATGAATTGATTCGCCGATGAGCATTTTGAACCCAGTAATGAAGAAGTTTGACTCGTAGACCAGGTCTATGAACTCAGTGATTAGTTTTCCTCTGTGATGAGTATAACGGAGGCACAAACGAGCACCACAGGGCTAGCAGCGATGATGTTTAACTCACCGATGAGGAGTTTTGATGCAGTGTTGAGCATGCTGACCTCAGCGATGAGCGTTACGGAGAAAGCGATGAGCATTACAGATACAGCGGTGAGCGTTACAGAGACAGAGATGAGCGTTACAGAGACAGCGATGAGTGTTACAGAGACAGCGGTGAGCGCTACAGAGACAGAGATGAGCGTTAGAGAGACAGCGGTGAGCGTTACGGAGACAGAGGTGAGCGTTAGAGAGACAGAGATGAGTGTTACAGAGACAGCGGTGAGTGCTACAGAGACAGCGGTGAGCGCTACAGAGACAGAGATGAGCGTTACGGAGACAGCGATGAGCGTTAGAAAGACAGCGATGAGCGTTACGGAGACGGAGGTGAGCGTTAGAGAGACAGAGATGAGCGTTACAGAGACAGCGGTGAGCGTTAGAGAGACAGCGATGAGCGTTACAGAGACAGCGGTGAGCGCTACAGAGACAGCGGTAAGCACTACAGAGACAGAGATGAGCATTACAGAGACAGCAATGAACGTTACAGAGACAGCGATGAGCATTACAGAGACAGCGATGAGTGTTACAGAGACAGCGGTGAGCGCTACAGAGACAGAGATGAGTGTTACAGAGACAGCGATGAGTGTTACGGAGACAGAGATGAGTGTTACAGAGACAGCGGTGAGCGCTACAGAGACAGAGATGAACGTTACAGAGACAGCGGTGAGCGCTACAGAGACAGCGGTGAGCGCTACAGAGACAGCAGTGAGCACTATGGAGACAGCGATGAGCGTTACAGAGACAGCGATGAGCACTATGGAGACAGCGATGAGCGTTACAGAGACAGCGGTGAGCGCTACAGAGACAGAGATGAGCGTTACAGAGACAGCGGTGAGCGCTACAGAGACAGAGATGAGCGTTACAGAGACAGAGATGAGCGTTACAGAGACAGCGATGAGTGTTACAGAGACAGCGGTGAGTGTTACAGAGACAGCGGTGAGTGTTACAGAGACAGCGGTGAGCGCTACAGAGACAGAGATGAGCGTTACAGAGACAGCGGTGAGCGCTACAGAGACAGCGGTGAGCGTTACAGAGACAGCGATGAGCGTTACAGAGACAGCGATGAGCACTATGGAGACAGCGATGAGCGTTACAGAGACAGCGATGAGCGTTAGAGAGACAGCGGTGAGCACTATGGAGACAGCGGTGAGCGCTACAGAGACAGAGATGAGCATTACAGAGGCAGAGATGAGCGTTACAGAGACAGCGATGAGTGTTACAGAGACAGCGGTGAGTGTTAGCGGCGGGCTAACGGCAGTGCTCCAGGTCCTGTCTCTATCAGTTGGCCATTAAGGGGTTGGGGGGGGGGGATCTGGCAGGCACGCCACCCCTACAGGGACGCAGCTGCCCTGCCAAAAAGACACCCCTCACCCCCCCGCCCCGTGTTCCCAGCGCAGATTAGGCAAAGCTTGCCCCATCACCAGGTGGGCCCCCTCCCAAATGAACTGGCACTGCTCCATCTATCCACATGGGTGGGTGGGTAGGAGGGGGGGGGGGGGTCTATCCTACAACAAAAAAAATCTCATCACTGGAATGGAGGCGAAATGTGCTTTGACTATTCATGAGCAAGAGAGAGAGAGAGAGAGAATGAGAGAAAAAGAAAGAAGGAAGAACACTTCATGAGGAACAAAGGATGGATGTGAAACAGGGAAACAGAGTTGCAGAGATGAAGAGGATGAAGAGGATGAGGAAGAGAGAATGCTTTACCTGGAGTCACGGTGAAAAAGTCCTCAGTCCTCAGGGGTCAAGCATCAAAAAATGCCGCACGCACGCACGCACGCACTCACTCACACACACACACACTCTCTCACACACATACACACACACACACACTAGCGCCCCCTTTAGGTACTTACATGTAAATGTGGCTTTTTCTGGGAAGGGGAGTTCAGGGGCTTGAAGGCAGAGAGAGAGGGAAAGAGGTGAGAGAGCACACACACGTCTCTAGCCAGTTGTAGGTACAGTGTGCACATTCGCTAGATTGATGATGGATCGCTATGGTAGTGGTTGTGGTTAAGTGGACATACCGTGTCTCCTGAATGTACACGGACTCCAGCATGGCGGACACATACTCCAGGTTTTTCGTTAGGTCCACACGGGAAGCCCAACCTGTTCAAACAGATTTTTTGGAGACTCAGTGCCTTTCATGGACACATTTATCATGTCATTGAAGCACTTTGGGATGCACAAACGGTTTTTTGAACAAATGGTTCTATATAAATAAAGTTGTGAGCATTATTATTATGACATTGTACCGGTGTGGGGAGGGCCAGGGGTAGTTTGGCGTAAGATCCTCTGGGAGAGCTCAGTGATTTTCTGTCATCAAAATGACATCATTTTCACTTTACCCCTGTGACCCGATGATGTCACAGCCTCTGGAGCGAATTACCTGAATTTCCTCAGTACCTTTATCCCCAAAGCCCTTCTGATCAGGAAAGAGTCTGAATACTCGTTCCAACCACAAAACACAAGGAAAGGATTAATAACTTTCGTAAAAATAATGTATCAAACATATAAACAACATACAGAATGCAAACAGATTGAAATGATATTGCTGCAAAAATTCCATCATTAAAAGGTTTCAAATTAAAATAATGTTCATGTGAAAAATTATTCAGTTAATGTAGTTATCCAGCTAACTCGGTAATCCTGTTCTGTGATACAGGGTTTTACTCAGTGCAGTTATCCAGCTAACTCAGTAATCCTGCTCTGTGATACAGGGTTTTACTCAATGCAGTTATCCAGCTAACTCAGTAACCCTGCTCTGTGATAGAGGGTTTTACTCAACGCAGTTACCGAGCTAACTCAGTAACCCTGCTCTGTGATACAGGGTTTTACTCAATGCAGTTATCCAGCTAACTCAGTAATCCTGCTCTGTGATACAGGGTTTTACTCAACGCAGTTATCCAGCTAACTCAGTAATCCTGCTCTGTGATACAGGGTTTTACTCAATGCAGTTATCCAGCTAACTCAGTAACCTGCTCTGTGATACAGGGTTTTACTCAGCACAGTTATCCAGCTAACTCAGAAATCCTGCTCTGTGATACAAGGTTTTACTCAGTGCAGTTATCCAGGTAACTCAGTAATCCTGCTCTGTGATTCAGGGTTTCACTCAGAGCAGTTATCCAGCTAACTCAGTAATCCTGCTCTGTGATACAAGGTTTTACTCAGCGCAGTTACCGAGCTAACTCAGTAACCCTGCTCTGTGATACAGGGTTTTACTCAATGCAGTTATCCAGTTAACTCAGTAATCCTGCACTGTGATACAGGGTTTTACTCAATGCAGTTATCCAGCTAATTTAGTAATCCTGCTCTGTGATACAAGGTTTTACTCAATGCAGTTATCCAGCTAACTCAGTAATCCTGTTCTGTGATACAGGCCCCTGGACAGGTGAAAGACTAAAATACAGAACTTACATTATGAGTTAAGAATTGTATTATTATCGTATTAAGAGTTGTATTCGTAAGTTATCTATCCAATTAACACAGCTTGTATTTTACTCTTTTATTTTTATAGTTTGATACTTGCAATGGCCTTGCATGGGATATGAAACTAAAAACCCAGAGTTGCAATCCCGCTCCTCTGACCTTTATTCAACACTGCAGAGAGCACCATACTGTCACCAGAAAGCACCATTTCCTACATGTCTTGATCTAGCTAGACTGGAGGAAATAATCCAAGTTTTTTTCCAGTGAAGAGTTATTTATTCTTCAATCGAGAATCTCGCCTTGAAATCAACTTTCGTTTTTTTCCTGCCATTATAATTATTGGCCACCTGTTGGAACTTTACTTTTGCTATTTGAAATTTAATTTGCCAGATGTCTGCCCAATTGTGGATTCAAAATACATATTGAATAACTTTAGTAGCATTCTAGCAGTTTTCTAGGCTTGAATATACAAAAAATTTAAAAATAATTTGCTGAAAAGTTTCCAACTTTCACTCTACCTTAATACACATCTATTCATAAACACTAAATCCACAGATTGGCCTTGTTAGACCTCAGGCCTAGTTTTACCCATGTCATGATTTTTAATATGAGCTATGCCGTCAGGATCAATCATCAGTAAGTCTGCATGCTCCTGGGCCACCAATCATCAGCAGGACTGCTCAGCTCTGCACTCCTGCACAACCAATCACCGGTGTGGCCATGCAACCGCATGTTTCTGGACAGCCAATCATCACTGAGATTGTAGAGCTCCACACTTCTGGACAACCAATCATAAATGAGACCACAGTCCCCCCTGTTTTGAAGGTGAAGGGGCACTCCACAAATCCCGGCTCTGAGAGGAAGCAGGATGTACTTCACTATTTATTTATTTATTTATTTATTTATTTATCAACCAAACAGCAACTCAGTTTGAAACAAGAATTAATTATTATCATTGGCCTTCTGCAGGGAAATTATATAAAATGTCTAGGAATGTAAACCAAAAAAAATGGAAAAAGAAAAATGATTTTCGAAGAGGTTAAGGTTGGCGCTGAAGTGAAAAGCAGAAAGAGGGCAATGTGGGAATTGAAGGTGTGTGTTGGGGGGGTTGGGGGGGAATCACCGAGAAAAAACAGATGGTCTTCATACCTGATTAACTGGATTGAATATTTAATATTTTTAAAGCTGTTATATTCCGTTCCTCTGTGCTGGGAAATATCCTTTGATTTTCCACAAGATTAATTATAGAATATAACACAAATCTGTCTCCCCTGAAAGAATATATCTTCTTTTATACTTTCAGGGTGGAGGGTGTTTAAAATGTTTCTTGATTTCGAAAGTTGAGAAACGTATTGCAAACCTCCCTGCAGACAGTCAATAATAAATGTAGCCGGTTTCTCACAATAGTGTTGCGTCCTTGAAAGCAGAAATTCAAATAATGTTTTCGCTCGAATGTCATCATAACTATTCGTGCGCGAGGAGGCCACTGGATTAATATTGATAGAGGTAACAACGGCGAACAATTGACTTTCCCGAGCTTGGTTAACTGTAGCTCATGGGAACGACGGGCTTTAGTCGATATGATTGGTCTGGCCGCCCTGAAGATTTGGGAATAATTTTTATCCCTCTCATTCATTGCCCCGTTAAGTCATTCCATACATTTGTTTCCTGTGCATAGAACCATGCTAAACCTGGTTTACTACGACTAACGTTATTCAAGATTCCTGGGGGCGAGGGGGGGAGGAAACACGTTTGAGGCGCGGAGTAACAGCTGTTGCATAATTAAATTAGCGGTCGGTGGCTGCTTACAAATTCATGCCGCATCGCGAGAGTATGGGTTGAATCATTAACGAATTCCATCAAACCCGACAAAACGAGTTTATGCAGAGCGTGTTTTTTTTTCTTTTTTTGGGAATGCGAACTAGCGTATTCCAACACCGAGCATTACCGATACATTCAATGTACTGTTAATAATTATTACAAGCTTATGTCACATTTATGTTTATTTCGCAGATGCTCCAAGGTACTCACTGCTCGTTGTGTATTACAACCTCAGAGAACAAAAGCACATATAATAGGGCGCCTAGTTCGAAACAAAGAGTCGTTCCATGAATCGATGTACAGACAAGCGGCTCATCGTGATATAGAACAACTGAAGCTTAGTTCGCAAAATATACCTACAACGAGAGCGGTAGCCAACCTGGGACAGAAATACATGCTATTAACAAACAGCCTTCGCTTTTCTAAAAACCTGAATGTTCGTGATAAAAGTGCGACACCCAACAGTGCTTACGTAACGTAACTGGTCGTAGGCTGACATCTGGTGGCAAATTAATTATAAGCCGGTCCTCATTCAAAACATAAAAGCAACTCGTCAAGTCGAGAGAACGAGCTGGTTTAACTTTTTTTGAAGACATCTAATGACGGAGAGAGTTATAGTCGGGGCATTTAAGTTTGTGGTGACCATCACCAAACGGTGTATATTCCGTGCGTATTTACGCAACGGTGAGATAACATAATAGAAAACAATGCCAATCAACACATAATGAAATTGATGTAAAGAAAATATACATATGTTTCATGTGATGGAGATGATTTTTAGAGGATTTTTCTCTATAAACATAATGCTGATATAGGATAAAGATTTATAAAAATAACGGCATTCTTCAGGTAGATTTGTCTTTTGTGTCTGTTTTATGCTTTATTGTAACTCCGCCTCTATGGTCCTCAGTCCCCTTACTCCCCTGCTCAGTTTTGTAGTGAGTGTGTACTTCGTAGCATCTATAAAAACAAGAAACTAAAAGACACCCATATGGACTATGCATATGTATATTAACATAAATTCAGGAAATTAATTGAAATTTAAATCATGAAATTTAAAAATGGCTCAAAATGGGTTTTTTTTTCTTGAATTGAACTGAATAGAATTGACCCAAAACCTGTTCGCTTTTTCAGTAGGAATGCAAACATACACATTTTTCCGTGTTCTTCAGGACCAGGATTGAATGGAAATACTGGAAAGACTAAAACTAGGGGGCTGGGTGGCTCATCCTTATGAGGCTCTGTTCCAGTGTGTGGATGGGTCTCATAGTCTGTTATCTGTTAAGGCTCTGTTCCAGTGTGTGGATAGGCCCCATAGTCTGGTATCTGTTAAGGCTCTATTTCAGTGTGTGGATGGGCCCCATAGTCTGGTATCTGTTAAGGCAGTGTAAGGGTTCTGGAGGTTTATTTCTGAAATGTCTCTATTCTCCCAAATTGTGAGCAGAGGTTGCAGTGATGGGCACTACAAATAAGTTTTTTTTTTGGCATTTTCCAGATCTTAATTAAACAGGAAAATAAATACTATTTAAAAAAGAGACAGGTTTTCTTGCCCACATCCCCTCTGCTGCAGAGGCACCCACACTGTGAATAAAAAAGTTAAACAAAAAGCTGAGTTTATGCCAGGTTGCTCAGAGTAAACAGTGTTTGAAAGTGATGATATGAATGTGACATTTGTAATATTTTGTGTCTCCAGTTCCTGGCCTCTCCCCGGTGTGCTTTAGTTTTGCAGTTATGGCTCCCAGGTTATGATATGATTTTTATATCAGCAAAAGGTGCTGTAGGTCTCATTCTCTTCAAAGTACATTAGCATTTGAATACTTCATTTGCAACTATGACATGGATGAGGAGAGTGCCTCTCTTTTTTCCATCCATCTCCCTTTCTCTCCCTCCCTCCCACCTTCTCTCAGTCTCTAAAGAGGTCTTTGCTCTCTGCAATGGAGCACAAACATGTTATAAGCTTTGGTATTTTGACACAACAACATTATCTGGTGTGAGTCTCATTTTAGCAGATTCACTGTTGGTTTATCACCTTTGTATGATTAGCACACAGCACATGAACACACAAAAATCAATGACAAAACATCCTTTCTTGGCTTAGTGTGTACAGTGTGTGTGTATTTGGGTGTGTGTGTGTGTATGTTTGTGCCTGTGTATGTGTTTGTGTGTGTATGTGTGTGTGCCGTTGTGTGTGTGTATGAAATATATCGCAATATGTGGACCTGTTAGGAAAATATATTAAGCAGCAGGGCAATGTATGGTAAGAGCTTAAAGCAGCCATAATTTATAAATTTGCCAATGTATTGTGAAGTGTGAGCATATCTTGAGCATTGTCTATCATTTAAATATTATTTGAAATACATTCAATTTCTGTAAAGGTAGATCTGGCTATGGATACCAAACAGGAACAGTAGCAGCATCTAAATGAGTAAATGAAGGAATAAAAAAATTAATAATTGTCATTTTCTTTTTATAATTATTCAAAATAGGCTTTGTTATTTCATCGTATGTCTTCTTTAACCACTTATTCATAATTGCTAATGAAGGAGGCTCCAGTGCCCACTCTGAATCTCTAGAAGAGACTGGATGGTACAGAGCGTTCTTCATTAAAATGCATATAAGGGGCGGAGGGCCCTATAGGTGAGAGGTAAGATTAAACAAAAAGGCCCTTTGTTTCGTCTGTTTAATTTTGCTCGTTTTTTAAAAAACCTTCCTCTCACTCGCTAGCGGAGCTCGCATGGCCCTAAACCGCTCAGGATTCAAATTTTTATTTTTTATTTCCTTTTATTTCTTTTCGGTATACTGCCGTGTTTTGTGCAATCAGATCACCACAGCAAAGTGTGTCACACTGAGGCTGTTCAAGAAGAAATCAGGACAAAATGTGGTATGATATTAAAATGAATGCTGTTACAGCTACGATGAAAATAGTAATTATAGCACAATACAGTTGTGTAAATATAAATATATTCACTGACATTTCTTTAAAACAGCTGAGGCTGTATCTCCTAACAGGGAACAAGGCTGAGGCTGTTTCTCCTCACAGTGAACACAGCTGAGGCCGTATCTCCTAACAGGGATGAGGTTTTGTCTCCTAACACAGCTGAGGCTGTATCTCCTAACAGGGATGAGGCTTTGTCTCCTAACACAGCTGAGGCTGTATCTCCTAACAGGGATGAGGCTTTGTCTCCTAACACAGCTGAGGCTATATCTCCTAACAGGGATGAGGCTTTGTCTCCTAACACAGCAGAGGCTGTATCTCCTAACAGGGATGAGGCTTTGTCTCCTAACACAGCTGAGGCTGTATCTCCTAACAGGGAACAAGGCTGAGGCTGTATTGTCTCTCAGTGAGCAGAGCTGAGGCTGTTTCTCCTCACAGTGAGCACAGCTGAGGCTGTTTCTCCTCACAGTGAGCACAGCTGAGGCTGTTTCTCCTCACAGTGAACACAGCTGAGGCTCAGCATGCAGCTGGTAGTTAAAGCTCTTTGTACACAGTTTCAGTTCTGCTGCAGCAGTGGCTGAAATGGCTCTTGTGCTGGTAAAAGAGGTTCATGTCCCTCCAGGGGTGAGTGAGCTGTAATATTCAAATGGAAATGCAGCTACCGGGGGTTTAGGCACTTTAAAAAGTCATCAGAGACAGAGCTTGTGTTTGCAGTGGTGGGATTCTTTCATTTTATATCTTTCTCTTCCTCCCACTCTCTTTTTCATCTTTTTTCTCTCTCTGGCTGTCTCTAGCTCTCGATCAATATTCACCACTGAACACATGCATAAGAATACACTCTCTTGCTTACTCACTCACTCAAAAGACACCCACACACACACACACATGCACACACAAGCTCACACACACATGCTCACACACACAAACACGCACTCACACACATGCTCCCAGACGCGCACGCGCACACACACACATGCACACGCTCAGACGCACTCACACACACACACACACGCTCACACATGGACTCACACACACACACACACATATGGTCACAGACACGTGTGCGCACACACACACACACACACAGACACACACTCGCACGCACACACACACAGACTCACTCACTCAGAGGACAAAAGACATGTCTCTCTATGCACAGAACAGCAATAGGTGCTTATTAAAATAAATTTGCTGAAATATTGAAATAACCCCCCCCCCCCCCGACTCCCCTCAGGTCCCTAACACCTTCTGAAGGGTACGTAAGAGCATTGTCCTGACAACTGGGACTTGAGGTGACCCAACCCTGCCCAGCCCCGCCTCCTCCTGGGAGATACAAAAGCCACGTATTCATCTGTCTGTCCCCCTGTATCACTCTGTCCATCTCCGCTCAAGGTAAGTGTGTCTTTCCCTTTAAACAGGCTTTCTGCTAACCTTGTCCTGGAGAGCTGCAGGGTCTGCTGGGCTCCCCAGCCCTGGTCCTGGAGAGTTGCAGGGTCTGCTGGGGTCCCCAGCCCTGGTCCCAGAGAGATGCAGGGTCCGCTGGGGTCCCCAGCCCTGATCCTGGAGAGTCGCAGGGTCTGCTGGGGTCCCCAGCCCTGGTCCCAGAGAGCCGTAGGGTCTGCTGGGGTTTTGTTTTCATTTGATAGTCAGCAATGAATTCAGATCCAAGAAAACCTGCTTTGGTGGATTAATTGACTGTTTAATTGATTAATTAAGTGCTAATTAATGGTGAAAACCGTTACACCCTGCTGTTCTCTGGAGTTAGAGACTCCTGCTTTTAAACATTCACAAAATGCCAAAATTAAAATTTCTGTTCATGGCAAGAGCCTGAAACTCCAGGGCTGAAGGGAAGCTGTCTGTGAGTTTTTGAGGTGCTTTGGTACTTAAGATATTTATGAACATCTCTGATTGTGATTTATGAAAGTGACCGATGAGCGTGTGTGTGTGTCTGTGTGCGTGTGTGTTTATGTCTGTGTGTGTGTGTGCATGTCTGTGCATGTGTGTCTGTGTGTGTGCATGTGTGTGTGTGCGAGTTTGTGTGTGTGTGTACACATAATTCTGTATGTCCCATGATATTTCTATATTTATTGTGATAATCAAATTATACTGTGTATTAATGGCTCAGTTTTACAAGGCTCATTAAACTATTTCAGCTTCTTTCTGCGTTAAACCTTCGTCCTGGGGACCTCTGAGCAGCCAGGAGACCCCACGAAGGGATCGGCTTTACTGTCACTGAACACTCTAAAAGAGGCTGGCTGGTCACATGGTCCATTTAGTTATACATTTAAAATATAGAATAGTTACCATCCTTCCTATGCATAATTCTCCCATATATATGTATGTATGTATAAACTTTGTTCAGACATAAGGTCTTTGTACAAGGCTTGTCTACCATCCTGTAGGTTTTCACTTCAACCCTAACAAATTCAACAGCTTGAGATTTGTATTTTTGTGTAGAATTATGTGTACCAAATTAGGGTTGAAATGAAAACCTACAGAATGGTAGATCTCCAAAAACAGGGTTGGGAACCATTGAACTTGCAGAACAATATAGCTTCTGAGATACCACATTACTTATTTTTAGAAGTGTCACTAACCAGAACATCAACAAACAATTGTCAAATCACACAGTAAATAATTTTCTGATTGCTGATTAATGAAATAGAGTTTTCTTTTTAAAATGGTCAGTTATCAAAATACATATTAATGGTGTTTAAAAATGTTAAGGTCCTTGAAGTATATCAGAGAACTGGAAAAGAAAAAATATCAAAGGGAGGAATTTTGTGATTGCCCCGTAGAAGGCTGTAAGAAGGCATTCCAAATGGACAGTCGTCCCATTTCCTTTCTGTGATATTAACCCTTCAAAGTGTAAGATCAGAAATATGTGATTAGAATGTTTTTAACTGAACATTCTAATGTTGGTGCAGCAATCCCTACTGGTAATTGTAATCAATGTTCTACAACACAGACTTAGAATTTAGAAAAAACATTCCAAGAAACCTATTCTTCAAAGTGTCCTTTTTTAAATAAAGAATGAATAATGGTATTTTTTCCATCACAACACACCACCATGGTAAAGTGCAGAATGCCTTGGAACCTTCATTTTTATTTATTTTGCAAAAAAAAAAAAAAATTTAGGATTTTTTTTTTTTTTGCATCATTTGATTGATTTTTCATTTTATTTCAAGGAGCATTATCTAAGCTCGGTGTGTGTCTTTGTGAATTAGGCCGGACTTCGAGGGCGTGGCTGGTGTATTGATAGTGGGCGTGGCTGGGGATGGAGGAGGCGGAGAAGGAGGCGGGCTTGAAGCTCGCAGAGAGCGACAGTCTGGAAGAGCAAGGACAGAAAAAACCGCGAAGGAAAGATACTCCCGTGCTCACCACCCCCCCTCCAATTCCAGGTGAACAATTCAAGCAAGAACCAATCAGTTTTACTCCCAATGAAATCATGTACAGCACAAACCAATCAGTTTTACTCCCAATGAAATCATGTACAGCAAGAACAAATCAGTTTTACTCCCAATGAAATCATGTACAGCAAGAACCAATCAGTTTTACTCCCAATTAACTCAAAAACACAGTGTGACCCAAACAGGTTCACTCACTGAGTCAGATCCAATCAGCCAAATGGGTGGGCTAAACGGTACTTGATTTCACCAGGATGGAAACCGATTGTGTCTCAATGTGTCTGAATTCAAAAGAATTAAAAGTGATTGGGCCACGTTCTGTTCACTTTCTTTGGGAGTGAATCTGATTGGGTCTCACTGTGTTTTTGATTTCACCAGGAGTGAATCTGATTGGGTTTTGCTGTGTTTGATTTCAACAGGCATGAAAGTGATGAAGGACGACTGTCGTCTGATTCATCTGGAAGACAAAGACAAAGAAGCAAAGAGCTAGAAACTCCTTCAGCTTCGGACTCAGTTAACACACGTACTGGACGTCCAGCTACGTGCTGTGTTCCTTTCAAAGAAAAATTTTTTTTTTGAATTCAGATTTGTTGTTCTGTCCAGTCTTGTCACATCTTTAGATTCACATCAAGTTAGATTTCATTGTGACAATCGTAGTGAATAAGAGCGAATCAGGGTAAATCATGATCATTCAGAGTAGGCTGTGGTAAACTGTTATACATAAAGGTAAATAAAAATAAATTTACAAAAAAACAAGATAAAAATGCTCAATCACAATATATCATGACAAATATCATGCAAGAGAAAAGAATAATCTGAAATATCATGTTTGGTAGATGGATCTAAGTAAAAAAAACTAGAAATTAAAATATTTAAAAAAACAATGTAAAAAGCAAGAGAATAGGTCATGGAGATCTGACCTGAATCCTGTTCAATGAAGTGAGTGGCTAAGAACACACTTAATCTTGCATCCTAACCCGAAACTTCACTGTAGCACTAACCCATACCCTAACCCTAATTTGAGCCCTAAAACCTAATGTAAACCTTTTCGAAACATCTGATTACTGATATAAAATTGATGAAAAACAAAAAAATCAAAATCATGAATAAAATAATACAAATGCAAAGTAATATGTTTGAGTTATTTGAAAAAATATGCATGTGTTCCACATCTTTTTATGATCATAGGTGCCCATGCTACCAGAGACAATTTTTTTGGCTCATCCAAAATAAAAAACAAACCCATGATATGGGGTATAACCATTTTTCATTTGTGACTAAATATATTTGGGGCGGGGGTGGGGGTGGGTCCTAATATATTTTGTGCCGGGCCTGAGAATTCTTAGCTGTGGCTCTGTTCACCAGATGCAGGTTGCTCGCATTGTGTAGTACGGTTTGTGCCTAGGCCACCATTCTGACTGCGCTTCAGTAAGGACACACACGCGTTTTCTGAGCCCTTCACCATCAGGTTTAATGTCGTGACTGCGCAGCAATGCCACAGATGGAACAGACTCACCAGATACTCCACTCTCAGGTTACTATTTTCCAGAAGATTAATATAATTGGAATGTTTTGGTTTCAACAACAGGGAGACACAATATACAATGCTAAGATTACAAAGTTGAGTGTCTGGTCAGCTTATAATATCTGCGGTCATGCAGCATGTTCAACATAGCACAGCTTTTGTGATCAACAGATTCCACCTGAAACAAGAAAGCAAATAAGAGAATATAATAAGGAGTCGTACCACAGTTAAGATGAACGTTTTTTACAGGTCGCCTTGAAGCTGGCGGTGAGCTGAAGCATTAGCGCTAATTCCTTTCAGTGTTGTAAGAACTTTGACGGGTTGGTGGAAAGTGCTACGGATCGGTTATCAGAAATGTGCACAATGAACGGTCTCAGACAAATCAAAATAACATACATTTTACATTTACAAACAGTTCTATATTTGCAGCAGTTATCACCTCACATATTAATGAAGAAATACAGAAATAATATAAAAACAAAAAAGCAAACATAGTCAGATGTTTAAGACAATATTAACATGTATAGTACACCTAAAATATCTTATCACACCATACTATCTTTTTCAAAAAGTAATATATGCTGGCTTACAATAAAATATCCAAATATACTGCATATATTGCATCAATGCAAATATATCAAATGCTTGAACTATTATTTGTGTAGTGCCATGTACAGATTTTAGAATTTTAAATTTGACAAAACACCACAAAGGCATTTCATAAAAGGCACTATATATGCCTTCTGTGAAAATGGGCATATATAGTCGCAAATATTATCCTTCAGTAAAAGTGTAGCTGATTTTTTGTGTTTGCTGTGACTAACTACAGCTCCATCCAGATGTGCGTTCCACTCTGGTCAGGGGCGCCCAGCCATCGTCCTGTTCTTTCATTCTAATTATTTAAAACATGGAAACATTTATTATTACCTACACTTTTTTGGGGTTGGATTCCAAATATATGATTATTATTGTATTCAATTGGGTGTCTGTAAATGGAGCAGTCATTTTCCACACATTTTCAACCAGGTATTAAGAATTAAGATTGGATTATGTAACAAATAATGTCACACAATGATTGTTAAGAGTTTGTCTCAGTGCGTTCGCTGTAGGTTTGTTTTTCAACCATTTTCATCTGTAAAAAGCTTTGAAGAAACAAAAAAAAGTAACGGTAGCCTCTGTATTGTAGTTACTGTGTAATGGTAGCCTCTGTATTGTAGTTAATGTGTAATGCTAGCTCCTGTATTGTAGTTACTGTGTAATGGTAGCCTCTGTATTGTAGTTACTGAGTAATTGTAGCCTCTGTATTGTAGTTACTGTGTAATGCTAGCCCCTGTATTGTAGTTACTGTGTAATGCTAGCCCCTGTATTGTAGTTACTGTGTAATGCTAGCTCCTGTATTGTAGTTACTGAGTAATTGCAGCCCCTGTATTGTAGTTAATGTGTAATGATAGCTCCTGTATTGTAGTTACTGTGTAATGCTAGCTCCTGTATTGTAGTTACTGAGTAATTGTAGCCCCTGTATTGTAGTTACTGTGTAATGCTAGCCCCTGTACTGTAGTTACTGTGTAATGCTAGCTCCTGTATTGTAGTTACTGAGTAATTGTAGCCCCTGTATTGTAGTTACTGTGTAATGCTAGCTCCTGTATTGTAGTTACTGAGTAATTGTAGCCCCTGTATTGTAGTTACTGTGTAATGCTAGCTCCTGTATTGTAGTTACTGTGTAATGCTAGCTCCTGTATTGTAGTTAATGTGTAATGATAGCTCCTGTATTGTAGTTACTATGCAATGATAGCTCCTGTATTGTAGTTAATGTGTAATGCTAGCTCCTCCTGTATTGTAGTTACTGTGTAATGCTAGCTCCTGTATTGTAGTTAATGTGTAATGCTAGCCCCTGTATTGTAGTTACTATGTAATGATAGCTCCTGTATTGTAGTTATTGTGCGGTTATTTGAAATGCGTACAAAGCCTTTGACAGAAGAGAGATATATCACATTGCTGAAAATCGTCCTAGGAGTAGCCTAGCAGAAGTGCAGTTACAGAAAGTAATGGGAAAATGTGAACACTAAAGTCTAAAGTCGTCACACAGGGCATCGGGCCACAGATGCTGAAATGTGCATTTCACGGTTTTGCGGTCCCTCCCCCGTTTGGCCCCCATTTTAAAATTCCAGCCAGGGTGCCCCGGTCCTGGAGTATGCGCCTCGGCCCACCGCTACCTTTCGCTCTCTCTCAGGTTCTCATGCTCACGTTACCTAAAGATCAGGGCATACGCAGATCTGGCTCTGGAGCAGCAGTACTGCTGCTTACACACTGCACTCACTCAGCAGAAACACGTAACAGAGAAAACTACAAGACCCACATTGCAGTTTACACGTTAGCCCTGGACTCATACTCATAAGCACAGCTACATCACGGATGCTCTAATCGTGCCCTTGAGGCCAGCAGTAAGTACTGCAGGCTCTCTCTGTTGCCTGATAGTTAATTGATCGATTGGCCAGAGGTTTAGCTCACATGGTGTCCCAGGTTTAAATCAGTCCCTGATTAGAGGGGAAGAATGAAAACCAGCAGCACTATTGGCCTCCATGGCCAGATTTGGCATCCATGCCTAGGACACTGTTGCACATGACACATTAGCAAGTTGATGTGCTGGACATTTAACCTGTCAATTTTTTTATTATTTATTTTTTTACACTGCCCCTGTGCATGATGGTATATTATCTAATTCACAGACGAGCCACACCTGTGTTGTAGTCCATGCTTTTTAATAGACTTGTCAGTGCTCAGTTTCCCAGGCATTTCCACAATTTTGTTCACTATAAATATTTGTCCTCATAACACTTTGAGTCAGCTCTCCTCGTAGGAGATTCTCATAAGGAGTAAAAGGCCGTTTGGATCATGATGACCAGAATAAGAACAAGAATGGATCTCTACAGAAAACAGAAGCAGGACGTGAGAATGTCAGACAGACTATCAAACAGCGTAGATATTGCATTTGTGACGAACACACAGAACACACCAAGATACTGGAAACACAAATACTGCCAAGCACAAGGAGCCTCACTTGTAAAAGGGCCTTACCATCAAATTGTATCATAAATAGTGGCTTATGTAGAAAACCACAATTATGTACTTATTCATAAAATCCCACTCTGACGTGGATTATGATGGTACCTCTACATACAGTAACGTGCACACCGGACGCAGGTCACGCATCTGCTGGCTGTGTGGAGATACGGCGCGCTTGAGGGCTGTATGTTCCTGAAATGTGCTGTGTTTGCGCTCTTAATGAATAACATTAAGTCAACAGTTAATGTCAGGCGGGAAGAGTGGAAGAACCGTGGAAACGCAACCTTCTGTAGAGGAAAATGGCGGTTACTGGACACATCCAGGAGACGGGCCGGCTGTAACGAGACGGGCTGGCTGTGAAGCATGCTCCCGCGGGTTCCAGTCGAAGCTAATCTGAGATTTATACACCGCGGGCGCACGAGACGCAGACGCCGCACTGTAATCCAGCAGAGACAGCTTTCGTTTATTCGGCCTCAGTTATTTTTATAAATCAGGTGTAAGGACAGCTCGGTAAACAATCTTGAGTTTATGCTGAAGTTTGAATCCGAGAACATTTTTATAAACAAGGCCCAAGGTCTTTGTTCCCCCCCCCCCCCCCCTCCCTCCCTCCTTCTCCTCGTCCCTCTCTCCCAATCACATGCACAAGCATTTAAGTGAACAGTTCTGAATGATCACTGCCAATAGTACAATACGTATGCACAGTACTTTCTATATGATATATATGTGACATCATAAGTTAGCCTGTTCTATACTCAGGGTGTTCAGATGGAAAGCTGGCTAATGCAGCTATAAGCTACCCAGCAGTCGCTAGCTAATGCAGCTATAAGCTAGCCTGCAGTCCCAGGCTAATGGCAGCTATAAGCTCTTCTGCAGTCGCTGGCTAATGCCAGCTATAAGCTCTTCTGCAGTCGCTGGCTAATGCCAGCTATAAGCTAGCCTGCAGTCGCTGGCTAATGGCAGCTATAAGCTAGCTTGCAGTCGCTGGCTAACGGCAGCTATAAGCTAACCTGCAATCGCTAGCTAATTGAGCTATTAACTAGTCTGCAGTCGCTGGCTAATGGCAGCTATAAGCTAGCCTGCAGTCGCTGGCTAATGGCAGCTATAAGCTAGCCTGCAGTCGCTGGCTAATGGCAGCTATAAGCTAGCCTGCAGTCGCTGGCTAATTGCAGCTGTAAGCTAGCCTGCAGTTGCTGGCTAATGGCAGCTATAAGCTAGCCTGCAGTCCTAGGTGAGGTTTCACCAGACTATTGCTCACTCCTCACCTACACAGTAAAATGGTCGGTGTTAAATCAACTCTTACAGAGTGCATATGGTCACTATTGGACTCATACAGTCCTCATTCTGCACTCTGTTAGAGTAAAATTAATGGATATTTTTCTGTGCAGCTATATTATACAATGTATTTATGAGTTCTGAAAATCACAGAGCACTACTTGCTTCATTACCATAATATGTGCAACATGTTTGCAGATCTTTTGTTTGTTCGTTTGTTGTAAGGGCAAGCAGCTACAATATGCTGTATTGCACGTTTTTCAGTGTATTTTCAGTATACTGAATTTACGTAAGGGCTGACCCTGGGATCAGTTAATAGCAGAAACCAGATGTAAATATGGGGTTGCTTGCTTTACATACTCATCCAGTTTCTGATAATATAAAGGAAACATACTATGGGCAGCGGCTAGTTTCTTTACACAGTTTTTATCTCTAAACAGACCCTGTTCCAAAGGTTTGTAGAAGAAACTAATTCTGCTTTCGGACACACAACAATAAGTCTCATTCAACATATTTTAGCTAGAGTGAATAAAAAATAATAAACACATTAACAAGAAAACATAATAATAATTGTAATAATTATTAGTTAAATGAAAACTTCAAGGTCATTTTTATATACAGAGTACATTTCCCAGGCATTATGAGAATAAGCGGATTACTCTGGCACCCCCTGGTGGTAGCAGAGGGGGAATGCATTGCTTCCAGTCGCCTGCAAGCTGATGTTTAAAGAAAACAGGGAAGTTCCCCAGGTTTCTCCACAGCATCATGGGGTCAAAGGTCAGCAAGGCAGGGCACACAAACAACACACTCTGCACCTGTCTTTCCAGTCCTGGCTGACAGGGGGCAGTGTAGGGTCAACAGTCTCCTTCAGACAGCTGGCATAGTGCATCAGGATATGGTGGGGAGGGGGGGGGAAGAAAAAATGAAAAATTGAAAGTCATATACAGTGTGCCCACCAGCCCATTAGGCTATGCTGGTCTTTGCTGGAGGTGTCGGGGGGCGACGGGGGAGTGGGGGGGGGGGGTTGGGTTGCGAGTGATGGGGTGTGGTGGTGTCAGTGGCAGCTAGTTCTTGCAGTGCATTTCTGGATCTTCTTAATCCCCTTCTTTTTCTGTGGGGAAACATTACATGTCATATTGTTTATAATTAGCACTTTACTACAATGTATACAAATATACAAATTTACTCAGTGTGTGCTTGTGGCTGCATGTTTATGTGTGAGAGAGAGATGGCAACTGAAAGAGAGAGAGATAGGGAGAGGGACAGAGGGGAGAGAGTGTGCATGTATGTTGGTGTGTGTTCGAGGGACAGAGAAGAGAGTGTGTGCATGTATGTTGGTTTGTGATCGATCTGCTCACCATCAGCATTCTGTTTCTCACCCTCTTCATTCACAGGAGAGTCTGAATTTTCAAGCACTTCTCCTGGAATTCAGTAAAAGTAGGAGACAGTGGCAAAGCATCCCTTCTCAGATAACTGCAACCAATGAATGGCAGGACTGGTAAATACAGGCCAGGATCCTCTCACTGTCGGCGTGCTGATGTCAGGCTAACACTGCGCACCTATTGGCTGTTGACAGTGTAGAACTATATGTTGAGTCCTTGACTATCAAAAACTTTCTGAGCCAGGGGTAATATCTTATGGTAATATTAAACATATTAAACATGATTTTGTTGGAACGGTCAAGAAGAGAGAAAGACCGCTAAGATAGCTCCGACTGTGATTAGCATTGCTCCCTAATTGTGTGTCGTGACGGGGAGCCCACCACCTGAGCTAGGACTAGCGCCATTTTACTCCAACTTGTAAGAATGAGGAATCACCTTAGTGTCTAGAGTAAGGTCAGCCTTAGCAGATGCTCTTAGACAGAGTGTCTTACACAGCATTATTAAACGTAAAATACATTTATTTACAAACGCAGCACCCTGTTAAACTTTACTGTTGCTGCCTGTGCTCATTTATAACATTACAAATTAGTTACAGATTATTTATAAATGAATCTATAACATGTATGTACATAACTGACATATAAAACGTCTGATCATGAGCAGTATTTCATGGCATGGTGGTGGTCTTTAAACCATACCTACACTGGGGATGTTCATTCCCCCATGTAAATGATCCACCTAAAAACATAGTGAAGCAAGTAATTCACAGAGTGACAGATAGAGGGAGCTCTTGACACATTTTTCCTGGCCACAGGAAAATGATGAGACTGCAAACAAGTGGACCTGTGTGAAAAGACTTGTTCAATACCATTTTCTCTAAGAATGCTTAACCCAATGTAACTTTAATTTGGATTATGTATTTAACAACCCCATTATTACATGTTCCACGGCTGCATATTTAGGGGTCTTTACTACTGAGCATTGTTACCATAAACTAGGATAAACTGTGTGTTTTGGGATGTTGACAAAGTACTGACGTAGTGAGGACCAAAAGCAAACAGACTCCCTACACTAACTGTAGAGACAATATTTATTGAGCTGGACTGTTTGGACGAGGTCACGCCAGGGCTTTTGGGATTAAAAAAATTGTGATAAAGACATTCAAACAGTGGTAAGAAATAACTCCCTGGTGAGCAGATATCATGGACAGAAGTCCGTCAGCTTTCATGAAACGCAGAGAGAGCGGTGGACTCTTACCGTTCCGAGCCTGCAGACCGACCTCTGACTGTCCGTCAGCCTGGGGCTGGGTGTGGCTCAGCTCACTTACGCTCTGAGCCCCGCCCCCACCTTCAGGCTCCGCCTCCGCCCCTTCCTTCTGTCCGTCCATTGGCTGTGATGAGCCAGGCTCCCGTTTTTCCTGCTCTGATTGGTCGGTCCCGGCCCCTTTCCGCTCTGCCTCTCGCTTGGCGTTCTCGTCTGGCATGCGCGGAAACACAGACCGGGAGAATATTACCGCCAAAAGACACAACGGTTAGCAGAGGCTCATTTCCTGGGACTACAGAGACACACACAGCCCCTTGAGGCTCTGCACTGTATGTATTACAAGCCCGTCCCACAGCACTCAGCCTCGAACAAACAGCAAATGCACTCCCAGCAGCACCCAAACCTTCAGCTCCTAACAACCCTAAGCGCTAACACCAAGTGAACCCCTAACCCCTAGTGAACCCCTAACCCAAGTGAACCCCTAACCCTAGTGAACCCCTAACCCCTAGTGAACCCCTAACCCAAGCGAACCCCTAACCCCTAGTGAACCCCTAACCCAAGTGAACCCCTAACCCTGGTAAACCCCTGACCCCTAGTGAACCCCTGACCCAAGTGAACCCCTAACCCCTAGTGAACCCCTGACCCTAGTGAACCCCTGAGCCCTAGTGAACCCCTGACCCTAGTGAACCCCTGAGCCCTAGTGAACCCCTGACCCAAGTGAACCCCTGACCCACCTGCGGTCGCCTGGGCCTTCCAGCGCTCCCGGTTGCGCTGCACCTCCTCGTTCCACACAGCCTTGAAGGTCTTCAGGTCGACGGAGAGGAGGGAGCAGTTTACGGACGTGCTTCCCTCGGACCCGCTGCTTTTCTCACTCGCGTGCTTCGCCTCCTCAGAGGTGAGGCTGTTCAGACTGGGAGGGACAGGAAGTGATGTTGTTCAGACTGCGAGGGACAGGAAGTGATGCTGTTGAGACTGCGAGGGACAGGAAGTGATGCTGTTGAGACTGGGAGGGACAGGAAGTCATGCTGTTCAGATCCGGAGTGACAGGAAATGATGCTATTCAGACTGGGGCAGAGGGACAGGAAGTGATGCTGTTCAGATTCGGAGTGACAGGAAATGATGCTGTTCAGACTGGGGGAGGTGGACAGGAAGTGATGCTATTCAGACTGGGCGAGGTGGACAGGAAGTGATGCTGTTCAGACTGCGAGGGACAGGAAGTGATGCTGTTGAGACTGCGAGGGACAGGAAGTGATGCTGTTGAGACTGGGAGGGACAGGAAGTCATGCTGTTCAGATCCGGAGTGACAGGAAATGATGCTATTCAGACTGGGGCAGAGGGACAGGAAGTGATGCTGTTCAGATTCGGAGTGACAGGAAATGATGCTGTTCAGACTGGGGGAGGTGGACAGGAAGTGATGCTATTCATACTGGGCGAGGTGGACAGGAAGTGATACTGTTCAGACTGGGGCAGAGCGACAGGAAGTGATGCTGTTCAGACTGCGAGGAACAGGAAGTGATGCTGTTCAGACTGCGAGGGACAGGAAGTGATACTGTTCAGACTGGGGCAGAGAGACAGGAAGTGATGCTGTTCAGACTGCGAGGAACAGGAAGTGATGCTGTTCAGACTGGGGCAGGTGGTCAGGAAGTGATGCTGTTCAGGCTGGGGCAGGTGGACAGGAAGTGATGCTGTTCAGACTGGGGCAGGTGGACAGGAAGTGATGCTATTCAGACTGGGGCAGAGGGACAGGAAGTGATGCTGTTCAGACTGGGGCAGAGAGACAGGAAGTGATGCTGTTCAGACTGGGGCAGAGAGACAGGAAGTGATGCTGTTCAGACTGCGAGGGACAGGAAGTGGAGGTCGCAGGAAGAGGAAGGGGAGGAGACTGACCGGAGTGACAGGAAATGATGCTGTTCAGACTGGGGGAGGTGGACAGGAAGTGATGCTATTCAGACTGGGCGAGGTGGACAGGAAGTGATGCTGTTCAGACTTGGGCAGAGAGACAGGAAGTGATGCTGTTCAGACTGCGAGGGACAGGAAGTGATACTGTTCAGACTGGGGCAGAGCGACAGGAAGTGATGCTGTTCAGACTGCGAGGAACAGGAAGTGATGCTGTTCAGACTGCGAGGGACAGGAAGTGATACTGTTCAGACTGGGGCAGAGAGACAGGAAGTGATGCTGTTCAGACTGCGAGGAACAGGAAGTGATGCTGTTCAGACTGGGGCAGGTGGTCAGGAAGTGATGCTGTTCAGGCTGGGGCAGGTGGACAGGAAGTGATGCTGTTCAGACTGGGGCAGGTGGACAGGAAGTGATGCTATTCAGACTGGGGCAGAGGGACAGGAAGTGATGCTGTTCAGACTGGGGCAGAGAGACAGGAAGTGATGCTGTTCAGACTGGGGCAGAGAGACAGGAAGTGATGCTGTTCAGACTGCGAGGGACAGGAAGTGATACTGTTCAGACTGGGGCAGAGCGACAGGAAGTGATGCTGTTCAGACTGCGAGGAACAGGAAGTGATGCTGTTCAGACTGCGAGGGACAGGAAGTGATACTGTTCAGACTGGGGCAGAGAGACAGGAAGTGATGCTGTTCAGACTGCGAGGAACAGGAAGTGATGCTGTTCAGACTGGGGCAGGTGGTCAGGAAGTGATGCTGTTCAGGCTGGGGCAGGTGGACAGGAAGTGATGCTGTTCAGACTGGGGCAGGTGGACAGGAAGTGATGCTATTCAGACTGGGGCAGAGGGACAGGAAGTGATGCTGTTCAGACTGGGGCAGAGAGACAGGAAGTGATGCTGTTCAGACTGGGGCAGAGAGACAGGAAGTGATGCTGTTCAGACTGCGAGGGACAGGAAGTGGAGGTCGCAGGAAGAGGAAGGGGAGGAGACTGACCTGGAGCGTCGCACACCTGTGAGGCCAGCCTGGGAGGCCTCGTCAATGAGAGGCGTGACGATGTGCTCCGTCATGTCCGTCAGAACCGTGAACGTGGGGATGACGATGAAATCGATGAACCCTAAAGCAACAGAGGAAAATACAAAGCAGTCTGTACAATTCCACAGGCTATACAAGGCACTGCCACTGAGTCCACCTTTCTGCTAACTGTAAGACACAGTTAATACACTTTCACAGAATATACAATCATTTGGTAAAGAAAAACAATAGAATTGCATTTTATCTCATGCCAGATTAAACTCATATTCCCACATTTAAGATTATTAAATGTCTTTTATGATTGTTTTTCTGCAATATCAGAAGGCTGCAGGTTAACTTATCATATGAAAGATGTCTCTACACTGCTGGTTCTTTTTGAGGGGGTAAACTGCTGAAATGTCAGGAGGAACCTCAGGTGTTAGTCCCATTTGCACAGGGGGAGGAAATAGACGGACAGACTGACCTATCTGGGACTGCGCTACCATGGTTGAGTTGCGGTCACAAAGTGGGGAGAACGGCAGACCCAGCTCTGCCTCTTTATCCCCCTGCAGGCACAGAAAGAGACGATCGTCTGGTGAACTGTGTGACCAAATATAAGCTGTCCTCCACACACACACGCACACATGCACAAGCACACGCACACACACGCACAAATGTGAGCTCTGTGTAAGCACAGGTGTAGCTCACCTGTCTAAAGAACTCCTCCAGCAGGGAGGTGGTCCACTGGTGGTGTAGATCCCACTTCTTAGCTGGGTGGCTGATGTCAGCGGTGTGCAGTAAGAGAGATAAGGCCTTGGGCTTGTCCAGCCTACGCAGGGAAGGAGAGACAGCAGGATACACAGGGAAGGAGAGACAGCAGGATATACAGGAAAGGAGAGACATCAGGATATGCAGGGAAGGAGAGACAGCAGGATAAACAGGAAAGGAGAGACAGCAGGATATACAGGGAAGGAGAGACAGCAGGATATGCAGGGAAGGAGAGACAGCAGGATATACAGGGAAGGAGAGACAGCAGGATATACAGGGAAGGAGAGACAGCAGGATATGCAGGGAAGGAGAGACAGCAGGATATACAGGGAAGGAGAGACAGCAGGATATGCAGGGAAGGAGAGACAGCAGGACATACAGGAAAGGAGAGTCACCAGGATATACAGGAAAAGAGAGTCACCAGGATATAATAATCATGATACATACGAGTGTGTGTGCGCGCGTGTGCTTGTGTGTGTGTGTGTGTGTACGCTTATGTTTCTGTGTGCACATACGTGTGTGTATGCATTGGTTTTATCTGACACTGAGCATGTGTGTGTGTGTGTGTGTGGGTAGGACTGGGTGTTTTTAATGGATGGGGCTGGGAGATGTGCTATGGGTAGGTTTAGGGTTATGGGTTTTTAACGGATGGGGCTGGGAGATGTGCTATGGGTAGGTTTAGGGTTATGGGTTTTTAACGGATGGGGCTGGGAGATGTGCTATGGGTAGGTTTAGGGTTATGGGTTTTTAATGGATAGGGTTGGGAGATGTGCTATGGGCAGGGTTAGGGTTATGGGTTTTGAATGGATGGGACTGGGAGATGTGCTATGGGTAGGGTTAGGGTTATGGGTTTTTAATGGATGAGGTTGGAATGCTCACCCCTCAGGCTGCTGTATGAAGTTCTTCATGGCTTTGAGCTGCTGGAAGTGGCAGGACATATCAGTGGCCAAGACCATCTCCACCACCAGGGTCCGCAACTCCCTGAGACAGAGAGAGGGAGAGAGAGAGAGGGTGTGAGAGAGAGACGGAGAGGGGGAGAGGAAGAGAGGGAGGAGAGAGGGGGGGGAGAGGAAGAGAGAGAGAGGGAGGGAGGGAGAGATGGAGAGAGGGAAGGAGACAGAGAGAGAGAGAGGGAGGGAAGGAGGGAGGGAGGGAGTTAGAGAGAGAGAGGGAGGAATGGAGAGAGAGAGAGGGGGTGAGAGAGAGGGAAAGGGGGAGAGATGGAGAGAGGGAGGGAGACAGAGAGAGAGAGGGAGAGAGAGGGGGTGAGAGAGAGGGGAGAGAGGGGGGAGAGGAAGAGAGAGAGAGGGAGAGAGAGGGGGTGAGAGAGAGAGGGAGAGGGGGAGAGGAAGAGAGAGAGAGGGAGATGGTCATCAGACAGAGAGTCAGATGAGGTGTGGCAGACGGGGCGTGGCAGGTGTGGCAGGTGTGCGCACCTCCAGTCGTCCTTGGACAGGTTGGAGAGGATGTTCATCTCCTCGTCGTCCTGCATGAGGCGGTACGCCGCGCTCACGTGATGGTTCTCCAGAACCGCCCGGTCATTGTACAAGATGGCCGTGTCCGACCTGCAACACAAATCACACAATTCACAACTCACAGTTTACTTAGCAGACACTCTCAGCCAAAGTGACTTGTAGAAGGTACACGTTATATTACTAGGTACATAAATAATAATAGGAATAAGATTAAGAATAATACATTACAATCATTGCAGACTGTATGAGTTACGTGGATAAATATGCATGGGTCCTGCCCTTTGTGGTATGGTTCATTATCCAAACTGTTTGGGGACATTACCTGCTCTGGATGTGGGAGTTGTGTGTTGCACAGGTGACTAGTATTACCTGGTCTGGATGTGGGAGTTGTGTTGTACAGGTGAGCAGTATTACCTGGTCTGGATGTGGGAGTTGTGTGTTGTACAGGTGAGCAATATTACCTGGTCTGGATGTGGAAGCTGTGAGTTGTACAGGTGAGCTGTATCACCTGGTCTGGATGTGGGAGTTGTGTTGTACAGGTGAGCAGTATTACCTGGTCGGGATGTGGAAGTTGTGTTGTACAGGTGAGCGGTATTACCTGGTCTGGATGTGGGAGTTGTGCATTGTACAGGTGAGCAGTATTACCTGGTCTGGATGTGGGAGTTGTGTTGTACAGGTGAGCAGTATTACCTGGTCTGGATGTGGGAGTTGTGTTGTACAGGTGAGCGGTATTACCTGGTCTGGATGTGGAAGTTGTGTTGTACAGGTGAGCGGTATTACCTGGTCTGGATGTGGAAGTTGTGTTGTACAGGTGAGCAGTATTACCTGGTCTGGATGTGGGAGTTGTGTGTTGTACAGGTAAGCTGTATTACCTGGTCTGGATGTGGGAGTTGTGAGTTGTACAGGTGAGCGGTATTACCTGATCTGGATGTGGGAGTTGTGTTGTACAGGTGAGCAGTATTACCTGGTCTGGATGTGGAAGTTGTGTTGTACAGGTGAGCAGTATTACCTGCTCTGGATGTGGGAGTTGTGGGTTGTACAGGTGAGCAGTATTACCTGGTCTGGATGTGGGAGTTGTGTGTTGTACAGATGAGCAGTATTACCTGGTCTGGATGTGGGAGTTGTGTTGTACAGGTGAGCAGTATTACCTGGTCTGGATGTGGGAGTTGTGCATTGTACAGGTGAGTAGTATTACCTGGTCTGGATGTGGGAGTTGTGCATTGTACAGGTGAGTAGTATTACCTGGTCTGGATGTGGGAGTTGTGTTGTACAGGTGAGCAGTATTACCTGGTCTGGATGTGGGAGTTGTGCATTGTACAGGTGAGTAGTATTACCTAGTCTGGATGTGGGAGTTGTGTTGTACAGGTGAGCTGTATTACCTGGTCTGGATGTGGGAGTTGTGCATTGTACAGGTGATCAGTATTACCTGGTCTGGATGTGGGAGTTGTGTTGTACAGGTGAGCAGTATTACCTGGTCTGGATGTGGGTGTTGTGCATTGTACAGGTGAGTAGTATTACCTGGTCTGGATGTGGGAGTTGTGCATTGTACAGGTGAGCAGTATTACCTGGTCTGGATGTGGGAGTTGTGTGTTGTACAGGTGAGCGGTATTACCTGGTCTGGGTGTGGGAGTTGTGTGTTGTACAGGTAAGCAGTATTACCTGGTCTGGATGTGGAAGTTGTGTTGTACAGATGAGCAGTATTACCTGGTCTGGATGTGGGAGTTGTGTGTTGTACAGGTGAGCAGTATTACCTGGTCTGGGTGTGGGAGTTGTGTTGTACAGGTAAGCAGTATTACCTGGTCTGGATGTGGGAGTTGTGTGTTGTACAGGTGAGCAGTATTACCTGGTCTGGGTGTGGGAGTTGTGTTGTACAGGTAAGCAGTATTACCTGGTCTGGATGTGGGAGTTGTGAGTTGTACAGGTGAGCAGTATTACCTGATCTGGATGTGGGAGTTGTGTTGTACAGGTGAGCAGTATTACCTGGTCTGGATGTGGAAGTTGTGTTGTACAGGTGAGCGGTATTACCTGGTCTGGATGTGGAAGTTGTGTTGTACAGGTGAGCAGTATTACCTGGTCTGGATGTGGGAGTTGTGTGTTGTACAGGTGAGCAGTATTACCTGGTCTGGATGTGGAAGTTGTGTTGTACAGGTGAGCGGTATTACCTGGTCTGGATGTGGAAGTTGTGTTGTACAGGTGAGTAGTATTACCTGGTCTGGATGTGGGAGTTGTGTTGTACAGGTGAGCAGTATTACCTGGTCTGGATGTGGGAGTTGTGTTGTACAGGTGAGTAGTATTACCTGGTCTGGATGTGGAAGTTGTTTGTCGTGCCGGTGTGCTCATAATCATGAACAGCAGCAGCGAAAAGCATGGCAAAAATCTCCAGCTCTGTTAACCAGTGCTGAAGCACAGAGAAGAAAGAGAGGAAAGGAAGAGGAGAGAGGGTGGGGAGAGGAGGGAAGGAACAGAGAGCGAGGAGAGACACAGGAAGCAAGTCAGGAGATGAGATGAGGAGAGAGAGTTCAGAAGAGTCATTGTGTCTGGGGGTGCATGCGTTGTGTCTGGGGGTGCATGCGTTGTGTTTGGGGGTGCATGTGTTGTGTCTGGGGGTGCATGCGTTGTGTTTGGGGGTGCATTGTGTTTGGGGGTGCGTGCATTGTGTTTGGGGGTGCATTGTGTTTGGGGGTGCGTGTGTTGTGTTTGGGGGTGCGTTGTGTTTGGGGGTGCGTGCGTTGTGTTTGGGGGTGCGTGCATTATGTTTGGGGGCGAATTGTGTTTGGGGGTGCTTGCGTTGTGTTTGGGGGTGCGTTGTGTTTGGGGGTGCTTGCGTTGTGTTTGGGGGTGCATTGTGTTTGGGGGTGCGTTGTGTTTGGGGGTGCGTGCGTTGTGTTTGGGGGTGCGTGCGTTGTGTTTGGGGGTGCATGTGTTGTGTTTGGGGGTACATGCGTTGTGTTTGGGGGTGCATGTGTTGTGTTTGGGGGTGCGTGCATTGTGTTTGGGGTGTGTTCAGGGTCATAAGCGCTCACCACCATCCCCGTTTTCAGCAGGAGGTGGTGTACAGTCTGGGTCACGTCCGCCGCATGCATCAGGTTGTGATAAGGGTTCTTATACTTGCTGTAGCCCACCTCCAGCGCCTCGACGAAGGACACCACAGCTGAGATGGGGATCTGGAGAGAGCAGCACAGAGCACCCTTCACTCACTGTGCTGAAACACAGCAGAGCACACTGCACAGCATGCACATCACAGTCTAGCCCTGGACTCTGACTCTAAGCACAGTTTACAGCAGGGATACCATAATCTTGCCCTTCAGGCCAGCACTGCTGCTGGCTTTCTCTCTTACCTGATAGTTAATTAATCGATTGACCAGCGATTTAACTCACTGAAATCAGTCCTGATTAGAGAGGAAGAATGAAAACTAGCAGCACTAAAGGGGTCTGTATCATGAAGCAGGATTTCTGAGTTAGCTGGATAACTGCACTGAGTAAAACCCTGTATTAAATAGCAGGCTTACTGAGTTAGCTGGATAACTTTTACTCAGCACAGTTATCCAGCTAACTCAGTTATCCTGCTCTGTGATACAGGGTTTTACTCAGTGCAGTTATCCAGATAACTCTGTAACCCTGCTCTGTGATACAGGGTTTTACTCAGCGCAGTTATCCAGCTAACAGGGCTAATATAAAATGGTGTAAAGTATTAGCCCTGTGCACTTACTTTACACCATTTTATATTAGCTCTGTGTACCTACTTTACACCATTTTATATTAGCCCTGTGCACTTACTTTACACCATTTTATATTAGCCCTGTGCACTTACTTTAGACCATTTTATATTAGACCTCTGCACTTACTTTACACCATTTTATATTAGCCCTGTTTACTTACTTTACACCATTTCATATTAGCCCTGTGTACCTACTTTACACCATTTCATATTAGCCCTGTGCACTTACTTTACACCACTTCCATTACATTAGCCCTGTACTGTTACTTTGCTCCACTCGCTTATGCTATAAGTATATTAGATGAAGAGATTCCACAGATTATATTATAATCTGTGGAATCTCTTCATCTGTACCCTCAATTGGCTTTTTATCTGTCCATTTTATTACTTCTCTTCACTTGTTTTATTTTAGAAATCACTTGTGAGCACACAGTATGAAAAGTGCTCTGATGTCTGTTAAAACCTTACGTCATGTCTAAAAAGGTGGCTGACCTTGAATCGGCTGATGAGGTCGTATCTGGTGAGGAGCTCGTAGAATATGAACTTGAGGGCATGTTCGCCACTGGACTCATTCAGGGCAAACACATCGAAGGACCACGTGTCCACATGCTGGCAGGAAAAGAAAACGAGAATATGAGAACAGGAGAACAGGAGAACAGGAGAACGTGAGAATGAGAGAACATGAGAACACGAGAACAGGAGAACAGGAGAACGTGAGAATGAGAGAACATGAGAACACGAGAACACGAGAACACGAGAACACGAGAACAGGAGAACGTGAGAATGAGAGAACATGAGAACACGAGAACAGGAGAACGTGAGAACATGAGAACACGAGAACGTGAGAACAGGAGAACAGGAGAACATGAGAACACGAGAACGTGAGAACAGGAGAACAGGAGAACAGGAGAACGTGAGAACACGAGAACACGAGAACACGAGAACAGGAGAACGTGAGAATGAGAGAACATGAGAACACGAGAACAGGAGAACAGGAGAACAGGAGAACGTGAGAACACGAGAACATGAGAACACGAGAACAGGAGAACACGAGAACAGGAGAACGTGAGAACAGGAGAACAGGAGAACGTGAGAATGAGAGAACGTGAGAATGAGAGAACATGAGAACACGAGAACAGGAGAACGTGAGAACACGAGAACAGGAGAACAGGAGAACGTGAGAATGAGAGAACGTGAGAATGAGAGAACATGAGAACACGAGAACGAGAGAACATGAGAACACGAGAACAGGAGAACGTGAGAATGAGAGAACATGAGAACACGAGAACAGGAGAACGTGAGAATGAGAGAACATGAGAACACGAGAACAGGAGAACGTGAGAACAGGAGAACACGAGAGAAGGCAGCGCATCGCCTAGCGCTCTGAGCCGTGAGCCATTTACACACGCTGCTGCGTTCAGGCGTTCAGCGAGTGATAACATTAGTGTCCGTCTACTTCTCATGGTCATGGATCAAAATTCAGTTGATGTGTTTGCTCACCTGGAAAGCAGATTATCTACATAATAATACAGTTTTATTATTAATTTGTTTGCTCTGTGACTGCATAAGGACAGCACTGGAGCCCTATTCAGTTTATGTTGCCGAAATACCTTTGCTGATTTTTTGGAAACACAAAAAATGTATTCAATTTATTCTATTATTTTAAAAGTTTATTTAACAGGGACCACATATAACAAAGCATTGATTCAAGCTTGAAATCTTATGCACTACACAGAAATATAGCTGAACGGCTAATTTTCCGGTGGAGGCAGGCCAAAAGCAGATGTTGCTGTACACTTCAAAAAGCTGCAGAATTCATCGGCTGAGAACGAATAAAATACTCATCAGCAAAAATCCCAAAAGCACTACACAAACATGCATTTGTGTATATAAACATTACACAATTTGATCACTGAGAGCAGCACTGAAAAAAAATCAAGGACACTGCAAAGCAGTTATGGCGACACTGTCCATTTGCTGCTGTGGGAGCAGCTGAAGGAGCTGAAGGAGGGGCTGGCCGCCACGAAGACTGAGCTGCGGGCCGTGGAGGCGAGACTGCTGCTCTGTGAATCTCACATCGCTGAGCAGTAGAGCACCAAAGGTGACGTGTGAGAGTCTGGAACTACGGTCACGATATGACCCTTCATTTTAAGCTTGTGGTTCATTAACCATTAGCACATGATGTTAAATCAGTGTATATCAATAGTTCATGTGTCGATTAACCCTAATAAATGCATAATATTTAGTAGATGCTCATATCCATAGCGATTTACACAGATTTATATTATTTTAGATAAAATATATTTATACAGCTGGATATTGAATTACAGAAGCAATCCAGGTTAAGCAAGTAACTCTGGGAATCAAATCTACAACTGTTGCCCAGCTAATGTTGTGATTATACTGCAATGGTCATCTCATGTTCATGAGCTATTGTTTAGTGGACTACTAACAGGGAATAGTGACATGATATAAACCGAATTTATTAATTGAACAAAGGGCGTGGGTGCAAGATGCACTCACCTCCTCTTTCAGACAGGTTTATCAATGTTCCAGAGTTCATTAGTGATCTAAGAATTAAATATCTCATCCTGCAAGACCTCATTGTGCAAGAGAACCTCTGTCTCTGCTAACCTGCATCAACATCACGGATGAGCTAAGACAAGATGAACAAATACAGGTTTGGCTACAATTGTTCAGTGTTTAGTTAGTTGAGGTGGATTTTTTACCTGAGATGGAAGTATACGTATTTATTTATTTACTGATTTATTTATTTCCTTAAGGGCCTGAAAAAAACAATATGTAAGCTTTTAAATGTGAATATGCTGCATTCACAGAGAACAGCAGGGTGGCGTTCTCAGCTGCATTATCCGAAGGAGGAAGTCGAGGACCACTGAACATAGGAATCACCCTGATCTACAAAAAGGTCTTTACCAACATCGGCAATCACTACAGCCCAGCCACAGGTACGGGTAAAGGTGTACAATCACAATCACACATCAAAATGCATACTTCTGCAGATGACACAGGTAACACATTGGAACAATTTCAAGGTTGACTGACAGCTCTGTGTGTGTGTGTGTGTGTGTGTGCTTGTGTTATGTGTATGTGTGCTTGAGTTTGTATTGTGTGTGTGTGTGCGTGTGTCCGCGTGAGTGTATGTGTGCTTGTGTTTGTATTGTGTGTGCGTGCATGTGTGTGAGCGTGTGTGTATGTGTGCTTGTGTTTGTATGTGTGCGTGTGTTTGTATTGTGTGTGTGTGAGTATGTGTGCTTGTATGTATGTGTATGTGTGCTTGTGTTTGTACTGTGTGTGAATGCGTGCGTGTATGTGTATGTGTGCCTGTGTTTGTATTGTGTGCGTGTATGTGTGCTTGTGTTTGTATTGCGTGTTTGTGCGTGTGCGTATGTGAGCTTGTGTGTATGTGTGCTTGTGTTTGAATTGTGTGTGCGTGGGTGTGTATGTGTGCTTGTGTGTATGTGTATGTGTGCTTGTGTTTTTATTGTGTGTGTGTGTGTATCTGTGCTTGTGTGCATGTGTATGTGTACGTGTGCTTGTGTTTGTATTGTGTGTGTGTGTATGTATGTGTGCTTGTGTTTGTACTGTGTGTGCATGCGTGTGTGTGTGTGCCTGTGTTTGTATTGTGTGCGTGTGCGTGTATGTATTGTGTGTTTGTGCGTGTGTGTATGTGTGCTTGTGTGTATGTGTGCTTGCGTTTGTATTGTGTGTGTGTGTGCATGTGTGTGTACGTGTGCTTGTGTTTGTATTGTGTGTGTGTGCATGTGTGTGTACGTGTGCTTGTGTTTGTATTGTGTGTGTGTGCATGTGTGTGTCTGTGTTTATGCTTGTTTTTTCCCTGTGCTAAAGGGATCTTCACTGTGCCGGTGAAAGGAGTCTACTGCTTCATATTCACTGCCTTCAGCATCGGCAAACCACTGGGATCTGGCGTCAC
>CM077291.1:1047500-1052500 GCA_039654925.1 Anguilla pacifica | reverse complement strand
CATTAAGAGGCATTACTAAGTTACTACATTACTATGGCAACAGGTGCCCTGTACAGTAATACAGACCAGCAAACTCCTGTAATTAGGAAGCAGAGAGGATGGAATGAGGCAAAGAGGACAGAATGAAGCAGAGAGGATGAAATGAAGCAGAGAGGGCAGAAGGAATAGGAGAGGATGGAAAGAAGCAAAGAGGATTGAAAGAAGCAGGGTGGATGGAAAGAAGTAGGGTGGACGGAATGAATCAGAGAGGATGGAATGAAGCAGAGGATTGAATGAAGTAGAGAGAATGGGATGAAGCAGAGAGAACAGAATGAAGCAGGGAGGACAGAATGAAGCAGAAAGATAGAATGAATGCAGGGAGCTGAATATTTGCTAGAGAATCTTAAGTAGTAGCTCACAGTTTTTAAACAATGAAACAATGAACAGTGAAAACATTGAACATGTGTAAATGAAAGTTTTTAGCTTGGCATAGCAACACATGCATGCACACAAACACACACAGACACAAACATGCTCATGCATGCACGCATGCACACACTAACACAACCCCCCCCCCCCCTTCACACACACACAATGTTCTGAATTGCACACAGGCATGCATACACAAACATACTTACACGCGTGTGTGTGTACACACACACACTAATTGAACACATACACACATGCACAAAGAGAGAGGCCATTGTTCATTCATCCGCTTTGCATGAGTGGTGAGTGACTCACACGCCCATTAGTGTGGTAAACACACGTCGGACAGGAGATAGATTGATGAATAAAAGAGTATGTGGGGGTGGTGGGGGGGCGGGGGGAGGGGGGAGGGGACAGGGGGAAATGCCATGGCTCCACAGCGCACGCACGGAGACTTAATAATCTGATTAATGCTGCATCTCAGCGTGTTAATGAGACGTGAGAAGGGTCTGTGGGAAGCGTGACCAGGAACGGGGGGGGGGGGGGGGGGGGGGGGTTGGTCAAAATACCATCTCATTAACAACAAAGCCAGAAACCACCCCCCAGGGAACAACAGAAGACTGCAGGCAAGTCTAGTAAACATTCTCTGCGCAAGAATAATATGGCCACTGCTATTAACCAGAATGCACCGGTGACAAACGGTGGCCGAGTGGTCCCGACGGTCCGGGAGCTGAGCTTGTGAAGCAGGCAGTATACTCAGTAAAGTAGGCAGTATACTCAGTAAAGTAGACAGCATACTCAGTAAAGTAGGCAGCATACTCAGTAAAGTAGGCAGCATACTCAGTAAAGTAGACAGCATACTCAGTAAAGTAGGCAGCATACTCAGTAAAGTAGGCAGTATACTCAGTAAAGTAGACAGCATACTCAGTAAAGTAGACAGCATACTCAGTAAAGCAGGCAGTATACTCAGTAAAGTAGGCAGTATACTCAGTAAAGTAGGCAGCATACTCAGTAAAGTAGGCAGCATACGCAGTAAAGTAGACAGCATACCTAGTAAAGTAGGCAGCATACTCAGTAAAGTAGGCAGTATACTCAGTAAAGTAGGCAGCATACTCAGTAAAGTAGGCAGCATACTCAGTAAAGTAGGCAGCATACGCAGTAAAGTAGACAGCATACTCAGTAAAGTAGACAGCATACTCAGTAAAGTAGGCAGCATACTCAGTAAAGTAGGCAGCATACTCAGTAAAGCAGGCAGTATACTCAGTAAAGCAGGCAGTATACTTCGTAAGAAGTAGAAATTTTGGAGCAAAACGAAGCAATGAAAACAACTGAAGAACAAATAGACGCGGTGTTGTGTGTTCGTACGGTGCAGTGTGCGACGGCCTCCAGGGAGAACTTTTGTAAAACTTCTGTATCTAAAATGCAAATGAATCGTATTTTAAAATGTAAGCAGCAAAGGATCGCTATCTTGTCCAAAGTGCAGAAAGTTTGAGTCCAAACCCAGGATCTGGGGCCTGACCACTACACCACACAAACAGCTTTTCGTTGGCAGGAAATGTTCCAGAATGACGATGTACCATGATCTGGCAAAAAACTATCAACATTCTCACCATTCTGATGAAGGGCTATACACACATGGACACATATGTACACACACACACACACACACACACACACAGACACGCACACACACACACACGCACGCACGTACGCACGCACGCACGCATACACTCACATACACACGCTCACATATGGACATGTGTCAGTATGGCTGTAATCCTTGTACCTCGGCACATGGGTGGGGCAGATTACATAGACAGGAAGAACATGGGAGGGTAAGGGGAGGGGGGGGTGGGGTAAAGACATCCAGATGGCGGGAGAAATATATGAGCTAGCAAGAGGGGGAGAGAGAGCGACAGAGAGAGAGAGAAAGAGTACATCATATCTGTGCTCAGTAAACAGTAAAGCCACACACCCTATATGCTGAACAGTAGACCAGCAAGCATCAGTAAAGCCACACACCCTATATGCTGAACAGTAGACCAACAAGCATCAGTAAAGCCACACACCCTATATGCTGAACAGTAGACCAGCGAGCATCAGTAAAGTCACACACTCTATAAGCTGAACAGTAGACCAGTGAGCATCAGTAAAGTCACACACCCTATATGCTGAACAGTAGACCAGCGAGCATCAGTAAAGTCACACCCCCTATATGCTGAACAGTAGACCAGTGAGTGTCAGTAAAGTCACACACTCTATATGCTGAACAGTAGACCAGCGAGCATCAGTAAAGTCACACACCCTATATGCTGAACAGTAGACCAGCGGGCATCAGTAAAGTCACACACTCTATATGCTGAACAGTAGACCAGCGAACATCAGTAAAGTCACACACCCTATATGCTGAACAGTAGACCAGCGAGCATCAGTAAAGTCACACACCCTATAAGCTGAACAGTAGACCAGCGAGCATCAGTAAAGTCACACACCCTATATGCTGAACAGTAGACCAGCGAGCATCAGTAAAATCACACACCCTATATGCTGAACAGTAGACCAGCGAGCATCAGTAAAGTCACACACCCTATATGCTGAACAGTAGACCAGCGAGCATCAGTAAAGCCACACACTCTATATGCTGAACAGTAGACCAGCAAGCATCAGTAAAGTCACACACCCTATATGCTGAACAGTAGACCAGCGAGCATCAGTAAAGCCACACACTCTATATGCTGAACAGTAGACCAGTGAGCATCAGTAAAGCCACACACCCTATATGCTGAACAGTAGACCAGCGGGCATCAGTAAAGTCACACACCCTATATGCTGAACAGTAGACCAGCGAGCATCAGTAAAGCCACACACTCTATATGCTGAACAGTAGACCAGTGAGCATCAGTAAAGTCACACACTCTATATGCTGAACAGTAGACCAGTGAGTGTCAGTAAAGTCACACACCCTATATGCTGAACAGTAGACCAGCAAGCATCAGTAAAGTCACACACCCTATATGCTGAACAGTAGACCAGCGAGCATCAGTAAAGTCACACACTCTATATGCTGAACAGTATACCAGTGAGCATCAGTAAAGCCACACACCCTATATGCTGAACAGTAGACCAGCGAGCGTCAGTAAAGTCACACACCCTATATGCTGAACAGTAGACCAGTGAGCATCAGTAAAGCCACACACCCTATATGCTGAACAGTAGACCAGCGAGCGTCAGTAAAGTCACACACCCTATATGCTGAACAGTAGACCAGTGAGCGTCAGTAAAGCCACACACTCTATATGCTGAACAGTAGACCAGCAAGCATCAGTAAAGTCACACACCCTATATGCTGAACAGTAGACCAGCAAGCATCAGTAAAGTCACACACCCTATATGCTGAACAGTAGACCAGCGAGCATCAGTAAAGTCACACCCCCTATATGCTGAACAGTAGACCAGCGAACGTCAGTGAAGCCACACACTCTATATGCTGAACAGTAGACCAGTGAGTGTCAGTGAAGCCACGTACGAGAGCCTATTAGGCCCCGTTCACATTACAGCTAAATACAGTCGTCACTCCTCATTTCAGTGCTTAATAAGGTCAAGTTCACACTTGGTGTGGTAACGAATGAGAGTGACAGCCAGCAGTGAGGAGTCCTGCAGGAAACAGGCAGTGAAGCAGACCCTTTGCTCCTGTGGAAATGAGCCTGGCTGTGTGAGTATGGATGGGGACTTAGAGGCCTAGCCCAGGACACATACAGCCAGGGCCTCGAACCTGCAACCACAGGGCCCAACCTTCATTTGCACTTACTGCCTCTTTACCGTCACTAGCCGCTTGGATGCCCGGGTTCCATCACCTCCCCCGGCCCGCTCGGGCGTTCCTCACCCCCACTGGAGTGGGCGTTACAGATGAATTTGATTCACATGGTGTGAGAACGAGTCTAATTCACACGAGGGGCCCAGCAGACCTGGCTAAAGAATGAGTCACAGACCAGCCGGAGCTGCTCGACTAAGAGAGTTCTTCACCTCCCGTTGGATACCAAACCGACCGGCATGATGAACACAACAAAATGCACGCAACGCATGTTCAAGACGCACACACAATCAGCTGAAGCCTAATCATGGTCATGAGTCACAGCCATGAGTCACAGTCCGGAATCACATCCATGGGTCAGAGTCAGGAGTCACAGCCATGAGTCAGAGTCAGGAATCACATCCATGGGTCAGAGTCAGGAGTCACAGCCATGAGCCAGAGTCAGGAATCACAGCAATGAGTCAGAGTCAGGAATCACACCCATGAGTCACAGCCATGAGTCTGAGTCAGGAATCACACCCATGAGTCAAAGCCATGAGTCTGAGTCAGGAATCACACCCATGAGTCTGAGTCAGGAATCACACCCATGAGTCAGAGTCAGGAATCACAGTCAGGAATCATGCCTGTGTATGTTAGTGTACATAAGGGTGAGAGGAGGTGAAAGGGGTGAGAGGGAGTAAGAGGGGTGAGAGGGGGTGAGAGGGCGTGATAGGGGTGCAGAGGGACGATGTTGACACCGCTGCACCTGCGCTGGAGAAGGTGACATGCAGTGGTCTGAACA
>CM077291.1:1025000-1035000 GCA_039654925.1 Anguilla pacifica | reverse complement strand
CAACAGTGCTGCATTATTACAAGCGTTATCACAGGCCGTCATCTGCCACATGGAGAGAGCGCGTGCCCACACCTACATGGGATCAGGTAAATAAGCACCTTCACCCTCCCCCCTCGCAGGCTCTAGGCTAAAACAATAACCTTAAAAATACAAAAGAAATTAAAACAGAGCGACAGCTTTTCAGTGGCTTTTCTTTCTCTGTCTTGTGCCTGGACAAAAAAAACCTCAAAACTCCAAAATAAACAAATGCTCTCTCGGTGTGATGCAGCTGCATTTTTACCAATGTTTCCTTTCGTTTGTCATTTCAAAAGTAAAAGATATTATTGGTTTAGCAGGTTCTCCTTTGCAGGGTGATTTAATTTACTTTTTACATACTTGGTCGTCATAGATAGTCGACTACTGATGAAGACAACATCTTCAATCACTGCTATTCAGTCCCGTCAATGCTTCGTGTTTTTAATCTCGGAAAGAAAAAAAAAAATCAATAACCTTAAAGAGATCACTACACAGCTCACAACAGGCAACTCATCAACAAATCAATTTCAATCAATGCAATGCAATTTCAGCTGAGCTCCAGTGCATGAACTTCACAGCATCCAGAAAGTAAACACCCAAACTCACTACATCCAGTAACTAAACACTCAAACTCACTGCATCCCGCAACTAAACACCCAAACTCACTGTATTCAGCAACTAAACATCCAAACTCACTGTATTCAGCAACTAAACATCCAAACTCACTGTATTCAGCAACTAAACATCCAAACTCACTGTATTCAGCAACTAAACATCCAAACTCACTGTATTCAGCAACTAAACACCCAAACTCACTGTATTCAGCAACTAAACATCCAAACTCACTGTATTCAGCAACTAAACACCCAAACTCACTGTATTCAGCAACTAAACATCCAAACTCACTGTATTCAGCAACTAAACACCCAAACTCACTGCATTTTTCAGCTGCAGTTCAACACAAATAGTGGCTAATAATACAGATGGAGCTCAGGTGCGGAGTGCAACAGTAATATTACATTTTACTTTCAACAGCAGCACTCAGCCAGACCACAAAAATAACAATAAAAAATACTAACTGCAGGGAGCATATCATGATTTTACTCTACTCCTGGGTCTCACGGCTGAATTCTCTCACATCTTTCAGATATTTGCTTAATTATGTAAATTGTTTTATTCATCTGTTGATTTTCCATCTAATGAATATTACAAAGAATTCATAAAAAATGAAAACGATATTAGCATTTGACCAGTGGCCTAATTAGCATTTGTAAAATGAGGCATTTAATTATATTTCTGGTGCACACCAGGAGTTCTGCGATATTCTCAGTTATACCGGGTGTGAAGCCCTCACAGCACCAGGCCAAACACCAAGCACAGCGCGCTCGCTGGGGGCTTTTCACTTCCGTCTGTCGAGGAAAGAAAATAAAGGACTCCCGTCTGATTACCGAACACCTGTGTTCACCTGCAAGCTGCAAACAGACTCACTCACACAGTCAACGGCCCCGCTCCGCACCTGAATACACTGCAATACGCTGAAATAAACTATCAAGATTAGAAAAGATGTCACAACACTTGAAAAATGCACAGGCAATTATAGAAATAGCTAGAAATGATGCAACAGATGTCAAATATACTGACACTAAAATGCATTATATATAATAAACTATCCAATATATTTAATACATCCTAAATGGATTGCTGTATCTTCTGTTCTCTGAGATGGGGTTACCCCTCTCTCTCTCCCCCCTCTCTCTCCGTCCCCCTCCCTCCCTCCCTCCCTCTCGCCCTCTCTCTCTGTCCCTCTCTCTCTTTCTCTCTCTTCTTTTGAGATGATGGGATGCCTCCTGGCAGTGGCCCAGTCTGAAAGCCCATTTTAATTATCTGATGCTGGTATGAGGATAAGGCCACTTTCATCTGCCCCGGGGGCCAATCCTGGCTCTCAGGCTGCAGACGGGGGCTTCAAACAGGGGCTGATGAGCAGGGAGATAGCCAGCCAGCCAGCCAGCCCCCCCCCCCCCCCCACCCCCACCTCCACCTCCTCAAAGCATCTGTACAGGAGCGAGCAGGGTGACCCCCCCCCCCCAAAGCGTCTGCACAGGAGCGAGCAGGCCCACCCCCCCTCAGAGCGAGCAGGGTGATAGGCTGTCTCCGGGGGGAGGGGGGGGGGGGGGCATTAGGTTGGGATTATAGACCCTGCCCCAGCCAGAAAGGGTAGCAGAATGTTTGCATCCAAATATAGGTTCTCAAGGCCAAACATGATCCTTGTAACCATGGAGAAATTCCAAAATAAAACCAGGGACAGCCAGCTAAGAATGGGCCTGTTACCACCATGGCAGGACTGACCAGGGAGGCAATAGCACAGGACAAAAACAAACAAACAAAAAGACGAAAATTCTTTTTTTTTTTCTTTTTTTTTTCCCACAAGGGCGATGAGGGCATTGCCATGCCAGTTAATTCACCTTGAAGCTCTTCCCAGAGTGCAGTGCTGGATCAGCACTTAGCGACGAAATTCTCGTGCTGTTGCCGTGGTGCGTCGCTGTTCAAAACCTCCGCAACGTGAACAGACATGCTAACGTATCGGTGACATCACTGATTTATAAATAAAGAAGTGGAATGAACAGACATGCTAACGTAGCGGTGAGATCACTGATTTATAAATAAAGAAGTGGAATGAACAGACATGCTAATGTAGCGGTGAGATCACTGATTTATAAATAAAGAAGTGGAATGAACAGACATGCTAACGTAGCGGTGATATCACTGATTTATAAATAAAGAAGTGGAATGAACAGACATGCTAACGTAGCGGTGACATCACTGATTTATAAATAAAGAAGTGGAATGAACAGACATGCTAACGTAGCGGTGACATCACTGATTTATAAATAAAGAAGTGGAATGAACAGACATGCTAACGTAGCGGTGACATCACTGATTTATAAATAAAGAAGTGGAATGAACAGACATGCTAACGTAGCGGTGAGATCACTGATTTATAAATAAAGAAGTGGAATGAACAGACATGCTAACGTAGCGGTGAGATCACTGATTTATAAATAAAGAAGTGGAATGAACAGGCATGCTAACGTAGCGGTGAGATCACTGATTTTAAAATAAAGAAGTGGAATGAACAGACATGCTAATGCAGCGGTGAGATCACTGATTTCAAAATAAAGAAGTGGAAACAAACAAACAATGAAATGAGTGAAAGGAAGTGGGGGGGGGGGGGGCAGCCTTGGGAGAGAACTCGCTCTGAGCCCGTTTCCACGGGAGCAGTGCCCAGCTGGACCCTATGCTCCCGAAGGCTCTGCAGACAGAAACCAGAAGAGTCTGTCGCAGCCGCAGCGTTGGAGGGGTCTAACGCATAGGCCCAGAATGGGGCAGCTTGTCCCAGGAAACAAGCCACACACAGGCTAACAATGTGTCCTCCATCTCCCAGTCTCTTTGAACTGCTTCCTTTGTGGGACAGTCGGCAAGATGAAGGCGCAGGCAAGACGTCCCCAAATGGAAAATGGGAAAAAAGATCTTCCCTGATTCAGCCCGCTTTCAGATTCAGCCCGCTTTCAGCCCGCTTTCAGATTCAGCCCGCTTTCAGCCCGCTTTCAGATTCAGCCCGCTTTCAGATTCAGCCCGCTTTCAGATTCAGCCCGCTTTCAGCCCGCTTTCAGATTCAGCCCGCTTTCAGATTCAGCCCGCTTTCAGCCCACTTTCAGATTCAGCCCGCTTTCAGCCCGCTTTCAGATTCAGCCCACTTTCAGCCCGCTTTCAGATTCAGCCCGCTTTCAGCCCGCTTTCAGATTCAGCCCGCTTTCAGATTCAGCCCGCTTTCAGCCCACTTTCAGATTCAGCCCACTTTCAGCCCGCTTTCAGATTCAGCCCGCTTTCAGATTCAGCCCGCTTTCAGATTCAGCCCGCTTTCAGCCCACTTTCAGATTCAGCCCGCTTTCAGCCCGCTTTCAGATTCAGCCCACTTTCAGCCCGCTTTCAGATTCAGCCCGCTTTCAGCCCGCTTTCAGATTCAGCCCGCTTTCAGATTCAGCCCGCTTTCAGCCCACTTTCAGATTCAGCCCGCTTTCAGCCCGCTTTCAGATTCAGCCCACTTTCAGCCCGCTTTCAGATTCAGCCCGCTTTCAGATTCAGCCCGCTTTCAGCCCGCTTTCAGATTCAGCCCACTTTCAGCCCGCTTTCAGATTCAGCCCGCTTTCAGCCCGCTTTCAGCCCGCTTTCAGAGCTGAATGGAGCTGTCGCTCAGTCAGAACGGAGAGGAGCTGTGGTCAGCGCAAAGTGCTTCCGCATGAGAGGACACATCATCGTGAAAATAATCACGACTCAAAGACGTTTCTACATAATTCTGTACACTCAGTATTACTGTGGGTAACTTTTTTAAATCTGGAAAGTGTGAATAAATTTTTTTTAAACCAAGTGACCTGCCGATATATATATCCAGTTTTAATGACATACAATATCCCTGAGAATGGGGGGGAGGGGTTAAGCTGAAACAGACTACACACGCAAACCTCTCGTCAACACAGAATGTTTATCTGACACATCCATCACTCCCTCCCCCACCCCTTCTCTCACTGCTTCCCCTATCCTCCGTCATTCTCTCTCTCCATCATCTGATAACCCACCCCCCCCCCCCCCCCCATCATCATCACCTTGATCCACACCGTCTGTGTGCGGTGAAGGTGACACTGCCAGTCCGTGACTAAATGGCCCGTCTCCCACACCCCCCTGCCCCTCTCTCACACTCCACCCCCCTCCCCCCTCTGCACAAATTCCATTAACCCCAACAAAACAAAATAAAAAGCAAAACACCGACTCAAAACGGACATCTCGTACCCTGCTGTTACCCGCACCATACAGACACCATGTGAGACTGCACACCACATGTACATGTGCTCTACATGTACTCTATCCTGTCTTATGGAATCAAAAAAAGAATAATTGGACCGCTACAGTCTCAAATGGTACAAATGGCAGCAACACGTAGGGTCAGAAATGCCTCATTCGGAGAGATGCGACGTTTCGCCAGTTCTCTGGTCTCCGACTGCTAACCCAAGTTGGACCTTCTTGGTTCAGAAGCTCTTAGTAAAACGACGGGTGGCCCTATAATAGGCTACTGCTGTCACACACCCCTGAACACCAGACCCAGAGCGACACACCGGGCTGTCCAATGGGCAGGGATGTCCCAGAGTGACACTTCAGTTCATCCAATGGGCAGGGATGTCCCAGAGTGACACTTCAGTTCATCCAATGGGCAGGGATGTCTCTGAGTGACGCTCCAGGCTGTCCAATGGGCAGGGATGTCCCAGAGTGACACTTCAGTTCATGCACTGGGCAGGGACGTCCCAGAGTGACACTTCAGTTCATCTAATGGGCAGGGATGTCTCTGAGTGATGCTCCAGGCTGTCCAATGGGCAGGGATGTCCCAGAGTGACACTTAAGTTCATCCACTGGGCAGGGACATCCCAGAGTGACACTTCAGTTCATCTAATGGGCAGGGATGTCTCTGAGTGACGCTCCAGGCTGTCCAATGGGCAGGGATGTCCCAGAGTGACACTTCAGTTCATCCAATGGGCAGGGATGTCCCAGAGTGACACTTCAGTTCATCCAATGGGCAAGGATGTCCCAGAGTGACACTTCAGTTCATTCAATGGGCAGGGATGTTCAACTGTAGGCCTGGGGGTTAAATGCAACTGGCCATAGACACAGTTTGGCTCAGTAAAGCTACTATTCAGACACTTCAAAAACGACTTACATCCATTTCTGCATCGACACAGTGTCACCGTGCCTCCCACTACTAACCACAGTAAGTAAAGGTAAGCATGTATACTCTTACATGGCTTCTACCTGTGTTACACTCATATACAATACAGCCTCTCTGTTTTATAAACAGTGCTGTTCATGGAAGATGTTTGGCCTGCAAGTACTCAAAGACCCTGCCCTACAGGAAGAAGCTATAGAGTGCTGGTACAGGGGTAACCGGTCCACATTTTGGGACGGGAAGGAGGGACTGTGGGACGAGACGGGACGGGACGGGGGGGGACGGGGGGGGGGATGATTCACAGAAGCATTCCCATCTGGAGTGAGGCCAGCTTGTATTTGCCACAGCTGCGATAAGCCTGTCTGCCCTTCTCCTCCCCTGCTGTGTTTCAACTGTCTGAGTGGCAGGCTCCAGTGGACCAGGAAATTACAAGGAATCACACACACACACACACACACACACGCACACACACTCGCACTCATGCAGGCACTCAGAACCACCAAACCTCGCGACTGCAGGTGACAATGGTTCTGGGCTCTGTTCTGCTCAGCGTTAGGGACTGCAGTAATAACAGTAAGAATGAGCAAGACTCATGTCCTGTACAGAGCGCCTGTAGGACAGGACCACAGGTCTGTACAGAGTGCCCTTAGGACAGGACCACAGGTCTGTACAGAGTGCCCTTAGGACAGGACCACAGGTCTGTACAGAGCGCCTATAGGACAGGACCACAGGTCTGTACAGAGTGCCCTTAGGACAGGACCACAGGTCTGTACAGAGCGCCTATAGGACGGGACCACAGGTCTGTACAGAGGACCCTTAGGACAGGACCACAGGTCTGTACAGAGCGCCTGTAGGACAGGACCACAGGTCTGTACAGAGGACCCTTAGGACAGGACCACAGGTCTGTACAGAGCGCCTGTAGGACAGGACCACAGGTCTGTACAGAGCGCCCTTAGGACAGGACCACAGGTCTGTACAGAGCACCTGTAGGACAGGACCACAGGTCTGTACAGTGTGCTCTTAGGACAGGACCACAGGTCTGTACAGAGCGCCTGTAGGACAGGACCACAGGTCTGTACAGTGTGCTCTTAGGACAGGACCACAGGTCTGTACAGAGTGTCTATAGGACAGGACCACAGGTCTGTACAGAGCGCCCTTAGGACAGGACCACAGGTCTGTACAGTGTGCTCTTAGGACAGGACCACAGGTCTGTACAGAGTGTCTATAGGACAGGACCACAGGTCTGTACAGAGCGCCCTTAGGACAGGACCACAGGTCTGTACAGAGCGCCCTTAGGACAGGACCACAGGTCTGTACAGTGTGCTCTTAGGACAGGATCACAGGTCTGTACAGAGCACCTGTAGGACAGGACCACAGGTCTGTACAGAGCGCCTATAGGACAGGACCACAGGTCTGTACAGAGCACCCTTAGGACAGGACCACAGGTCTGTACAGAGCACCCTTAGGACAGGACCACAGGTCTGTACAGAGCACCCTTAGGACAGGACCACAGGTCTGTACAGAGCGCCTGTAGGACAGGACCACAGGTCTGTACAGAGCAGCCTTAGGACAGGACCACAGGTCTGTAAGGAGGACCCTTAGGACAGGACCACAGGTCTGTACAGAGCGCCTGTAGGACAGGACCACAGGTCTGTACAGAGCGCCTGTAGGACAGGACCACAGGTCTGTACAGAGCGCCTGTAGGACAGGACCACAGGTCTGTACAGAGCACCCTTAGGACAGGACCACAGGTCTGTACAGTGTGCTCTTAGGACAGGACCACAGGTCTGTACAGAGCGCCCTTAGGACAGGACCACAGGTCTGTACAGTGTGCTCTTAGGACAGGACCACAGGTCTGTACAGAGTGTCTATAGGACAGGACCACAGGTCTGTACAGAGCGCCCTTAGGACAGGACCACAGGTCTGTACAGAGTGTCTATAGGACAGGACCACAGGTCTGTACAGAGTGCCCTTAGGACAGGACCACAGGTCTGTACAGAGCACCCTTAGGACAGGACCACAGGTCTGTACAGAGCACCTGTAGGACAGGACCACAGGTCTGTACAGAGCACCCTTAGGACAGGACCACAGGTCTGTACAGAGCGCCCTTAGGACAGGACCACAGGTCTGTACAGAGCGCCTGTAGGACAGAACCACAGGTCTGTACAGGAGCTGTGATCCCTGTTTCTTACAGGCGCACAGAAAGCTGCAGTCAGGAGCCATTAGCACATGTCTCTAAAGCATGTAGAGATCTGCATTTAAGGCACTGGGAGTCCTGAAACGTGTTTTTTGTTACGGGGTTAAGCGTGGACTCGGTCAGCCGTGACAGCCAGGCTCTAATCCCTTTCAGGACTTCCTTTCCTTTCATCTCTCCCTCCCAGGAACGACACCTTTTCTATCCCCAAGGACAAAACGGCTTTTTTCACTTGCTACTGCCAGTGCAGCAGGTTTGTAGAACAGAAATCTGCTTTTCTTTCTCCTTTCTTTCTCTTTTCTTTCTCTCCCGCAGAGAGAAGAGGGCTGTCAGTGCGCCGCATGGTCGGCTGGGATCTCCTCGGCGACTTGCGCGAGTGCCGCCATCTTCCTGTGACCCGACTCAGCGAGGATTTAAAATCTCTCGTAAAACACGCGTGCGAGATTAGACGTTGTTCACAGGCCCGCTCCTATGAGAGGCTGCACAGTAAAATATTCAGAGCTAAATCATCTCTTACAGACTCTGCCTGAAATGTAAATGTGTATGTCCACTGACCATTTCACTGAGTGGACAGAGGAATGGATGGAAATGAAAGTGAACTTTCTCATTTACATTTCAGGTCTTTAATAAAATGGGTTTTGTTATTTATCCAGGGCAACCTGCACAGCTTTTCCAGGCCCTAAGGGCCAAGAACATTGAGCATCTCATACTGGGCGGCTGGCTAACCCACTGAGTCGCTGACCCGCTGAGTCACCGACCCGCTGAGTCACTGAGTCACTGACCCGCTGAGTCGCTGACCCACTGAGTCACCGACCCGCTGAGTCACTGAGTCACTGACCTGCTGAGTCACTGAATCACTGACCCGCTGAGTCACTGACCCGCTGAGTTGCTGAGTCACTGACCCGCTGAGTCATGAGTCACCGACCCGCTGAGTCACTGACCCGCTGAGTCACTGAATCACTGACCCGCTGAGTCACTGACCTGCTGAGTTGCTGAGTCACTGACCCGCTGAGTCACTGAGTTGCTGACCCACTGAGTCACGGAGTCGCTGACCTGCTGAGTCACTGAGTCGCTGACCCGCTGAGTCACTGAGTTGCTGAGTCACTGACTCCTCACTGTTCAGAGTTGCTAGTCTTTGTGATGTCAGCACTGCCAGGGGTAGATTAGTCTTTCTGATCTAACAGAATTTAACAGAGTTAAGTACTTCTACGGGATGTCGCAGCACTAACAAGAGTTTTGTGTTCTAAAGTTACTGTAATGGATACATTCCCTCCTTGGTATTCAGTTATGAGCCAGCATGCGTAGTGCATCAGCCCGTTATTACGCATTAATTAGAAGAACTAAGATCAAAACATGGCTTTGGTTCAGTTTGTTCGGATGTCTCTGGCAGGCCAGCGTTGTATTGATCCCCTATTAGCATTTATAACACGGTGGCTGAGTGAAGCTACTCCCCCCCCTCCCACCTACCCCCCCCCCCCCCAGGCCTCCGACTCCTCTCATGTCTGTTTGTTTTTTCAGTAATAAGCACATTATAAAGGAGAGAGCACATCTTATCAGTCCCCTGGAGGATGACCCTGTTCACACAGTGCTACAGGAGACCTTATCAAACACAAACATGACTTTCCCAGACATCATCAAAGCACACACACAGATTCAATCTCTCTTGGGGTCCTGCGCGTGTGCGCGCATTTGTGTTTATGTGTGTGTGTCTGAGTGGCAGGCTCCAGTACACCAGTAAATTACAAGGAATCACACACACGCGCGCACACGCACACGCGCACGCGCACGCGCACACGCACACGCACACGCACACGCACACGCACACATACAAACACACATTCTCACACTCACACACACACACACACACACACACACACCTAACATCACTTGCTGTCATCCAGATTGCAGCAGAAGTAGGGCATGTTTTTACATTTATAATCCACAATCTATAATCCATAATGTACATGTAAACTCTGTTTTGGCAACACAAGTGCTTGTATATGAGACAGAGAGATTGGGGG
>CM077291.1:1010000-1022500 GCA_039654925.1 Anguilla pacifica | reverse complement strand
CCCTGCAGTCCCTAATTATCAAAGATACTCTATTTACTGCACAGATATTCACCCCTGCAGTCCTTAATCATCAAAGATACTCTATTCACTGCACAGATATTCACCCCTGCAGTCCTTAATCATCACAGATACTCTATTCACTGCACAGATATTCACCCCCGCAGTCCTTAATCATCACAGATACTCTATTTACTGCACAGATATTCACCCCCGCAGTCCTTAATCATCACAGATACTCTATTCACTGCACAGATATTCATCCCTGCAGCCCTTAATCATTACAGATACTCTATTAGTATAGTTAGATACCCTAACTGTGCAGATATTGATCTCTGTCTCTGTATTAACTTCACTGGATGAAGTTTTAACTCTGATCAGCAGACCTGTAAAAATAAATTATTTGAAAGCACTTGAACCTTTTAGGCACAATTATTTCAGGTTTAGTTCAGGATAAGGGGCAATTAAACTGACCCTGGATCACATTTTGGACACAAAAAGTAGTGATTTGGCCATGAAATCTTTGAGTGTCTGTCTATGCGGGTCAGAAGAAATGAATGAACTGAGTGTTGCTGCCCTCTAGTGGTCATACAGAATTAATGCAGCAAACGGTCCAGAGCAGAGTTCTTGAACCCTGGGCCTGGAGCGCCACAAGCTCGTTTTTCTCACTTGGTTTGATTGAGGCTGAACCAGAGCGCATTTTTTGCTTTCACATTCTTTCCCCCCCCCCAATCACCTCCAGTTCAGTTTCACGCAAATCTGCCTGTTTGCGTCTTACTCCTTCTCAGTTGTGTCCCCAGTCTCACTTCCTGACATTAGAGCCCTTCATTAGCAGCCTACCTGAGGCCAGCAGGTACACTCTCTAGCACGGGGTTTTCAGCTTTCAGGTGTATCAGCTGAAGCAAATTTAGAGGCAAATCCCCACAGCTGGCCCGACCCAACAAGTGACATACTGTAGGGGTCTGCTAAAGGACCTATGACCACCAGGGGGCGTCTTAATTATTCCAAAGTATGTGTATTTAGGGGATGAGTGGGTTTTTTTTGGGGGGGGGGGGGTGCTGGCAGACATACTGGGGCTGGGAAAACAACCTTCCAGATGAAATGAATATGAAAGAGAGAGAGAGAGAAAGAGAGAGAGAGAGAAAGAGAACAGGAAAAGCAGGTGTTCCAGCCCAATGCACAGGAGAGCTTTTCTGTGTGAGGAAACAGTGAACAAGATGAGGTGATGACTGGCTCAGCCACTCTCCAATGGGAAAAGAGGAGTGTGTGTGTGTGTGTGTGTGTGTGTGTGTATGTGTACATGTGTGTGTGTGTGTGTGTCTGGGTGTGCGTGTGTGTGTGTGTGTGTCTGGGTGTGCCTGTGTGTGTACGTGTGTCTGGGTGTGCGTGTGTGTGTGTACGTGTATGTGTGTGTGTGTGTGTCTGGGTGTGAGTGTGTGTGTGTGTGTATGTGTGTACGTGTGTGTGTGTCTGGGTGTGCCTGTGTGTGTGTGTGTGCACGCGTGTATATGCTTCTTCTGGGTTGTTTTTCTATTAAGCCCACACTGAAGCATCATTGCAGCAGCCTGTTTGCGAAAGGCAGCCTGTTTGCGAAAGGCAGCCTGTTTGCGAAAGGCAGCCTGTTTGCGAAAGGCAGCCTGTTTGCGAAAGGCAGTCTGTTTGCGAAGGCAGTCTGTTTGCGAAAGGCAGTCTGTTTGTGAAAGGCAGTCTGTTTGCGAAAGGCAGCCTGTTTGCGAAAGGCACTACAGAAGATTACGCTTGAAGATCGAATGTCATTCACCGCAGGCCGGCAGACACGGAAGGAGGAGCAGCGATCAGCGCATGGAAGGAGGAGCAGCGATCAGCGCATGGAAGGAGGAGCAGCGATCAGCGCATGGAAGGAGGAGCAGCGATCAGCGCATGGAAGGAGGAGCAGCGATCAGTGCATGGAAGGAGGAGCAGCGATCAGCGCATGGAAGGAGGAGCAGCGATCAGCGCAGGGAAGGAGGAGCAGCGATCAGTGCATGGAAGGAGGAGCAGCGATCAGCAGAGTGTCAGAGGCAGCGCGTTCAGAGACAGCACAGTAATTACGCACCGCGGGTCTCCAGGCAGCCGCTCTACACCGCTGCGTTCAGCTCGCGTTCTGTCGGTTTGGCGCTTCATTATCAGAAATGCCCGTGTTTTCACACCCAACGCTCCGCACCCCAGTTCCAGTGCGGAGACTCTAATCTCGCCCCAGCATGGCGATCTGCGCTCTCTATTTTCGTCCGTGCGTTTTATTTAACTTTGTGTATTCGTCAGTCGGAACGCATTGGAGAAACCCCATTTCTTCTCAGGCTGAAGTATTCCCGGACTCACCCGCCGTCTCTTTTAAACAGGCCTGCCCAACCCTGTTCCTGGAGATCTACCATCCTGTAGGTTTACACTCTAACCCTAACAAACCACACCTCATTCAACAGCTAGAGCAGAGCTGCCCAACCCTGCTCCTGCATTCAACTGAATCATTCTTACTCACACATACATCAAAGACTTACAAACTCCTCATTTCACTCATTACACTGACTAACTAGCTTACCATCTAACTCACTGACTTACTCAGTAACCCACCCAGAGTAAAACTGCATTCCAATTCTCATCTCTCTTTCAGGGTAAAAATTTTCCCACGCTTTAAACTTGCTTTCAGAATAAAACCCCACTCTTCTCTCTGAGGGGAAAAATTCCTTTCTACCACCTAATCTGGGCTTCCATTCTTCTCTCTTTCCTTCTTTCACCAGTCAGTTCAACATTTTTTATTGCTTTGTGTGAATACAGAAAGCAAATATTTTCATTTAAGACATTTGAGCATCCTGTATTCATTTATCGAATGAATACGAACTTGAAAAGAAGATAAGGTTTGCACACTTGGAAAACTTTTTTTTAAAACTGGTGCTAGGAGAAAAGAAAAAAAAGCATTAATAATGCACACTCTTTAACTGAGTTTCTGCAGGAGCACAAATCGTTTTATTTACTGTAACTAATGAACATGAGACATTCGCAATAACGTTACAGGTAACACTAAGCTTAAATACACGCATGAAAATTCATTTATTTTTATATTATTATTAGCAGTAGTATTAGGGATCATGGTCTCTCTTTATGACTCTCCCACTATCTCTGCTCGCTCTCTCGCTCTCTCGCTCTCTCGCTCTCTCGCTCTCTCGCTCTCTCGCTCTCTCACAGTTTCACTCTCATTCCCTCTCTCTCCACTCCCATTGGCTGCTCCTCTAATTGGGAGTATGAATGCTCAGTGGAGAGTCCGCAGTTCCCCAGCAGACGCCCCTGTGACAGGTGCACAGGATCTGGAGACGCCCGGCATCCCAGAATCTCACAGGCAGCTTCCTGTCCCGGTTGCCATGGGGACCACAAGGACTCCCCAGACATGGGGAGAGACAGCGGATGAAGTTGTTCTGCTCTTTAAACGGCTTCTCCAACACCGTGACCAGCATACACACCTCCACTGCCTGTGTCTGTGTCGGTGTGTGTGTGTGTGTATGTCTGCGTTTGTGTGTGTGCATGTATGCTTGTGTGTGTGCGTGTGTGTGTGTGCACGCGTGTGTGCATGAGTAAGTAAGTAAGTGTGTGTGTGTGTGTGTTTCTTATGGTCATCATCTAACTATCATTTTGGGTTATACCCTACTTTCCAATTTCATTTCTTGCTGGTCATTTTTAAGGGACACTAGTGCAGCATTATGCTACTGCAGTCATCATATTTTTAAATACAACCCCAGGGGGGTCACCCATACCCCCTTTGGGGTACCCATTGGAGTGGCCCACATTACAGGCAATGATGTCATATCACAATGTGGGTCAAATCTACTGATACCGAAGAGAGAGGCGTTCCCCTTCCCAACCAATTATTTGGGCCTAATGTTCCAGCTGCACATGGTGGCTTTGGTTCAGTCCATTACACCCAAGATACGGCAGCCAGTAGCTGTAGCTCATGAGCTCATCAAAAGATGACAGATCAAATAAACGATCAGGACTAATAATTAAGAGCTGAATTTGGGACGAAATCCCAGGACTGATCATCCTTAGTTTGCAAACATGTTCTGCACACACCTCGACTCAGAAGACTCAGTAAGACGCCTGTGCAGTCGGGCTGAAACGAGTCGTTAAAGGTGATTCGTTGGAGGTGATTCGTTGGAGGTGATTCATTGGAGGTGATTCGTTGGGGGTGATTTGTTAGAGGTGATTCGTTGGGGGTGATTTATTAGAGGTGATTCATTCGAGCGAGTCTTTGAGTACTACAGCTCTCTAATCAGATTGCACTCTGTGGCAGCAGAGATGTAATTGCACACTTTCATTAGACAGCAGCCTTTCACCAGAGAGTTAGAGCAGTGAGACAATACACTGGAGGGTTGCATTATGTACATAAATCCATTTAAAATAAGTTGCCCTCTAGTTCAGTCAGTACACTCAATTTAAATGTAGGCCACAATTATCACGTACCACTGAACAAAGCAATCATGCTTGCTACAGCGTTGAACACACCTAGGAGCTACACAGACACAGAGCCTGCACAGAGCCCCCAATCTGCCCAGAGCAGCACTTTCATTAATATTAATCACCCCTGCTGGAGGGTCAGGTGAGCATTACCCAACTCCCCACACCTGCTGCTACCTCACTCAAACCACACACTCACTCCCCACACCTGCTGCTACCTCACTCAAACCACACACTCACTCCCCACACCTGCTGCTACCTCACTCAAACCACACACTCCCCACACCTGCTGCTACCTCACTCAAACCACACACTCCCCACACCTGCTGCTACCTCACTCAAACCACACACTCACTCCCCACACCTGCTGCTACCTCACTCAAACCACACACTCACTCCCCACACCTGCTGCTACCTCACTCAAACCACACACTCACTCCCCACACCTGCTGCTACCTCACTCAAACCACACACTCACTCCCCAAACCTGCTGCTACCTCACTCAAACCACACACTCACTCCCCACACCTGCTGCTACCTCACTCAAACCACACACTCACTCCCCACACCTGCTGCTACCTCACTCAAACCACACACTCACTCCCCACACCTGCTGCTACCTCACTCAAACCACACACTCACTCCCCACACCTGCTGCTACCTCACTCAAACCACACACTCACTCCCCACACCTGCTGCTACCTCACTCAAACCACACACTCCCCACACCTGCTGCTACCTCACTCAAACCACACACTCCCCACACCTGCTGCTACCTCACTCAAACCACACACTCACTCCCCACACCTGCTGCTACCTCACTCAAACCACACACTCACTCCCCACACCTGCTGCTACCTCACTCAAACCACACACTCACTCCCCACACCTGCTGCTACCTCACTCAAACCACACACTCACTCCCCACACCTGCTGCTACCTCAAACCACACACTCACTCCCCACACCTGCTGCTACCTCAAACCACACACTCCCCACACCTGCTGCTACCTCACTCAAACCACACACTCACTCCCCACACCTGCTGCTACCTCACTCAAACCACACACACTCCCCACACCTGCTGCTACCTCACTCAAACCACACACTCACTCCCCACACCTGCTGCTACCTCACTCAAACCACACACTCACTCCCCAAACCTGCTGCTACCTCACTCAAACCACACTCACTCCCCACACCTGCTGCTACCTCACTCAAACCACACACTCACTCCCCACACCTGCTGCTACCTCACTCAAACCACACACTCACTCCCCACACCTGCTGCTACCTCACTCAAACCACACACTCCCCACACCTGCTGCTACCTCACTCAAACCACACACTCACTCCCCAAACCTGCTGCTACCTCACTCAAACCACACACTCACTCCCCACACCTGCTGCTACCTCACTCAAACCACACACTCACTCCCCACACCTGCTGCTACCTCACTCAAACCACACACTCACTCCCCACACCTGCTGCTACCTCACTCAAACAACACACTCACTCCCCACACCTGCTGCTACCTCACTCAAACCACACACTCCCCACACCTGCTGCTACCTCACTCAAACCACACTCACTCCCCACACCTGCTGCTACCTCACTCAAACAACACACTCACTCCCCACACCTGCTGCTACCTCACTCAAACCACACTCACTCCCCACACCTGCTGCTACCTCACTCAAACCACACACTCACTCCCCACACCTGCTGCTACCTCACTCAAACCACACTCACTCCCCACACCTGCTGCTACCTCACTCAAACAACACACTCACTCCCCACACCTGCTGCTACCTCACTCAAACCACACACTCACTCCCCACACCTGCTGCTACCTCACTCAAACCACACACTCACTCCCCACACCTGCTGCTACCTCACTCAAACCACACACTCCCCACACCTGCTGCTACCTCACTCAAACCACACACTCACTCCCCACACCTGCTGCTACCTCACTCAAACCACACACTCACTCCCCACACCTGCTGCTACCTCAAACCACACACTCCCCACACCTGCTGCTACCTCACTCAAACCACACACTCACTCCCCACACCTGCTGCTACCTCACTCAAACCACACACTCACTCCCCACACCTGCTGCTACCTCACTCAAACCACACACTCACTCCCCACACCTGCTGCTACCTCACTCAAACCACACACTCACTCCCCACACCTGCTGCTACCTCACTCAAACCACACACTCACTCCCCACACCTGCTGCTACCTCACTCAAACCACACACTCACTCCCCAAACCTGCTGCTACCTCACTCAAACCACACACTCCCCACACCTGCTGCTACCTCACTCAAACCACACACTCCCCACACCTGCTGCTACCTCACTCAAACCACACACTCACTCCCCACACCTGCTGCTACCTCACTCAAACCACACACTCACTCCCCACACCTGCTGCTACCTCACTCAAACCACACACTCACTCCCCAAACCTGCTGCTACCTCACTCAAACCACACACTCACTCCCCACACCTGCTGCTACCTCACTCAAACCACACACTCACTCCCCACACCTGCTGCTACCTCACTCAAACCACACACTCACTCCCCACACCTGCTGCTACCTCACTCAAACAACACACTCACTCCCCACACCTGCTGCTACCTCACTCAAACCACACACTCCCCACACCTGCTGCTACCTCACTCAAACCACACTCACTCCCCACACCTGCTGCTACCTCACTCAAACAACACACTCACTCCCCACACCTGCTGCTACCTCACTCAAACCACACACTCACTCCCCACACCTGCTGCTACCTCACTCAAACCACACACTCACTCCCCACACCTGCTGCTACCTCACTCAAACCACACACTCACTCCCCAAACCTGCTGCTACCTCACTCAAACCACACTCACTCCCCACACCTGCTGCTACCTCACTCAAACCACACACTCACTCCCCAAACCTGCTGCTACCTCACTCAAACAACACACTCACTCCCCACACCTGCTGCTACCTCACTCAAACAACACACTCACTCCCCACACCTGCTGCTACCTCACTCAAACCACACACTCACTCCCCAAACCTGCTGCTACCTCACTCAAACCACACACTCACTCCCCACACCTGCTGCTACCTCACTCAAACCACACACTCACTCCCCACACCTGCTGCTACCTCACTCAAACCACACACTCACTCCCCACACCTGCTGCTACCTCACTCAAACCACACACTCACTCCCCACACCTGCTGCTACCTCACTCAAACCACACACTCACTCCCCACACCTGCTGCTACCTCACTCAAACACACACACTCTCCTATCCTTACACACACACTCTCCTGTCCTTACATTCACTCCACTATCCTCACACTCACTCTCCTATCCTCACAATCACTCTCCTCTCTTTACACGCTCACTCTCCACTGCTACCTCACTCCTCAAACACTTACTCTCCTATCCTTACACATTCACTCCCCTCTCCTTACACACTCACTCTCCTTGCACACTCACTCCCCTCTCCTTACACTCACACATTCTCTCCTTACACACTCCCCTCTCCTTACACTCACACATTCTCTCCTTACACACTCACTCTCCTCACCTTACACACTGACTCTCCTGTCCTTACACACTCACTCTCCTCACCTTACACACTCACTCTCCTGTCCTTACGCACTCACTCCCCTCTTTACCCATTCTCTCTCTCACTTACCCACTCACTCTCTCTCTCTTACCGATGGTGATGCTGAATCCATCAAAGCTGAAAGTAGCGCTTCTTCCTTTCTTAAATCTCTGCTTCTTGGATTTGCTGCCTGTCTCCATTTTTTCTTGTATTTTTTTCCTTTGTGGCGTGTCTTTGTTGGGAGGTGGGGAAGGGGGCGGAGCATGGGAAGGGGGCGGAGCAGAAGTTTCAGAGTGAAATGGTAGGTGTGATGAGCTGCAGTCTCAGACCGCGTGCCCACCACACACCCCTCCCGCCCCCCTGGTGCACACCCACCTTTCCCATCTCACAGCCTCTGGGGGGGGGCTCCTGCCAGTCTCTGCTTCCACCCCCCCCCCACCCCCCACCCCTCTGTGACCCAGAACCACCAGAACCCTCAAAACTGACACAACCAAAAGAACAGAATGAACAGAGATCCTGGTCTGCAGCTGCACACTACTAAAGCAACACGTCTGCCACAACCTGTAAGACCTGCCTCTCTCCGTCTCTCTCTCTCTCTTACACACACACAGCTCACTCCCCCCTCTATCTCTCTCTCACACACACACACACACACACACTGCTCTCTCTCTCTCTCCCCCCTCTCTCTCTCTCTCTCTCCCACACACACTCTTATGTGTCACTCATACATAGGCTCCACTGAGAGTACAGGTGTGAGTGAGAATCAGAGAGGAGAGGGGGATGTGGAGGAGGTGAAGAGAAGTGGATCAAATGAGGGAGAGAATTAAAGTCTGTGTGTGTGTGAGTTTCCCTATATTGAGCTCTGTGCATCTTATTGCATCATCTGTACGCAGACTTCAGACTTCATTACAGTTTGTTTCAGGGACAGATAATAAAGAACACATAATAAAAATAAAAATAAAAATCTTATATAATACTCTGTAGTCCAACCACATAAAATGTGAAAAAGAGTCATAAGTTAAAAAGCAAAATACACAAGTGAAGTGATACCAGAGTAAGACACAAATAGTATAGTAATAGAGTAATAAAGGGACAATGAAGAGTAATAAATAACAGAGTTAAAATGTTAACAGCCAAACAGTCAAAAGCTATTTTTCTGAGAGAAGGGGGGAAGAAGGGGGGGTGCGTGAGCGGGAGAAAGAGAGGGAGAAGGAGGAGCGGGTGAGAGAGAGAGAGACAGAGAGAGAAAGAGGGGGATGGGCAGGGGGAAGTGTTGAGAGAGAGACAGAGAGAGAGAGAGAGAGAGAGACGACAGCCCAGCTGTTTTGTACTCCGAGCCAGCAGATGCAGGATCAGAGAGGTGGGGCTCTAGTACTGAGCCCCAATCAGCAGCCAGACACAGGATCAGAGAGGCGGGGCTCCAGTACTGAGCCCCAATCAGCAGCCAGACACAGGATCAGAGAGGCGGGGCTCTAGTACTGAGCCCCAATCAGCAGCCAGACACAGGATCAGAGAGGCGGGGCTCCAGTACTGAGCCCCAATCAGCAGCCAGACACAGGATCAGAGAGGCGGGGCTCCAGTACTGAGCCCCAATCAGCAGCCAGACACAGGTTCAGAGAGGCGGGGCTCCAGTACTGAGCCCCAATCAGCAGCCAGACACAGGATCAGAGAGGCAGGGCTCCAGTACTGAGCCCCAATCAGCAGCCAGACACAGGATCAGAGAGGCGGGGCTCCAGTACTGAGCCCCAATCAGCAGCCAGACACAGGTTCAGAGAGGCGGGGCTCCAGTACTGAGCCCCAATCAGCAGACACCAGCGTTTCCCCTACAGTGCTTGCGTGCCAGCACATCAGCATGCAGGCGGAAAAACACAAAATGTAAAAATTGGGACAGCAGGTATGCCATTCCGCCAAGTTACGCCTTGGCGGGGGCATGCCCCATACCTATACAGCCCAGAGAGGCGCTTTTCAGGGTTCCCTTCAAAAATATCCACAATGACCACAGACTCTCAGCCCTTAAAAACATTCCTTTCTGTACCTTCTGACCTCATGTCCTTCACAGAATCCACAAACAATTCACACATCCACACAATAAAGCCCCAAACTTCAGATGGTAAGATGAAAAGATACAGGGCCAAGTTACTCAAAAGAATTTAGGAAATATTTGGTAACACTGCTTTGGAAAACAGCTTGTTTAATTTGCATGAGCTAAGACAGCCAATTTTGTTTCTTATTACTTGGCCTACTTTTGATCAATACTTTCAATGGCAGGCCTCCAATTTTGCAAGCTTAAATTGATGATTTTTAGACAGTGCTTTGTATGTGTAATTTGGAATTTTCTTGCGATGAAAACAAGTTTTTCTTCAGACCTGCATGTACGTCGGTCGGGGTTATAAATCCTGTGGCATCGCAGTTTTATCGTCAGCTTAACAGTGCAGCACACAGAAGAGTTTAATTTACCTTGATAAAAAGGACCATTCTTCAGCCAGGACGTAGAATTAATGAGTGAAATCAGCTGGCTGAGTACACGGGTGAAAGAAACACATGGCAGGACTCTTACATTCTGACCCCTGGACTTTCCACCTCTGAACATTTTGCAGAAGAAGTTTCTAATGGATTAAAATCTAGACTCAGCTATTCCTGATTGGGGATACCGTGAATTTCTCAGAACATTTAAAAATGAAGTCATTTTATCCATCATTATCAAGTGTGTGAATGGAGTTTTGTTAAAAGTGAAGTGTGCACATTACCCCAGGGGTAGGTGGGTGGGGCTTGGGAGTGAAAAGAAGCTGCAGTTTTGCCAGAATGGTATTTGAGCTCAGAAAAATTTGCCAGCTAACCAAAAGAATACTCACATTCATTCTCCTTGCACATACTATTTAATATTTCTTTGTTTTTCTACTGGTCATCACTGTATATATTGAGTATTTTTGTTAGGGATTTTTCAGCACTGTAAAAAAACGTCTTTGCACTTCAGTTATATTGCGGTGGTGCCACCGTCTGATCGATCTTGCGTGTGCCTCCCCAACAGATCAACACTCTTTCCGTCAGACACTTAGAGACATAAATTAAGGTTAATGCATTAATTAAGATGACAAGGATTAGATGATTTGCAAACAAACATAAAAACAGGCTCATTAATGTCTCTTCCTGCTCGTGTAGCTATGGATCATCCTCTATAGAACAGCGTGTTCCTCCATGCTGTTACCATAGCGACAGTGGGATGTAATTAAGACTCCAAAGCAGCCAGGGGTTTTAGATATTCCCTGTCTTAGTACTCATTAGAGGAACATTAAAGGTAATGTGTGCGCATGTTTGCAATGTGAGACATGATGTGACAAGATTAGAAGAAAAAAAAATTCATTTGTTTTGTTTATTAATTAGTAATGATCTTTTGGACAAAAAAAGGGTATCATCCCAACAACATCTCCACAAAACTGAAAAATAATAGCAACTATGAGCACACAGAGACATAGATCACAACAGTACAGTGGTGCTGGTGTTTTACAACACTGATTTTCAGCAGGACCCTGTATTTGGGTGGAGTGAACTTTGCCCTGGAAGCACATTATCAGAGAAAGCTCAACTGTTCACGCAGACCAGTGAGAATTTGATAAGATTCGTTTAGAAGTACTTTGGGTAAAATTACACAACACCACGCACAACACATAATAGAATATGCATGTAGTTTCAAAAGGTTACAGATATTTACCAAATATTGCATACGTGATGAATATTCAATTTCAGTGTGTTCATTTAAAATTCTGTTTTCACAGTTGCTACACTATTCATTAAGAGGAAGCTCCAAACCCCTAAGAAACTCAAAGGATGTTCCTCACCCTGAAGGCAAGTGTTTACAGACACTTTACAGACACATCAGGGGACGGAATCACAAGCAAAACCAAGGGAATGCGTGATGCTGTGTTTTTACTGACATATGTCTCATGGCAATATGATTTCTTACCCACAGACTGCTCTCAGTACCACAGGCCCTGTATCCACATAGAAACCCACTCGAGCGCCTGACTATAAAAAACACAGAAACCCACTCCAGCACATAAAACACACAGAAACCCACTCCAGCGAGGGACTATAAAACACACAGAAACCCACTCCAGCACATAAAACACACAGAAACCCACTCCAGCGAGGGACTATAAAACACACAGAAACCCACTCCAGCACTATAAAACACACAGAAACCCACTCCAGCACTATAAAACACACAGAAACCCACTCCAGCGTGGGACTATAAAACACACAGAAACCCACTCCAGCGTGGGACTATAAAACACACAGAAACCCACTCCAGCGAGGGACTATAAAACACACAGAAACCCACTCCAGCGTGGGACTATAAAACACACAGAAACCCACTCCAGCACATAAAACACACAGAAACCCACTCCAGCGTG
>CM077291.1:977500-1007500 GCA_039654925.1 Anguilla pacifica | reverse complement strand
ACACACACACACACACACTCACAGACACACACAGACTCACACAGACACCGCACACTCACACACACACACACACAATTTCTGTATGGAACCATAGCATCACACCACAGGGTTTGTGGTCTGATTAAATGACGTGGAGATGCTGCAGACAGGGGAGTTGAGACAGGCAGGAACAGCAGGGCATTCAGTGGGAGTGTTACGAGCCAGGAAACCCGTTCCACTGCATTCGGACTGCGTCTTTATTTACTCAGCATGTGATTATACAAGCCCACCGAACAATGGGGGCACAAATGGAACTGTTCTTAACTGAACGCATCAAAGAGAAAAAGAGCGGAATGCTGAGGGGGTAGAGTTCCAGAGTCAGAGTTTGTCATAAGGGACAATGCCTGTGACATCACAATAGAATCCTCCTGTCATAACCACTCACTGTGCTCTGAAATTTCTGTCAGCGCATTATAACTGAAATTCAATAGTGGGTGTGTGTACGCGTACGCATGTTAGCCTAAGAGTGTGCATGTGTGTGTATGAGCATGCGTGTGCATATGTGTGCGCACGTGCATGCATGTGAGTGCGAGTGTGAGTGTGCACGTGGGCATGTGCATGCATGCGAGTGTGTGAGTGTGCGTGCGTGCGCAAGTGTGTGTGAGCGTGTGTGAGTGTGTGCGTGGACATGTGTGTGTGTGTGTGTGATTGTGTGAGTGTGCGTGCGTGCGAGTGTTCACGTGGGCATGTGTGAGTGTGTAAGTGTGCGTGCGTGCGCATGCGTATGAGTGTGTGCGTGGGCGTGTGTGCATGTGTGTGTGTGTGTGTGAGTGTGCGTGCATGCATGTGTGTGTGAGTGTGCGTGCATGCGTGTGCATGTGTGTTTGTGTCAGTATGTGTGAGTGTGTGTGCATGCGTGTGCATGTGTGCGCGTGTGTGAGCGTGTGCATGCATGCGTGTGTGTGTGTGAGTGTGAGTCTGCATGCGAGTGTGCATGCATGCATGTATGTGTGAGTGTGCGTGCATGCGTGTGCATGTGTGTTTGTGTCAGTGTGTGTGAGTGTGCGTGCATGCATGTGCATGTGTGTGTGCGCACGTGTGTGAGCGTGTGCATGCATGCGTGTGTGTGTGTGTGAGTGTGAGTCTGCGTGTGAGTGTGCGTGCATGCATGTATGTGTGAGTGTGCGTGCATGCGTGTGCATGTGTGTTTGTGTCAGTGTGTGTGAGTGTGCGTGCATGCGTGTGCATGTGTGTGTGCGCGCGTGTGTGTGTGAGCGTGTGCATGCATGCGTGTGTGTGTGTGAGTGTGTGCATGCATGCGTGTGTGTGAGAGTGTGTGCATGCATGCGTGTGTGTGTGTGAGCGTGTGCATGCATGCATGCATGCATGCGTGTGTGCGATTGTGTGCGAGTGTGTGCATGCATGCGTGTGTGCGCGAGTGTGTGTGAGCGTGTGCATGCATGCGTGTGTGTGCGAGTGTGTGTGAGCGTGTGCATGCATGCGTGTGTGTGTGTGCATGCATGCGTGTGTGTGTGCGAGTGTGTGTGAGCGTGTGCATGCATGTATGTGTGTGTGTGTGTGCGCGTGTGTGTGCGAGTGTGTGCATGCATGCGTGTGTGTGTGTGTGCGTGTGCGTGCAAGTGTGTGTGACTGCAGAGGGACACTCACGCTCTCTCAGGCCCACATGCAGCAGGATGCTGTGTAATTAGCCCTGATCTCTGCTCACTCAGTAATTATGCCTGTCACTGTGAGAGGGGTCACTGTTACAGCAGAGAAGCAGCTGCGCTTGCAGGGTAACTCACTCACTGCTGAGGACACAGCACAGCCAGGTGTGTTGCAATTAGAACCTCTCTCTCTCTCATTCTCTCACTCCCTCACTCTCTCTCTCTCATTCTCTCTCTCGCTCTCTCTCTCTCGCTCGCTTTGTCTCTCTCTCCGCCTGCAGTTGTTTGGGTTTGTTTTGTTTTTGTTGTTGTTGTTTTATCATTTACTTTTCTTGAAGTACTGTTATTTCTGTGTTTGAACAATGTCCTAATAAAAGGGGTTTTAAGAAATAAAATATCTCTCTCACACTCCTTTCACTTTGTGCACAGGTGTGTGCATCTGAGTGTGTGTACAGGTGTGCGAGTGTGTGTGGATGTACATGTGTTTGATTGCACAGGCGCGTGTGTCTGCTGGGTGTGTGTGTGTGTGTGTGTGTGTGTGTACAGGTGCACGCGTGTGTGTGTGTGTGTGTATGTACATGTGTGTTTGTGTGTACAGGTGTGTGTGTGTGTGTATGTACATGTGTGTTTGTGTGTACAGGTGTGTGTGTGTGTGTGTATGTACATGTGTGTTTGTGTGTACAGGTGTGTGTGTGTGTGTGTGTGTGTATGTACATGTGGGTTTGTGTGTACAGGTGTGTGTGTGTGTGTGTGTGTGTGTGTGTACATGTGTGTTTGTGTGTACAGGTGTGTGTGTGTGTGTGTGTGTGTGTGTGTGTGTGTACATGTGTGTTTGTGTGTACAGGTGTGTGTGTGTGTGTGTGTGTGTGTGTGTGTACATGTGGGTTTGTGTGTATGTACAGGTGTGTTTGTGTGTACAGGTGTGTGCACACAGCTCTCTCTCTCCATGGGGAACATAGAGGGGAAGCTCCACAGGTAAGCAACACTGCTCTCCCTCTCCGGACGGTGTGTCCATGGCGACAGCGGGCCGTGGGGGGGGGGGGGGGGGGGCTCATCTCTTCCAGGTGATATTTATGATGCCATCGAGGGACAGCCCTCTTCCTTTCAGGGCGCACGGAGAGAGAGAGGCGGGGGAGAGGTGGATATGGCACCAGCCTCTAACCCAGCACAGCTACAACCCAGCACTGAACCCAGGCTCTCTCCCAGCACAGCTACAGCCCCCAGCCCTCAGCATAGCTACAGCCCCTAGCACTGAGCACAGAACAGCTACAGCCCCCAGCACTGAGCACAGCTACAGCCCCCAGCACTGAGCACAGCACAGCCACAGCCCCCAGCACCGAGCTCAGCACAGCTACAGCCCCCAGCACTGAGCACAGCACAGCTACAGCCCCCAGCACTGAGCACAGCACAGCCACAGCCCCCAGCACTGAGCACAGCCACAGCCCCCAGCACTGAGCACAGCACAGCCACAGCCCTCAGCACTGAGCACAGCTACAGTCCCCAGCACTGAGCACAGCTACAGTCCCCAGCACTTAGCATAGCCACAGCCCCCAGCACTGAGCACAGCTACAGCCCCCAGCACTGAGCACAGCACAGCCACAGCCCCCAGCACTGAGCACAGCCACAGCCCCCAGCACTGAGCACAGCACAGCCACAGCCCTCAGAACTGAGCACAGCCACAGCCCCCAGCACTGAGCACAGCTACAGCCCCCAGCACTGAGCACAGGCTCAGCCCCCAGCACTGAGCACAGCTACAGCCCCAAACACTGAGCACAGCACAGCCCCCAGCACTGAGCACAGCACAGCCACAGCCCTCAGAACTGAGCACAGCCACAGCCCCCAGCACTGAGCACAGCTACAGCCCCCAGCACTGAGCACAGGCTCAGCCCCCAGCACTGAGCACAGCTACAGCCCCAAACACTGAGCACAGCACAGCCCCCAGCACTGAGCACAGCACAGCTACAGCCCCCAGCACTGAGCACAGCTACAGCCCCAAACACTGAGCACAGGCACAGCTACAGCACCCAGCACTGAGCACAGCCACAGCCCCCAGCACTGAGCACAGCCACAGTCCCCAGCACTGAGCACAGCTACAGTCCCCAGCACTGAGCACAGCCACAGCCCCAAGCACTGAGCACAGCCACAGCCCCAAGCACTGAGCACATCACAGCTACAGCCCCCAGCACTGAGCACAGCTACAGCCCCCAGCACTGAGCACAGCCACAGCCCCCAGCACTGAGCACAGCACAGCCCCCAGCACTGAGCACAGCACAGCTACAGCCCCCAGCACTGAGCACAGCACAGCTACAGCCCCCAACACTGAGCACAGCACAGCTACAGCCCCCAACACTGAGCACAGCACAGCTACAGCCCCCAGCACTGAGCACAGCTACAGCCCCCAGCACTGAGCACAGCACAGCCCCAACACTGAGCACAGCCACAGCCCCCAGCACTGAGCACAGCTACAGCCCCCAGCATTGAGCACAGCTACAGCCCCCAGCATTGAGCACAGCTACAGCCCCCAGCATTGAGTACAGCACAGCCCCAGCACCCGGAGGTAACCGACATGGACAGGGGGAGAACATGCAAACTCCATATACTGTAAATGCACACACACATCACAGGAATGACCTGCAGTGAGATGACAGTGGTGGGTGGGCTTCCCTCTTGTACACATGTTGGTCCATTACAGATCCCATCTTCAAAGGACTGCTTACACAGATGTGGAAACAGTCCACAGACTACACCACATCTCAGCCACACCTCACCACATCTCAGCCATATTTTACCATATCTCAACCACATCTCACCACATCTAACCAGCTTCCTCTTTCTTTCTCTCAAACCATCTGCTCTCAGCCTGAATAAAAAAGTACATCTCTTCTGTCAAAAGAAAATGTCCATGTAAAATAGATGACTCGTGTCCTGCAGCTGGGGTATTGCTCACATATTAATTTAATATGAGAAGACAGCAAGAGCAAATCAGAAATAGGGAAATGTTCTGTTCCTCCACAGAAAAGAGAAATCACCTGTGCTGTGTTTAGGCCGAAATAAGACATCAGCCGCTAATTTAATTTCTTTGCTGTTCTACAACATAAAATTTCCATGAATGTTGCATTATAATTACGGTCCAAAGTTGTTACTTTAATGTAACCTGCAATGACAATGCATGCACACACACACCTTCCAAGAGAAATACTCTGCCTCTCTATCCCTCATTCTCTCTCCCTCTTTCAATTCAATTCAACAATGCTTTATTGGCATTCATACAAACAATATTGCCAAAGCAATTCACAATTAATCTCTCGCTCTCTCTCACTCTCTCTCGCTCTCTCACACACATTTTATTCTCTGGTATAATTGGAAAAGAAGAAATCATGTAGAGATAAATGGCAAAATGCATCACACATGCACCCAGAACAATCAGAGCACTCAGTTTCAACTGACAGTCAGCCTGGATGACACTGTAACCCGGTTTTACATATAAAAGCCCAGCTAATAGCAGCCATGTTACATTTCATTACATCACAGGCATTTAGCAGATGTTCTTATCCAGAGCGACTTACACAACTTTTACATTGCATCCCTTTATACAGATGGATATATACTGAAGCAATACAGGTTAAGTACCTTGCTCAAGAGAACAACGGCAGTGTCCTACCCAGCAAACCTGTGACCTTTAGGTTACCAGGTCATTATACAACACTGATGCCCCAGAATGAATTATTCATGTCACTGGTGCATGCCAATAGGACATTTTTTTCAAGTTCTTTAAAAAACAATTTCCGAAGATGCTTCTAACTCAAATCAAGGAGGAGGCGTACACAGAGCAACGATTTTGCGCTCGGTCATAAGTAGCCTGGAATAAATCATCAGCGTGGCTGCAATATGCACACGGCTGAAGGTCTGCGCGCTCCTCCGGGAGGGGCTCGTAATGAGAGCGCTGTGTTTTCCCGCGAGCAGTCCCCAGCCGGGGGGTTCCCCGGCATCGTTCGCCTTCCATCTTACAAAGCTCAACTGCGTCCTTCTACCCACACTCAGCCACTCCACTCACAGCACAGAGGTAAACAAATACACGACCGGGTAAAGCAATATATCGGGCACAACCCACTCCCCACAAAGTATGACTTCCAACATAAAAATATATGTTCCTAGCAAAGCACATATCTATTGCTACTTTTTCTCTGATAGGCTTCGATATTTTGCTCATGTGACAAAAGTCGCAATCTAAAATTCCAACATTTTTAAATCCATAATCACTTTATAAAGAGGCTAATTATCAGGTGTCAGAGACTCGGTGATTCCGCACACGCTGTTTTGAAAAATAAAACACTACTTACTGACAGCCTTCAACGCGCGCCCCACTCCGCCACCGTCCTGGCCGTTCAGAACCTCGGACAGAGACTGTCGCGTGTTCTGTCTGCTCCGTTGGCTGGAGAACACGTTGGAGCGGATACTTCGTCTTTTCCCCGGCGCCGAACCCGGAGCGGAATGACTCCGGTCGGGTTCGTGTTGAGGCTCTGAGCTCACTTTGACGGTGTTCCTCGTCTTCGTCAACGCGGATGTCACTGACCCCATCTGCTCCGTTTGGGCTCGAGAGTCAATTCGGGTAATTTCAAATCGCTTCGGTGTTAACCTACCCAACTTCAACTTCTGAAAAGAAATCCGCGAGAGCGTTCGTAAATTTTCATTTTGGCTGTTTCTTCTGTTACGTGTTTTTGAGAAATTATCCCTTCACATAGGCTACACGTAAAGCCGCTCAACAATTAAACTTAGACTTCAGTAAGTATTCGCCTGTTTCGAGTAACGTGGCAACGTCTACTTCATGATCCTTGTTCTGTCGCTGTTATCCAGCGTGGTAAGAATTTTGCGAAGCGGCGTCCTTCTGAGGAAACGAACACAGCCAGTTTGCCAAGGCGCATCTCTTTGTCCACGGCGGATGTCGTCACTGAAAGTTCGAGCTTACTTTTCCACCACGCGGCTGCAACTCCCGCAGGCAGACTGCCTGACGCAAACAAGCTGCTACAATTAGGCTAGTCCTCGGAATTGGTTCGGGCGTGTCGCCTTATTAAGAAACCCCCCCCCCCCTTAATTTCAGGCTCTTTGATTACTTACTTGCATCTTGGAAAGTCGAACAAGTATTTTAACACACTTTCTCGAAATATAAAATAAAACGTACCACCGTCGTCACTTTGCGGTCTTTGAATCAGCCTTTCACTTTTTGAGCACCTGTTGGTTTACTGGTAGCGGTTTTTTCTGGTTTTCACGCGTTCGTGCTTAAGAGACCAAATGCCGTTAAAGCCTTTGGACGCCCAGCTGATAGCAAGTGCAATCAGTTGTGTTCCAGCAAACGTTTTGCGTTCGCCAAACAAATGGTGTCTTTTCCCATTGACTTCTGGGACTGGGAACACAATTTCCTTTAGGTTTTGTTTCCCTGAAAATCAAGGAAAACGCTCGTTTAAAGGCGCAGATATTTTGATTTTGAGCAAAAAGTTGGGCTAGTTCCTGAGTATTAGAAGTTCAGTTGACAGTTTGGTCTTTTTCGGCTGTTTTATGAACCGGCATTGGCCGGGGCTTGTTGTTCATTCTGGCTGCGTGAGATGTTTTTGTCTTATTTGGCGGACAGATTATGATGGTTTGGGAAATTACTGACAGCACTACTGAAATAACGTGGTAACGACCTGTTTTTGCGATAGGTAACTAATATTACTACTGAAATTTGAATAAAAAAGCAATATTATAGTAATGCGTTATTGTCCAACGCTACTGACGGTCTGGTAGTCCTTCTCTGAACAGGTCAGGAAGAGCCAGCGCTGATTCCAAACAAGCATAATGCGTTCCGTTACCGCAGTTAATGCGTTTCATAGAATAATTTCAGTTTAGTCGTTTGATATTTCACAGGTTCTGTGATCGAATAATATGATTTTTAAAACAAAATTATAAGACAGGCTACTAAATCTCAGACACTTTTACGAGAAAATGATGCCCAAGGCACAGCAAACACAAATGGGGCTGTGTCAGCCCAGTAGCATGGCAGTTTTATTGCTGTAATTAGCAGCGTGTTTTGTTAAGGTCACACGATTTCAGGGGGGTGTCATGGCTAAACGCAGCTGGCTTCCCAACCCTCAGGCCAGCGAGAGGTCTGGGACAGTCCGTGCAATTTGCCTTGGGGGGGGGGGGGGGGGGGGGGGGGAGAGACTGAATGTGGTGTTCTGCAGACTCATGGAAAAATGCTCCGTTAATTCTGTTTGTTGTGTTGGGGACGAGCTTAACGAGTTTAATTGCAGCCAGGTGCCAACCTGATTGCTGAAGGAAAGGTGTGGACAGGTGGATGTGGTCTAAGATCTTCGAGAAGCTAATAAGATGCACAAGACGGGGCATTCTGTTCACATAAAATACATTGCAGTTTGCATGGACAAAAAGGGGGGGGGGGGGGGGGGGGGGGTCAAGGGGGTAGTGGGACCCCCTAAAAAATAAGAGGTGACTTCTCAAGGGGTATACCGTGCTAATAAATACATCAAAATAATTATGCTTTATGGAGAGGAAGTAATATTGTGGATTGAATGTGAGGCGGGCGAAGAATGAGCTATTCTACTTACAAACTAAAGAAGTCAAGCATTACGTAGATGTAACGCAATATTCAGTGTACAAATCATTTCAAATGGACTACACGGTGGTTTCATTTGCATCTATGAAGCAGGTTTGATCTTGATTCAGGAAGTTAATTGAACCTCATTAAATTGAATAACTCAGTGATGAATTTCTTCATGCTGACATTTTCTTACATAACCAACCAGTAGGTGGGGTAGCTAGGTTGCTAGCTTTATTTTGAGACAGTTATCAGCATCATTGATTCACTTAAAGCTGTCATTCTGCTTGATGGTGTTATTTGCATATTAAAATTATTTGTTTTTTTATGCATGTCCAGTAGGTTCCATGACAATCTGACTACAAGTTGAGGGCACAATTGTCCTCCTCTGTCTTTGATGGCAGTCAAATGAAATCAAATCAGATGTGTTTTCTGAAATGTAATGAAGCATGTGACCAAGGCTAATGCTGTGGACGTTCTGTGCAGTGATACAGTGAAAGAAACCCATGGTCCCCAGTAGAACCTCCTGTAGTATCTGGAGTCTAAAGAATCACTTTCAAAGCAACCTTTTCGGTCTTCCAGTGGATTGTAAGAAATGTGTTTTCCCTCAACCACCAAATTAATTTCACTGCTCTCATTCTGGGATAAAAACATCTTACTGGCATTTCAGTTTTCAATCTTAATTTTGTTTATGTTTTTTCACCAAAAACCATTGAAAGATGCACACACATGCACACACACTACTCACACACACACACACAGTGGAGATGAGTTGGGAGGGACACGCAAGTACAGTGCTTAGATTTTGATTACCAAGCGACACTTGTTCTGCGTGTTGTTACGGTAACATGATTTTAGGGGGGCATCACGGGAAAAACCAGCTGGCTTCCAATCTCTCTGGCCAACATGAGCTCAGTGGCAGTCCTCCCAATTTGTCTGGAAAAAAACAAATTAAAAACTGTGGGTTGTGTTTTTAGCGCTGGTGTAAGGATGCTCCATTAGCTGTGCTGGGGAGGTCCTTAATGAGCTTAATTGCAGACAGGTGCCAACATAAGAGCTGAGGGAGAGGCATGGGTATGACTCAGTTCTGCCCAGTCACCCAGTTTCTGTAGACCAGCGGTTCTCAGTCTTATCGCCCTCAAGCCCCCCCGTGCCCATGGTAATATTCCAGCCCCCCCCCCCACCCCCCACTCGCAGGAGACATGATAACCTATCTGCCTGTCATCATCAGTCATCCATCTGTACACACTCCAGTCCAGTTAGTCAGGCTTATTCCACTCAGACCCCATAAAAGCATTAAAGTGACTTTTGTCATTGTACTAATCCTCAAATATTCACAAAGCAAACATCCTTCTTCATTTCCTTTGCCTCATTCACAGCCAACAGATAGGAGTGTGACATCTACACAGAGTAAAAAGGTTATTATATTTTAGATACCATTAATTTCTTGCTTTGCGTTATTCAGCTGAATAATTACTCATGTCTTGATGCTTTGTGAGTGAAGCTTTCAGTAATTTCCTGTCTTCTCCACAACCCCCCCCGCCCCCCCCCCCCCCGCAGCTCCCTGAGGCCCCCTAATTTCTACAGTTATATTTAAACTAGGTGGTTTTCAATCAAAACCATAATCTTGTGTTTTTAAATACCCGGTAAAATGTGTTTGTGTCCTTCAGTAAAATGCTCATCCTAATTCACTTCCATATTCAGTTGTACATGTTGGTATTTATATTTTAAGTTTAAGTTGCCCTGGATTTGGTAGGCAATGCAACGTAAAAATAATTTAAAGTAGTGAAATGCAAGGGCGCCACCTAGTGAGTATAGCTGGAGCTGCAGGTTACAGTACAAGGGTATGCCAAATTTAAATTTTGACGTTGAGCTTAAATTTGCAGGGCATAACCCTACAGCTCTAAGTGTGCAACTTTTCAGGATTTACTACAGACTCAAATTTATCTTGAAATGTAGTTTTTTTTTTTTGGTCAGAGGTTGAAAAAACCTGTTTTTATGTTTTATATATAAAAAGATTAGGGACCCTCCAGGTTCATGGTTATGGATCCCAGCAGTCCCTGTGACCCTCCAGAACCAGAGTTTGGGGGTCCTAGTTCTGTAGGGTACTGGTATTAAATGTGTTTAAATGTAATTTTTAAAAGTGTGTTAGGCTAAAAATTTTTAACAAGCTCATTTGCTAGAATGTACCAGTAGAGGTCAGTGTTGTAAAATAAATAATCACTAAGCATCTTAATTGCTCTTGAAAGTATGCAGGTTCATCATAGTTTGTGTGAATTTATATTTTATTAGTTATTTATTTAGATAGCTCATGGATATTCATCGTGACATTGATCAACATTCATTTCAGCTGGATAAACCATGTAAATTTATGTACAATTGTCCAGGTAGAAAGATAATGAATATATATATATATATATATATATATATATATATATATATATATATATATAAATGCCACTATAGAAGAAGAATTCCTCAGTGATGGACTCAAAGTACTGATTCAGTATCAGTCTGTACAAATAGAGCCCTGGATCAGTGACCCCTGGTCAGAAAAATACTAACCAGGAAGTCTTCCTCCTCCCATTGGCTGCTGTGTAGGCGTGAGGTCACGGCTGGACCACGCCCCTCTTGAGGTCTTTGCTCTGAGCGAGCGGCCGCCCTGGAATCCTCGCTAATCTGCATCAGCTCTCAGGCGGCACTAATCTGCCTCGTCCTCATCTTCATCAGGGTCCTCATCTTCATCAGGGTTCTCATATTCATCAGGGTCCTCATTTTCATCAGGGTCCTAATCTTCATCAGGGTCCTCATCTTCATCAGGGTCCTAATCTTCATCAGGGTCCTCATCTTCATCCTGGTCCTAACTTTCATCAGGGCCTCGTGGCTGGGGCTGAGGTGGCGGAGAGGCCTGGCAAGGCGTCCCAGCCCTGTGGACCAGGCTTAGGTGGCATAGCCCCATGGACCAGGCTAGGTGCCCTAGCCCTACGGACCATCCTAGCTGCCCTAGCCCCATGGACCAGGCTAGCTGCCCTAGCCCCGTGGACCAGGCTAGCTGCCCTAGCCCCATGGACCAGGCTAGCTGCCCTAGCCCCATGGACCAGGCTAGGTGCCCTAGCCCCGTGGACCAGGCTAGCTGCCCTAGCCCCGTGGACCAGGCTAGCTGCCCTAGCCCCATGGACCAGGCTAGCTGCCCTAGCCCCGTGGACCAGGCTAGCTGCCCTAGCCCCGTGGACCAGGCTAGCTGCCCTAGCCCCATGGACCAGGCTAGCTGCCCTAGCCCCGTGGACCAGGCTAGCTGCCCTAGCCCTGTGGACCAGACTGAGCACAGAGAGATTTGTGCCCAGAGATTAGCGCTGAAAATCTGCTCTGTTTGCTTCACCCGCAGAAGGAGAGAAACGCCACATCGTCCCCTAATTACCCTAGAGCAGTGCTGCACCCATCCTAACCCACCCTCTCTCTGTCTCTCTCTATCTCTCTCACCATCCCTCTCTCTGTCTCTCTCTGTCTCTCTCACCATCCCTCTCTCTGTCTCTCTCTGTCTCTCACCCTCCCTCTCTCTGTCTCTCGCTATCTCTCTCCATCTCTATCTCTCTCACCCTCTCTCTCTCTGTCTCTCTCTATCTCTCTCACCCTCCCTCTCTCTGTCTCTCTCTCTATCTCTCACCCTCCATCTCTCTATCTCTCTCTGTCTCCCTCTGTCTCTCTCTCTCTCTGTCTCTCTCCAAACACAGTGCCCTTTTCTCTTTTCAGGGAACTATATGCAAGAATAGACTAGAGCAAAAGAATATGGTAGTTTAATATTTTTAGTACTGGAGGTGATTTTAACTGCTCTATAATTCTCATGACGTAGTTTTGTCTGGCGTATGGGTCAGTTGATATATGTGTGTGTGTGTGTGTCCGCGTCTTAGAATAGAATTCAGATAGAATCCATTCATTTAATACTCTTGTTTAAGGGGTCCAGAAACCTTTTTTAAAAAAGTATTTTATTTGATTGGCGGTTGGCACACAGTGGCGGTTGGCGCATTGGGGCTGTGTTTCCGCTGAGCCACGCGGGTGAAGATGGCACAGGGGGTTCCCGTGTGGTGCCCAGCGGGCATGAGTCACTGCAGCCTGGCAGACGTTCCACGCCCACTTCCCCCTCAGAGGCACGAACTTGTGGTGAAAAACAAAACGAAAAAACCTTGCAGCTGGCAACCACAAGCTGAGCTTATCATGGTTACCTTAGCGACAACAAAAAAAACAGGAATTTGGTTTTCAGTGTGCTTGAGAGAAAGAATGAGGCTTTTAGGAAGTGATCTGCACCCCCAATCCCAGGATTATTTCTGTAGAGCTGCTGATGTGCTATACTGCACAGGTGCTTTTCTCTGTAAAATGCACACAGGAAGTGGATGTCCACTGTTGCCATGGTCATGGTTTTCTCTGTAGAACACACATAGGAAGTGAATGTATACTGTTGCCATGGTCATGGTTTTCTCTATGAAACACACAGGAAGTGAATGTACACTGTTGCCATGGTCATAGTTTTATCTAAGAAACACACAAGAAGTGTAGTACACTGTTGCCATGGTCATGGTTTTCGCTATGAAACACACACAGGAAGTGAATGTACACTGTTGCCATGGTCTTGGTTTTCTCTAAGAAACACACACAGCAAGTGGATGTTGCTATGGTCATGCCAGGCAGGATGCCAGACTAGTCTGGCCCAGAGAGTCTTTCACATCTCGTAGAAAATGAGCCGATCACATCTCCGCACACCACAGCACACCTCCGCACACCTCTGCACACCAGAGCACAAACACAACACACCTCCGCACAACACATCACACCTCCGCACACGTCCACACACCTCTGCACACCACAGCACACCAGAGCACAACCACAACACACCTCCGCACAACACAGCACACCTCCACACACCTCTGCACACCACAACACACCTCCGCACAACACATCACACCTCCGCACACCTCCACACACCTCCGCACAACACATCACACCTCCGCACACGTCCACACACCTCCGCACACCAGAGCACAACCACAACACACCTCCGCACAACACATCACACCTCCGCACACGTCCACACACCTCTGCACACCACAGCACACCTCCGCACAACACATCACACCTCCGCACACCTCCGCACACCTCCACACACCACAGCACACCTCCGCACAACACATCACACCTCCGCACACCTCCACACACCTCCGCACACCTCCGCACAACACATCACACCTCCGCACACGTCCACACACCTCTGCACACCACAGCACACCAGAGCACAACCACAACACACCTCCGCACAACACAGCACACCACACACCAGAGCAATCCTCCGCACACCTTTGCACAACTCTGCACACCTCCGCATACCTCCGCACACCACAGCAATCCTCCGCACACCTCCACACACCTCCGCACACCTCGATGTGAAAGAGCTACTTTCCAGAGAATACTTATCTCTGACAAACACAGAGATCAGCTTTGAATCATGCTGTAAAGAGCAAAAGAATTTAAATATATTTAAAAATAGGGGAAAAAACTGACACCCTCGTGTGTATTGTTTTTTTAAAAGGTTTATTGACATACAGAAGTACTGATTGTTTGGTCTTCTTGTTGAACACAAATTGTATTGGGGGAGAAAGCCTTCTGAGTTTCATTTGGTGTAGTAAAACGTATTGCTGTGTTGTTGTTTTTTTCTTTTGTTGACTGTAAACTCCAGACTGTGGTAAAGTGGTAAAGGACGGCGGAACTAAAGCTTGTGTCAATGTCTGATCTACCAGCCTTCACCCCGCCCTATAATGGCAAAGAAAGGCACTTTTAAAGCTATTATTGATTTTTATTTGTTGGTTTTCTGGTTTTACTAAACTCACAGAAAGATGGCTACATCGTTCTCTGGTGTTTGCAGGGGTGAAAGTTCACTCGAAGTCTAGCTCATCATCATCATCATGGTGTTGGGTTGATTCGTTGATCACCTGTAGATTAGGGTGTGAGGGACAATGAATAAAAAGCATTTAAAATGTTGCTCATGTTGTTATTAATGCTTTTTAAATGGTTCAGAACTAAAGGCCCAGCACTTTGCACTTTAAAATGCTCAGTACTGCTGGCTCAGGTGCACCTGAGTTCTCACCTGCCCATCTCTGGTCTCAATGGTCTTGATCAACACCTTCTTGGATGACATGCTGTCAATCATGGGCTTTAACTCCATCATGGTTTCTACGACAGTGGGGGAAACAGGACTTTAGCTGGGTGAGCCACAGCTGCTCGTAATGACACAGATCACCTACACTCAGCAGATGCACAGCTGCTCATTATGCCACAGATCACCTACGCTCAACAGATGCACAGCTGCTCTTAATGCCACAGATCACCTACACTCAGCAGATGCACAGCTGCTCTCAATGCCACAGATCACCTACACTCAGCAGATGCACAGCTGCTCTCAATGCCACAGATCACCTACACTCAGCAGATGCACAGCTGCTCTTAATGCCACAGATCACCTACACTCAGCAGATGCACAGCTGCTCTTAATGCCACAGATCACCTACACTCAGCAGATGCACAGCTGCTCTTAATGCCACAGATCACCTAATGCCCAAATGTTCCGTCTCCTTTCAGTTAACAGAACACTGAACTTCCTAAAATGAAATTAAGCCATCTTTAACTATACATCTGTGGTGAAACTGGATATGCACGTTTATTCATTAATTCATTTATTTTTTGCTTGGGAATGATCTTAACACGATAACTATCCGCAATTAACCGCACACGTACGCCTCCTTAAAGGAAAATGGTGTGTGACTGAGAGAATGGCAAAATCAAAAACAACATGGAATGCAACATGATATAGTGACACATATAATATTATTAATAAAGAAAGGGGGCAGGGTCTACCTCTCAGGTTCAGGGAAGAGATGTTCGGCAGAGGAGTGGATATTCTGGGAAAATGAAAAAAAAAAGATTCTTTACTCCCAGAAAGAGAAGAGCAAAAGACATGGCTTAATCTGTGTAGTTAGCATCTCTAACCCACTTATCAACAGCACAAGCAAATATACACAGCCCATACACACACACACACAGCATGTTTATACACAGCGCATACACAAACAACATGTTTACACACACACACACATTCAGAAGGCACACATGCACACACACACACACACACACATATGCAGAGCACTCAGTCACACCTGCTCTCCTCCCCCTCCAGCAGCTTCCTGTAGGTGGCGATCTCGATGTCCAGCGCCATCTTGACGTTGAGCAGGTCCTGGTACTCGCGCAGGTGCCTGGCCATCTCGTCCTTCATGCTGTGGATGTCGTCCTCCAGGCGGGCAATGGTGTCCTGGTAGTTTGAGGCCTCCAGGGCAAAGTTCTCCTCCCTCCCCCTCATCTGGCGCTCCAGGGACTCATTCTGGGGGTTAGGGTTCGGTTCAAAGCAGAGAAGAAAGGAAGGAGGAAGAGAGGAAACAATGAAGACAAGGAAGAGGAGGGTGATGTGACGTTTTGTATGGTAATGTAGCAGCAGAACCTCCTGTTAGCAACCTGAACTTCCAGTGGAAATAGAGAGGAAGGAATGAGCGCACAAGCTTCATATCTGGTGGGGCTACACAACCTGCGGCTGTAATAACGCTCTAAAATGGCCTCTCATTCATGCAGTTAGTATGCGGGAGAAGTGCTTCCCAGCTCCGAGAAGGACCCACATTCTCACCCCGAGTGAGGGGAAGGGATTAACCATGACACAATCCCTGCCTGACAGGACTGCATGGTAATCCTGAGTGCGTGCGGGAAGGGACAGGATTAAGCGTGACACAGCCCTAGCAGTCCTGAGAGAGACTGGGAGACTATGGGGGCACAATTAAACATGACACCTCCTAGTTTTGCCTGAAGAACATGCCAATCCTAACTGCGAGGGGCAAGGGACTCCTCCCAGTGTGGCTAACACACCAGCTCTAAATGATTGCAGGTTACCAGAGTGTAGGGGAAGGAAGTTAGTGTGACACCTTTCAGCCAAGGCCAAACAGACATCATAATGCATGTATCTCAGTGCACTATGGGTAATTCCTTTCACCAGACAACCTAGAGTGGTAGACTTCAGAGGAGGGCTTATTACATGATGGGATGTGACAGGGTGTGATGGGGTGTCACAGGGTGTGGTGGGATGTGACAGGGTGTGATGGGATGTGACAGGGTGTGGTGGGATGTAACGGGGTGTGAGAGGATGTGACGGGGTGTGGTGGGATGTGACAGGGTGTGACGGGGTGTGACGGGGTGTGAGAGGATGTGACGGGGTGTGAGAGGATGTGACGGGGTGTGGTGGGATGCGACCGGGTGTGACGGGGTGTGGTGGGATGTGACAGGGTGTGGTGGGATGTGATGGGGTGTGGTGGGATGTGACAGGGTGTGACGGTGTGTGACAGGGTGTGAGAGGATGTGACGGGGTGTGAGAGGATGTGACGGGGTGTGGTGGGATGTGACAGGGTGTGGTGGGATGTGACAGGGTGTGACGGGGTGTGACGGGGTGTGGTGGGATGTGACAGGGTGTGGTGGGATGTGACGGGGTGTGGTGGGATGTGACAGGGTGTGATGGGATGTGACGGGGTGTGGTGGGATGTGACAGGGTGTGGTGGGATGTGACAGGGTGTGACGGGGTGTGACGGGGTGTGGTGGGATGTGACAGGGTGTGGTGGGATGTGACGGGGTGTGGTGGGATGTGACAGGGTGTGGTGGGATGTGACGGGGTGTGACGGGGTGTGGTGGGATGTGACGGGGTGTGGTGGGATGTGACGGGGTGTGACGGGGTGTGGTGGGATGTGACGGGGTGTGGTGGGATGTGACGGGGTGTGACGGGGTGTGGTGGGATGTGACGGGGTGTGACGGGGTGTGGTGGGATGTGATGGGATGTGACGGGGTGACAGGATGGGGACGGGATGTGACAGGTGTACTCACGGTTCCCTTCAGGGAGTCGACCTCGCAGGTGAGCGCCTGCACCTGGCGGCGGAACTCGTTAGCCTCCTGCTTAGCCAGCCGCACGGCCTCACTGTTCCGAGCAGCAGCCTCAGATAGGTCTGCAAACTGAGAGAGAGAGAGGGAGAGAGAGAGAGAGAGAGAGAGGGAGAGAGGGAGAGAGAGAGAGAGAGAGAAAGAGAGAGAGAAAAAAAATATTTCCAAAAATTATCCCAAATTATAAATAATTTTAATTACAAATCAAAAGAAGAAAAATGTGCAATTCTTTTAGGGGAAGGATCAACAGCCCTAATTGCGGCACAGTTCATTTCAGCCTGCCATAACCTGAGGGACAGTGAGTGACCACCCACCCCATATAAACATTGTACATATTTATTGATTTACTTCTGTTGCTGTCAATGCTGTTATTTGTATATATTGTTACATTTACCATTATTATTTTAATATTATTATTATTTTGCATATTATATATGTATGCTTTGGCAATAAGTACGTTTTTATTTCATGCCAATAAAGCAACTTAAATTGAAAATTGAAATTGAGAGAGGGAGAGAGAGGGAGAGAGGGAGGGAGAGAGAGGGAGAGTGACAAAGAAAGAGTGAGAGAGAGAGAGAGGTTAGCCAGAGAGAGGGTGGGGTTGGTGTAAGGGGGTGGAGCCTGTAGGAGAGAGGGTGATAAAAGGGGTGGGGCTTGGAAGAGTGAGCATTGGACTTACAGGAGAGAAGGGGCAGGGTTCTTGCGAGAGAAGGGGTGTGGCTGTGAGAGAGGGGCAGAGTTGGCCTAAGGGAGGGGGCGGAGTTGGTGTGAGGGAGGGGCGGAGTTGGTGTGAGGGAGGGGTGGAGTTGGTGTGAGAGAGGGGCAGAGTTGGCCTAAGGGAGGGGGCGGAGTTGGTGTGAGGGAGGGGGGTGGAGTTGGTGTGAGGGAGGGGTGGAGTTGGTGTGAGAGAGGGGCAGAGCTGGCCTAAGGGAGGGGGCGGAGTTGGTGTGAGGGAGGGGCGGAGTTGGTGTGAGGGAGTGGGTGGAGTTGGTGTGAGGGAGGGGTGGAGTTGGTGTGAGAGAGGGGCAGAGTTGGCCTAAGGGAGGGGGCGGAGTTGGTGTGAGGGAGGGGGGTGGAGTTGGTGTGAGGGAGGGGTGGAGTTGGTGTGAGAGAGGGGCAGAGTTGGCCTAAGGGAGGGGGCGGAGTTGGTGTGAGGGAGGGGGGTGGAGTTGGTGTGAGGGAGGGGTGGAGTTGGTGTGAGAGAGGGGCAGAGCTGGCCTAAGGGAGGGGGCGGAGTTGGTGTGAGGGAGGGGCGGAGTTGGTGTGAGGGAGTGGGTGGAGTTGGTGTGAGGGAGGGGTGGAGTTGGTGTGAGGGAGTGGGTGGAGTTGGTGTGAGGGAGGGGTGGAGTTTGCCTAAGGGTGGGGGCGGAGTTGGCGTGAGAGGGGAGGTGGAGGTAGCGTGAGAGCGGGGGCAGAGTTGGCCAAATGGAGGGGGTGGAGTTGTCTTAAGGGAGGGGGCGGAGTCGGTGTGAGGGAGGGGGCAGAGTTGGCGTGAGAGATGAGCCACCAGCAGGAATGTCCCGGAAATGAGATTAGCAGCTCGGCGAGGGCGCCGACTGATCCTGAACAGCCAACGGTAATCCACCCAGAGAGTTACCTCACCGGCCGAGCCACATGGAGCCTGAACAGAGAGAGAGGCAGGGAGAGGCAGGGAGAGAGAGGGAGAGAGAGGGAGAGGCAGGGAGAGGCAGGGACAGGAGGGAGAGACAGGGAGACAGGGACAGGAGGGAGAGATAGGGAGACAGGGACAGGAGGGAGAGACAAGGAGACAGGGACAGGAGGGAGAGACAAGGAGACAGGGACAGGAGGGAGAGACAAGGAGACAGGGACAGAGAGAGAGAGGCAGGGAGACGTAGTGGTAGAAAGCAACAGAATCAGACTGAGGAAAAAGTGGGAAAGACAGAAAGAGGGAGAGGTGAGAGACACACCTTGGACTTGTACCAGTCCTCGGACTCCTGGACGTTTTTGGCGGCCAGGTTCTCGTACTGCAGCCGGACGTCCCGTAGGGCGGCAGTCAAGTCGGGTTTGGCCACGTCCATGTCTATCTGCACATGCTGGTCCTGGATCTGAGCCTGCAGCTCAGCCACCTCCTGCAGACACACCCACACACACACCCACACACCCACACACACACCCACACACACACCCACACACACACACACACACACACACACACACACACACACACGTCACAGTGTGTTGTAAGCGTGTCAAGGTGTGTTGTAAGCATGTCGCAGTGTGCTGTAAGCGTGTTGTGGTGTGTTGTAACCATGTTGTGGTGTGTTGTAACCGTGTTGTGGTGTGTTGTAAGCGTGTCAGGGTGTGTTGTAACTGTGTCAGGGTGTGTTGTAAGCGTGTTGTGGTGTGTTGTAAGTGTGTCAGGGTGTGTTGTAAGCATGTTGTGGTGTGTTGTAACTGTGTCAGGGTGTGTTGTAAGCATGTCGCAGTGTGCTGTAAGCGTGTTGTGGTGTGTTGTAACCATGTTGTGGTGTGTTGTAACCGTGTTGTGGTGTGTTGTAAGCGTGTCAGGGTGTGTTGTAACTGTGTCAGGGTGTGTTGTAAGCGTGTTGTGGTGTGTTGTAAGTGTGTCAGGGTGTGTTGTAAGCATGTTGTGGTGTGTTGTAACTGTGTCAGGGTGTGTTGTAAGCATGCTGTGGTGTGTTGTAAGCGTGTCAGGGTGTGTTGTGGTGTGTTGTAAGTGTGTCAGGGTGTGTTGTAAGCGTGTCGTGGTGTGTTGTAAGCATGTTGTGGTGTGTTGTAAGCGTGTCAGGGTGTGTTGTAAGCATGTTGTGGTGTGTTGTAACCGTGTCAGGGTGTGTTGTAAGCGTGTCAGGGTGTGTTGTAACCGTGTCGTGGTGTGTTGTAACTGTGTCAGGGTGTGTTGTAAGCATGCTGTGGTGTGTTGTAACCGTGTCAGGGTGTGTTGTAAGCGTGTCAGGGTGTGTTGTAACCGTGTCGTGGTGTGTTGTAACTGTGTCAGGGTGTGTTGTAAGCATGCTGTGGTGTGTTGTAAGCGTGTCAGGGTGTGTTGTAAGCGTGTCAGGGTGTGTTGTAAGTGTGTCAGGGTGTGTTGTAAGCATGTCAGGGTGTGTTGTAAGCGTGTCAGGGTGTGTTGTAAGCGTGTTGTGGTGTGGTGAAAGCATGTTGCAGTGTGCTGTAAGTGTGCTGTGGTGTGTTGTAAGCATGTTGAGGTGTGTTGTAACCGTGTCAGGGTGTGTTGTAAGCGTGTCAGGGTGTGTTGTAACCGTGTCGTGGTGTGTTGTAACTGTGTCAGGGTGTGTTGTAAGCATGTTGTGGTGTGTTGTAAGCGTGTCAGGGTGTGTTGTAAGCATGCTGTGGTGTGTTGTAAGCGTGTCAGGGTGTGTTGTAAGTGTGTCAGGGTGTGTTGTAAGCATGTTGTGGTGTGTTGTAAGCGTGTCAGGGTGTGTTGTAAGCATGCTGTGGTGTGTTGTAAGCGTGTCAGGGTGTGTTGTAAGTGTGTCAGGGTGTGTTGTAAGCATGTTGTGGTGTGTTGTAAGCGTGTCAGGGTGTGTTGTAAGCATGTTGTGGTGTGTTGTAAGCGTGTCAGGGTGTGTTGTAAGCATGTCAGGGTGTGTTGTAAGCGTGTCAGGGTGTGTTGTAACCATGTCAGGGTGTGTTGTAAGCGTGTCAGGGTGTGTTGTAAGCGTGTTGTGGTGTGGTGAAAGCATGTTGCAGTGTGCTGTAAGTGTGCTGTGGTGTGTTGTAAGCATGTTGAGGTGTGTTGTAAGTGTGTCAGGGTGTGTTGTAAGCGTGTCGTGGTGTGGTGTAAGCGTGTCTCACCTCGTCGTGGAGCTTCTTGAGGAAGTTGATCTCCTCCTGCAGCGACTCCACTTTACGCTCCAGATCCACACGAGCCAGAGAAGCATTATCCACATCCTGCATCACAAACAAGAGATAAAACACACAGCCGTGTGAGTGTGTGTGTGTGTGTGTGTGTATGCCTGTGTGTGTATATGTTTCTGCAGGTTTTTGTGTCAGTGTTTGTGACCACCACTGGCCTGTATGCACGGTGAACAAACAGACCCACTTAAGTAAACAATGCCCGTCTGTGCCCAGTCTGTGCCCCCCCTGCCCTCCCCCCCCCCCCCCCCCCGCCCCCACCCCCTCTTAGTGCCCAAAGACACATTTCCTCGGGACAGCTGCCTGCTTTGTCCGCCCCGCCAACAAAGATATCCGGACTGGGACAAAGAGGCACAAAGCCCCCCATTCAGCCCTGTTCATGAGCCTCGTTCCCATTGGGCCAAAGCCTCTGCCCACCCCACCCCACCCCACCCCAGCGTGCCAGGAATCCACAGCACCGAGCGGCACACGCTACCCACAGCTGTTTAACAGCAGCACACGCTACCCCACAGCTGTTTAACAGCAGCACACGCTACCCCACAGCTGCTTAACAGAGTAGCACACGGTAACCCACAGCTGTTTAACAGCAGCACACGCTACCACACGCTACCCCACAGCTGTTTAACAGCAGCACACGCTACCCCACAGCTGTATAACAGAGTAGCACACGCTACTCCACAGCTGTTTAACAGAGTAGCACACGCTACCCCACAGTTGTATAACAGAGTAGCACATGCTACCCCACAGCTGTTTAACAGCAGCACACGCTACCCCACAGCTGTTTAACAGAGTAGCACACGCTACCCCACAGCTGTTTAACAGCAGCACACGCTACCCCACAGCTGTTTAACAGCAGCACACGCTACCCCACAGCTGTTTAACAGCAGCACATGCTACCCCACAGCTGTTTAACAGCAGCACACGCTACCCCACAGCTGTTTAACAGCAGCACACGCTACCCCACAGCTGTTTAACAGCAGCACACGCTACCCCACAGCTGTTTAACAGAGTAGCACATGCTACCCCACAGCTGTTTACCAGCAGCACACGCTACCCCACAGCTGTTTGACAGAGTAGCACACGCTACCCACAGCTGTTTAACAGCAGCACACGCTACCCCACAGCTGTATAACAGAGTAGCACACGCTACCCCACAGCTGTATAACAGAGTAGCACACGCTACCCCACAGCTGTATAACAGAGTAGCACACGCTACTCCACAGCTGTTTAACAGAGTAGCACACGCTACCCCACAGCTGTTTAACAGAGTAGCACACGCTACCCCACAGCTGTTTAACAGCAGCACACGCTACCCCACAGCTGTATAACAGAGTAGCACACGCTACCCCACAGCTGTATAACAGAGTAGCACACGCTACCCCACAGCAGTTTAACAGCAACACACGCTACCACACAGCTGTTTAACAGCAGCACACGCTACCCCACAGCTGTTTAACAGCAGCACACGCTACCCCACAGCTGTTTAACAGCAGCACACGCTACCACACGCTACCCCACAGCTGCTTAACAGCAGCACATGCTACCCCACAGCTGTTTAACAGCAGCACACGCTACCCCACAGCAGTTTAACAGAGTAACACACGCTACCCCACAGCTGTTTAACAGAGTAACACATGCTACCCCACAGCTGTTTAACAGCAGCACACGCTACCACACGCTACCCCATTTACTGCATCTCTGTAGCCTGGCTTTATGAACTCAGTTTGCAATTCTTTGTGATTACTACGTTGTCTTATTCATGATATTTTTTATTTTAAATACTGCCTGTTTGGCTTACGATCAATGATTGTATGATAAGTATCATGATCTTCTGTGTTGGCAGAGTACATGGACTGCCCACATCCCCCCACTTCCTAACTGCAAGAGGATCAAGTTGGTCACAGTTGCGGGTACTACTGAATTAAATTAAAAATGCATTAAAAATGCATTTTAAAAAATGCATACAACTTCAATGGTTCATAATTCAAAGGGGGGGGGGGGGGGGGACGACGAATTGTGAATGTTTTGAATTTGATGCTGAACATCTGTCCTCTCTGCTTCTTAACAACGGGAGATTTAGCTGTTATCTCACAGCATAGCTCCGGCAAAACTTTCTGCAAACTTTAATACATTTTCATGAGAATTTTTTTTTCTTTGTAAGGTGACAGAACCTTAAATGTTATAAATGCAGAGCAGGGAGGTCGTCGAGTGTAAAGAGCCTGCAATATAACTCCAGCCTTCAAGCAGTGTTTTGCATCAGGAGCTCACATTCCTGGCATTCTGAATAAATTTAATCTCCCACCCAAACAACGCCGTGCCGTGACTGCATTGGCCTCGGTAGCAGCGGCATAACTGAATTAAGGGAGATTTGCGTTAACTCACACCCGAACGCATCTTCCCACAGCTGATTCCCACTACCCATGTCCTGCGGAGCTGGTCGCTTTTCAAATACACAAAAGTCCCTAGGTAGGTTTCACAGTGCCCCGAACTTCACGTTTGGAAAAACCCGGTCTTCATGGTTTGGCCAGGGCCTGTCCAAACTGCGCGTGCACAGAAACGTCGCCCTCCTACCTGCCTGAAGCCCTGCATGTTGGTTTCCGCCTCCTCGCGCTGAATTATCTCATCCTGGAGCCTTAAAACAGATATAAAGGAAAATAAAGGTCATCCCACCTGCCACGCGCCCACTTTGGATACTCTTCGGAAACCCAGCATTTCCGCTCATTACGCACAACACCAAATAGCGTGTCTACTTTCTTTCTGCCGTCGATTTTTTCATCGGTTTTTTTTTGGTACCAACGGCAACAGGTACCTTAAAGTTTCAAAGTCTGACACTCAATTTCTGTCTCTCGAAATGCAAGCATATCTGGAAATAACTTAATTCTTCCCAATAAATTGGATATTTTCTTAGTGGACTCTCGTATTCGGGACGATCACAGATTACAGTAGTGTTACAAAGTATCTCGCAAGCCAACCTATTAATATGGAAATTCTGGGAGTTTTGTCTCAGTTTGTTATTGTTATTAGTAATTTTATTATTACTATTACACGCTTTTCCTGTACGTATTTTCATACATATGACAAATGAAAGATGTATGAAAACCCAAAACTGTGTGTATGTGTTCTTGTGTGCACGTGAACATATAAAAAAATGTCAAATAGCTTGCTAACCTTACAGTCAAGTATGTGCCATACATTTGAAAAATGTTTATACATACTTCTCCCGGAGTCGCTGGATTTCCTCCGCTAGATTGTCCCGGTCCACCTCCGCGCGCGCTTTCTCGTTGGTGAGCTGGTCCACCTGGTGTCGGAGCTCGCGCATCTCCTCCTCGTACAGGTCCCCGATGCGCGTGGTGCCTTTCCCCCGCAGCTGCTCGAGCTCCGCATTTAGGATCTTGTTCTGCTGTTCAAGGAAGCGCACCTTTTCGATGTAATTTGCGAACCGGTCGTTGAGGTGCTGCATCTGCGCCTTCTCGCTGGTGCGATTGGTCTTAAACTCAGTGTTTATGGCGTCAGATAGGGAGAAGTCCAAGCTCTCCGACGCCAGGCGGGGCATCGGGGCGCTGCTGCGGACCCTGGAGACCTTGGTCGCGTAGATGGGTGGGGCAGAGGAGAGACCGACGGAGACTCGCGACGACGGTCTCGAGTACTGGCGGCTTGAGTAGCTGGCGCGAGCCACCATGGGTCTCTCTCCCCCGAACATCCTTTTGTAAGAAGAGCTATGCCTGGATGAAGTGTCGGACATGTTGTAACTCATTGTCAACGAAATATTTGTAAAGTCTACTTTTTCAGAGAGAAGATGAGTTTTTCTCGGAATAGACTTTCACTGAAGTGCCCCAGAACCTTCTGCCAGATTGGCCGAACGAAGAATACGAAGTTAAGTGGGACTGGTATTTATAGTCCACTCCTTATGCAAATCATATAACGGTGCAAGGAGTCTGGCTGACACATTTGGTGACCAATCGCAGAGTACTAAGCAGAGAGGGCGGGGCTCAAAGAAAACAAATTCACCCAACTGCGTTAACCCACCTAACAAGTGTTCCTAAATGAATTTCTGAGCTAAAAAAAAAAAAATCTCTCAACACATAAAGTTTAGGTAATGCACAATACACATGGTGTTATTTATTTATTTAGTTCCGATAATAATAATTAAAAAAAATAATACTAATAATAATTATAATTATTGTTAGTAGTAGTAGTAGTAGTCATAGTAGTAGTGGTAGTAGCAGCAGTAGTAGTACTATAGTAGTAGTAGCATCACCACTACCAGTAGTTACAACTCACCAGGCAACTCACACATCTTAGTAAGTATGAAGCTGCAGAAGCCTTTAATAATTATCATCTTTGATGCGATCAAAACAGCACTGCTTAGCCAGCAAAACGTAATGGCCGTGAAGCTTCTGCCTCTGTGATGCCCTCCAATGAGAGCCTGGTGGCTGATCTGCCCGGCAACAGTGCCACAGCGTGCCAGCAGTCACTGTGGACAGTCAGTGTGCCCACTGCAGAAATAAAACGTTTGTTTTCAAGGACTTTTATAATAAAATTTAAAAGACCACTTTGTGGAAAGCCTTAATAGACCACAAACAGTAACCTAACTTTAAAATGGTCTGTCTATTTTGGAGCACTCACATAGACCACATAGAGAGTGTACAGACATGACGGGTCATTCCAAAGAGTTGAAAAAAGGGTCACATTGCAGTTAGCCGTGCAAGGTACACTACAGGCCTTTGTTCCTGTTCCAGGTGAGCTGCGGTAGTGAGGAGTTGGTTTTGAGGTGTGTATAAATAAGCAGCAAACATGGTTGGGTTAAGAGCTAACAGCCGCAGTCTTCCCTGTAAATGAATGTGTTTGGTTATACCCTCAGTCTACCCTGTAAATGAATGTGTTTGTTTATACCCTCAGTCTACCCTGTAAATGAATGTGTTTGGTTATACTCTCAGTCTACCCTGTAAATGAATGTGTTTGGTTATACCCTCAGTCTACCCTGGATATGAATGTGTTTGGTTATACCCTCAGTCTACCCTGTAAATTAATGTGTTTGGTTATACCCTCAGTCTTCCCTGTAAATGAATGTGTTTGGTTATACCCTTAGTCTACCCTGTAAATAAATGTGTTTGGTTATTCCCTCAGTCTACCCTGTAAATGAATGTGTTTGGTTATACCCTCAGTCTACCCTGTAAATGAATGTGTTTGGTTATACCCTCAGTCTTCCCTGTAAATGAATGTGTTTGGTTATACCCTCAGTCTACCCTGTAAATGAATGTGTTTGGTTATACCCTCAGTCTACCCTGTAAATGAATGTGTTTGCTTATACCCTCAGTCTACCCTGTAAATGAATGTGTTTGGTTATACTCTCAGTCTACCCTGTAAATGAATGTGTTTGGTTATACCCTCAGTCTACCCTGGATATGAATGTGTTTGGTTATACCCTCAGTCTACCCTGTAAATTAATGTGTTTGGTTATACCCTTAGTCTACCCTGTAAATAAATGTGTTTGGTTATTCCCTCAGTCTACCCTGTAAATGAATGTGTTTGGTTATACCCTCAGTCTACCCTGTAAATGAATGTGTTTGGTTATACCCTCAGTCTACCCTGTAAATGAATGTGTTTGGTTATACCCTCAGTCTACCCTGTAAATGAATGTGTTTGCTTATACCCTCAGTCTACCCTGTAAATGAATGTGTTTGGTTATACTCTCAGTCTACCCTGTAAATGAATGTGTTTGGTTATACCCTCAGTCTACCCTGGATATGAATGTGTTTGGTTATACCCTCAGTCTACCCTGTAAATGAATGTGTTGGGTTATACTCTCAGTCTACCCTGTAAATGAATGTGTTTGGTTATACCCTCAGTCGTCCCTGTAAATGAATGTGTTTGGTTATACCCTCAGTCTACCCTGTAAATGAATGTGTTTGGTTATCCCCTCAGTCTACCCTGTAAATGAATGTGTTTGGTTATACCCTCAGTCTACCCTGTAAAGGAATGTGTTTGGTTATACCCTCAGTCTACCCTGTAAATGAATGTGTTGGGTTATACTCTCAGTCTACCCTGTAAATGAATGTGTTGGGTTATACTCTCAGTCTACCCTGTAAATGAATGTGTTGGGTTATACCCTCAGTCGTCCCTGTAAATGAATGTGTTTGGTTATACCCTCAGTCTACCCTGTAAATGAATGTGTTTGGTTATCCCTGCTGCGCAGGGGCCTCTTTAAACACAAGTGCGAACTGCACAGATAAATTATCCGGCTGTGATGCAAGCGGATGTCAGTGAAGCTCATGGTGGTTACTGATGACTTTAAAAGAAGCCTTTTTTTGTGTGTGTGTGTGAGAATGAGTTACAACCCGAAATGCTTCAAGTGTGAAAGACTCCTTAACTCATTGTAAGCAGCAACGGTTGCTACCCCCTTTCACATTTGACTAACACCACTGGCAGCACTGTGTGTGTGTGTGTGTGTGTGTGCATATGACAGCACTGTGTGTGTGTGTGTGTGTGTGCGTGTGACAGCACTGTGTGTGTGTGTGTGTGTGTGCGTATGACAGCACTGTGTGTGTGTGTGTGTGTGTGTGTGCGTATAATAGCACTGTGTGTGTGTGTGTGTGTGTGTGTGTGCATATGACAGCACTGTGTGTGTGTGTGTGTGCACGTATGACAGCACTGTGTGTGTGTGTGTGTGCTTGTGACAGCACTGTGTGTGTGTGTGTGTGTGTGTGTGAGTATGACAGCACTGCGTGTGTGTGTGTGTGTGCTTGTGACAGCACTGTGTGTGTGTGTGTGTGTGTGTATGCTTGTGACAGCACTGTGTGTGTGTGTGTGTGTGCTTGTGACAGCACTGTGTGTGTGTGTGTGTGTGTGCATATGACAGCACTGTGTGTGTGTGTGTGTGTGTGCGTATGACAGCACTATGTGTGTGTGTGTGTGTGCTTGTGACAGCACTGTGTGTGTGTGTGTGTGTGTGTGCTTGTGACAGCACTGTGTGTGTGTGTGTGTGTGTGTGTGACAGCACTGTACGTGGTGCTTCCAAACGCCTCCAAACTCTCCCACTGTGTCCAGTGTGCATGCCTTGCTCTCTGGATTAGTAGTGTTTCAGCACATACTGAAATGGAGCTTGTTTTCTGCTTAATTAAAAATAATGTGGTGGTTTGGGTGCAAAATGTGTGTGTGTACAGTGTAAATGGGGTGTATGTACAGTATCCTATGTGTGACATTAGCATGTAGCAGTATTCTGTGTGGGACATTGGTGTGTAGCAGTATTCTGTGTGTGAGATTGGTGTGTAGCAGTATTCTGTGTGTGAGATTGGTGTGTAGCAGTATTCTGTGTGGGACGTTGGTGTGTAGCGGTATTCTGTGTGTGAGATTGGTGTGTAGCAGTATTCTGTGTGTGAGACTGGTGTGTAGCAGTACTCTGTGTGTGAGATTGGTGTGTAGCAGTACTCTGTGTGGGACGTTGGTGTGTAGCAGTATTCTGTGTGTGAGATTGGTGTGTAGCAGTACTCTGTGTGTGAGATTGGTGTGTAGCAGTATTCTGTGTGGGATATTGGTGTGTAGCAGTATTCTGTGTGGGATGTTGGTGTGTAGCAGTATTCTGTGTGTGAGATTGGTGTGTAGCAGTACTCTGTGTGTGAGATTGGTGTGTAGCAGTACTCTGTGTGGGACGTTGGTGTGTAGCAGTATTCTGTGTGTGAGACTGGTGTGTAGCAGTACTCTGTGTGGGACGTTGGTGTGTAGCAGTATTCTGTGTGTGAGATTGGTGTGTAGCAGTACTCTGTGTGTGAGATTGGTGTGTAGCAGTATTCTGTGTGGGATATTGGTGTGTAGCAGTATTCTGTGTGTGAGATTGGTGTGTAGCAGTATTCTGTGTGTGAGATTGGTGTGTAGCAGTATTCTGTGTGGGACGTTGGTGTGTAGCAGTATTCTGAGTGGGACGTTGGTGTGTAGCAGTATTCTGTGTATGAGATTGGTGTGTAGCAGTATTCTGTGTGGGATATTGGTATGTAGCAGTATTCATGTAGCAGGGTGTGGTGGTCTGCTGGGAGAGATTCTGTTAAACTCAATGTAATGAACACAGAGATGGGGCAGGGAACAGGCAGAGCCTTTGTTTGGCTGCGGAGGTAATGAGAGACAAGCAGCATCGGGTTAGCCTGCCAGCATCGGGTTAGCCTGCCAGCATCAGGTTAGCCTGCCAGCATCGGGTTAGACTGACAGAATTGGGTTAGTCTGACAGCATTGGGTTACCCTGACAGCATCGAGTTAGACTGACAGCATCGGGTTAGCCTGACACCATCGAGTTAGCCTTACATCAGTCTGACTGAGAGAGTCTGCCTGCTCCTCCAGCATCAAGTTAGCCTGACACCATCGGGTTAGCCTGACAACACCATCGGGTTAGCCTGACAGCATCGGGTTAGCCTGACAACATTTGGTTAGCCTGACCCAATCGGGTTAGCCTGACATCACCATTGGGTTAGCCTGACATCATCGGGTTAGCCTGACAACATTGGATTAGCCTGACAGCATCGGGTTAGCCTGACAACACTGGATTAGCCTGACAGCATTGGGTTAGCCTGACAACATTGAGTTAGCCTGACAGCAGTCTCACTGAAAGAGTCTACCTGCTCCCCCCACAGCTACTGTGTGGAAGCTGGAATCATGATGAGGATGACGAGGATGATGATGATCATGATTATAATGATGATGATGATGATGATGATGATGATTATAATGATGATGATGATGATGATGATGACAATGAAGATGGTGAAGATGAAGATAGGAACGCTTTATTCTTATTCCTAAAGTACCTGTGTGAAGCTGTAGGTGGCGTAAGGGGGCATTACACTAGCGTTGGTGGGACTGAAGCGGTCATCAGAGGGCTCGCTCTGGATTGGTCTGCGCCATTTTACCCCC
>CM077291.1:817500-972500 GCA_039654925.1 Anguilla pacifica | reverse complement strand
TTGCCTTAGATATGTGAAAGAGTCATGGAATCCAGATAAATTTGCATGTCTTCACAGTACGTAATCACAAGAAAACATAAACCATTTTTCACTGTAAACACCTCACAGCTAGACCAATGAGGGTTTGTAGCTGGAGGGGAAGGCACCGCGTGTTTTCCCTTGGCTGGTGTGATTCAAAAACGGAGATGTTGGTTATTTTTCCTCTGTTCGTAAGAACAGGGCACAATTACCCTTAAGAATGCACTGGTTCCGCCGCCGCGGGTCAGATATGAATGCGCTGCTGTTACGTCCCTATTGGATCTAGGGGTACAGGGGAGTAACAAAATGAATGATCATTAAAGGTTAATTTTTATTTACACAATTATCTATATACAATGAACAAAAACAGGAAGGGAAACACTGGGCGGTACCAAACAAAAGAAGAGAACCAAAACAGAAATATATAAACTAACAATTTTAGAAATGAAAGAAACTAACTAACTGAAACCCGTGAATCTTCCGAACCTAACTAACTACTCTATTCTAAACTGAACAAAAACATACAAAGGTGGTACACGCCCGTAGCTATATACATATACACAAATGAAACTAACAGTGACAACTAAGAAACAAACACCTACCTAAATCCCACTCCTAACATATATACAGAACCAGCAACCAAACCAAAAACGCAAACCCAAAATCGATGTCTTTCCAGAATTTTCAATCGGTACACAGAAGTCAAAGATAGCACGAAGTCAAAGTTTACAAGAGTGAACAAAAATACAAATCCAAGTCACTGGCTATGTAACTGACAATGTTCGTCATTTATAGGTGTGGGTCTGTTCCTTATTGGCAGCCAGGCAGGTCCGCAGAAGATGATTGGGGGGGAAACACCGCACTCTTCCTCTTCTTCACCAATTGCGGAGTGACCCGTAGCAGACTTGTCGGAATAATGAGATCGGAAGAGAAAAACAAACCTGGCACGTAACACCCGCACCCATAAAATCAAAACACCTAGTAAGGCTAGTTACAGTATATATATAATTTAAAATTAAGTGCGTGACAGGGCGTCCGCTCAGGAAAAGGCGGCGGCGAGGCAGGCAGAACTCAATTTTAAATTGGAGATCCGCAGATTGGAGATTGAGGCTGAGACGGCGGTCGAGCGAGCCCCCATTTTGTTACGGCCGGCTCGCAGGGCCGCAACAAACAAAATCCAAATGCACCAAAATCAAGACAGAAACTGATCTAAAAACAAACCCAGACATTTATTAAATCTTAAACACAAACTAAAACAAAAGAAAACTCACAAAGTTCACAAAATAATGGGGCTTCACAAAAACCTCCCAAACACAAACCAATACGTGTGCTCCCAAACACAAACCACACAAAAGAAACCCCAAAGAAGAATCAACTCCCCAGCCTCATACTGCAGGGCTTATATTGGGCCACAGGCAGGTGGAGACAATCAAGCAATTAAGCAATTGGGTATTACCTCCACCTGCACTACTCAGGCAAGCAGAGGCTGGGGACGTAACACCTTTTACGGGTAAAGAGGCTCTTACTCCCACTTTCACAATGCCATTTACTAACTCTGACTGCAAATGAATAGTATGCAACGGCACCGTCATAAAGCCCATGTTAATGCCTTGCACTAAAACATGAGAACCATTAAAAGTCTCGCTGGACAAAGGCAGTACATCAGAGAGAATGAAGGACTGAGCCGCTCCAGTATCCCTTAGCATAGTTATAGGTACCGGATCTTTCTGATCTCCGGACAACGAAACAAACCCCTTAAGAATAAAAGGTTCATAACCAGAGTCAGGAACATTCTCAGCGCTAGGTACAGGTTCAGAAATACTAGGGACTGTTTTAATTAAACCAACACTCTTGGGCTGTTCAGAACTCTGCCGCTGCTGTTTTCGCTTTAAAACCAAACAATCGGAAATTGTGTGACCAGGCTTATGGCAGTAAAAACATTTCCACTCCGTTGCCCATGGGGAAACTGGTCGAGGACGATTGTCAGGTCTTACAGAAGACATAATACTAGAGCATTTCTCGGCTCCTTGAGACGCAGCACGCGGAGAAGACATGAACACAGTTTTGTGAGTTAACACAAACTCGTCCGCTTGGACAGCTGCCTGTGACAGTGAAGTAACCTTTTGCTCATTCAAATATACAACAACACGCTCCGGCAGGGAGTTCTTAAAGTCCTCGATGAGAACCAACTCACGAAGAGAGTTAAGGTCAGTGACTTTAGTAGCGGAGCACCATTTATCAAAGAGAACCCCTTTCTCTCTAGCGAACTCAACAAATGTCTGATTCAGGGATTTCTTGTGATTCCTGAACTTCTGTCTGTAAGCCTCAGGGACAAGCTCATAAGCGCGCAAAACAGCAGTTTTAACCGTGTCATACTGTAAACTGTCTTCCAGCGAAAGTGCAGAGCATACCTCTTGGGCCTTGCCAATAAATTTGCATTGCAATAAGAGAGGCCAGACATCCTTCGGCCATCTTAGCGAAGCTGCAATACGTTCAAATGCTCTGAAGTATGAATCTACTTCAGTTTCTCGGAATTGCGGTACCAATCGAATGTGCTTACTAACGTCTAATGTGGTTTGCAGGGGATCGGACAAAGGAGAAACATTTCAGAAAACTGAGGGGATAGACTGTGCGACAGGACCTGGCGCAACTTGCTTTGTCGCTAGTTCAAGCTGCCGCAGCTTAACCGCCGTCTCAGCCTCAATCTCCAATCTGCGGATCTCCAATTTAAAATTGAGTTCTGCCTGCCTCGCCGCCGCCTTTTCCTGAGCCTCTAGTTGGAGACGAACGAGGCGCACCTTCAAACGGGGATCAGCACCACTGAACCGCCCACTCCCAGCTGACACGGGAGAAAATGCGGGCAGTGTAGGCTTGCCCTCAGCCTCCGCTTCAGGTTCAGCCTCCACATCGCATTTAGCTGGCGGAGCTACAGATGCATCTGGATCCTCCTCAAACGCAGCAGCATCAGGCAGACCCGGTAACACAAAGACCCGCAGCTCAACCAACCCCTCTAATACGACGGCCTTAATGTGTTTCTTAAGCGCCTGTCGAGAAACCGCAATACCAAAGTGTTCAGCCAATGACAAAAGGTCGTCTTTGCGACACTTATCGAACTGCTCCAAAGTAGGATTCTGGAGAAACCCAACCAAATCAAAAAGAGCCATTTCCAGCGGTCCCTATCGCCACAAGAGGGCGACAAGCCAACAACACACACCGCAACTCAAGACCTCAAGCAACGTCCAAAACCAATACGCAAATAAATATTAACCTACAATAATCAGACTATTAAGTATCGGGAAATAATTAATACTGAGCAATTAATTATCCCGGACGAGCCCCCAATTTTGTTACGTCCCTATTGGATCTAGGGGTACAGGGGAGTAACAAAATGAATGATCATTAAAGGTTAATTTTTATTTACACAATTATCTATATACAATGAACAAAAACAGGAGGGGAAACACTGGGCGGTACCAAACAAAAGAAGATAACCAAAACAGAAATATATAAACTAACAATTTTAGAAATGAAAGAAACTAACTAACTGAAACCCGTGAATCTTCCGAACCTAACTAACTACTCTATTCTAAACTGAACAAAAACATACAAAGGTGGTACACGCCCGTAGCTATATACATATACACAAATGAAACTAACAGTGACAACTAAGAAACAAACACCTACCTAAATCCCACTCCTAACATATATACAGAACCAGCAACCAAACCAAAAACGCAAACCCAAAATCGATGTCTTTCCAGAATTTTCAATCGGTACACAGAAGTCAAAGATAGCACGAAGTCAAAGTTTACAAGAGTGAACAAAAATACAAATCCAAGTCACTGGCTATGTAACTGACAATGTTCGTCATTTATAGGTGTGGGTCTGTTCCTTATTGGCAGCCAGGCAGGTCCGCAGAAGATGATTGAGGGGGGAAACACCGCACTCTTCCTCTTCTTCACCAATTGCGGAGTGACCCGTAGCAGACTTGTCGGAATAATGAGATCGGAAGAGAAAAACAAACCTGGCACGTAACAGCTGCTTCATATCCCGCTTAAGACTGGCCTAAAACAGACCAGTAGCATTCTGGTTACTCTCCGTTCGCAAACAGGGCTATGCTGTCATCAGAGATATATCTGATCTGCCGCCGGACCGTCAATATTCCAATGGGAGCATCAGAATATTCACAAATGCGCGGAACAACACATCAAATATATCCCTGACCATAGCAAGTAAGCGTAACAGTTATTAGGTTTTACTCGTAATAATCTAACTCCAAATGAAATTATAATTTAATTTATTATATATGTGGATTTAACTATACGTGGATCTTGGAGTGGTCACACTCGACTCTATCTTGTGCCATCATTCCTCAATATATGCTCCCGGGTTTAGCACTATTGTTAAATCTCAGTTCGGTGAAGCCCCCAGAGGGTAGGAGGCGGACCACCATAATACATGCCTTCCTTTGTGCATAGATAGTTATGAGCCCAGGACAGTGTGTATCTGTGGTGGGGTGGGCTTGTTTTATGCGTCGGCTGCAGAGAGAGAGAGTGGGAGAGGAGCGGCTCTCGGATCCTTCGCCACAACTGTTAGGTGGAGGTAATCAGCGCCGATAATTGTCAATTGTTTAATTGCGCTGATTGCCTCTAATTGCTTTCAACAGTGAGCCTGGGGTTTTTAAAATGAGCCGTCTGAAAAACCATTTCCCGAGAGCTTTTAGGCACCAGCAATTGGGTAATTACCTCATTAGTCTGAGTGTCACGACACACTCTGTATAATCTATCCCGAATTATTACAAAATACGGGTGAGTGAGTGTTGCGTCAGGGCGCACCTGCTGACCATCAATGGACATCACGCGGTCAAAGGCAAAGCGTAGAGTGTCATCACGAGACTGCTCGAGTGGGAAATCCTCCATGGGGCGAAACACCGGTACCTGCGGAGTCTCCCCCGGAGGCTCCACTGGGGCCGGCTCCCCCTCTGCCGCGTCGGACGACCCCGCGTCACCGCTGACAGCAGCACACACATCACACAGCCCTACCCGTCGTGAATGCACCCCCCCTACCTTACCAGCTGCCTGGCGGAACCCCGGCCAATCAGTGCCTAAAATCAGAGGGTGCGAGAGGCAGGAGCTAACCGCAGCCTTTATTTTATGTTTTTTTCCTTGACATCGAATTTCCACTGAGACTATAGGGTACTCGTGTAAATCCCCATGCACACACCTTATAGATACCCTTGATGCTTCTAACAACGCCTCGGGTCGAACCAGGCTTTGTTGAATCATGGTCTGCATAGCCCCTGAATCCAACAGCGCCTGGTGTTTACTCCCTTGAATCCTTACCGGAATACAGTACGCTCCGTCTGGGTCGGGAGCGGAGCTGGGCGGGCCGACAACACGAACCACCTGCCCCACCTCCATGAGCGGGCACTCGCGGCGCAGGTGACCCGGTTGTCCGCACCGCCAACACCCCGGTCCGGGCGTCTGAGGAGCTCTCTGTGGGTCGAGCCCCGCCGCCACTGAGCCTGGGGCTGGGGAAACAGAAAAAAATGGGTTGTTGCGGGAAAATGAGGGGGTTTGGGCACGGGGAAGGGGGGAAGGAAGGGGGGGAGGAAGGGAACGAGGAGGGGCTCTCCTGCGCGGAGCCATGTCTGCCCGTCCTGGCTGTGGCTGCTGCTGCTGCTGCTGTGACTCTGGCCGCGGGGGTAGAGCGCCAGGTGGTCCTCCGCCAGGGTGACTGCGGCCGCCAACCCGGTCGGTTGATGGCACCTCACCCAGTTCGCCGTCTCCCCCGGAAGGCCATCAATGAATTGCTCCAGGGTCACCAGTTCCACCACCCCGTCGGCTGACCGGGGTTCCGGTCGCAGCCACCGACGCGCCATGTCCAGCAGTCTCTGGGCGTATGCGAACGGCCGGTCCTCTCCTGCTAGGGCCGTCTCCCGGAACCGTCGCCGGTGCTCTTCCGGGCTGTACCCCAGGCGGTCCAGGACCGCCTTCTTCAGGTTCGTATATACCGACCGCGCTGTGGGGGGTAAGCTGTGTGCAGCTTGTTGGGCTTCCCCAGTTAAAAGGGGCAGGAGACGGACGACCCACTCCTCCTCCGGCCATTGACATGCCCTCGCGGCCACCTCAAACCCATCGAGGAATGCCTCCACGTCATCCTCCGGGGTCATCTTGGGCAGATGGAGAGCTACGGGGGGTCCGGTCTGTCGCTCTCGGGAGCTGGGTTCTCCCGCAGCAGCCAGCTGTAGTAGAGCCTGAGTCTGGAGGGAGGTCTGTGCCCGCAGAGCCTCGAGTTGTTCAGCGTGCATCGCCGCCTGCCTTTCCTGCACAGTATCTATCGGGTTCCTTAAGGCGAATTTGACAAGAACCGGCGTATAATGCCCATGGGTCCTCTTAAGCCAAAACACCAGAACCAATACAACACCAATCCCGTTAGCGGGCAGATCGTGGTCGCCTGTCTAACTTGAAGACCTCACTAAAGACTTTCGCTGTGCTAGACCCCTGATCAGTAGGTCCTAGTCATAATTGTCCCCCTGAGTATTTAATCGGAATTTCGGCTGAAAAGAAGATAAAATGGATTAGAGTCATGAAGACCACGCAAGTTAAAAATAAGAAGAATTTATTGAACAGGCAGGTAGGTCATTAGCTTCAAATTAACAGTCAATTTAAAATATGGAAAGTTTTAAAAACATAAATACAGAGTAAATAGTTCTTACACAGCCTGTTTAGCTACACACGAAATCACAGAGTCTGCGCAGTGTGGGAAGTCGATTGCGATCTTCCTTGTCTAGCTACACACAGAGCACAGAGTATGTGTCGTGTGGGAAGTCGGTTACGATCTTCCCCGATTGCTTTGTCTCCCTTCCTTTTAAGCCAAATCCCGCGTTTGATCTAGGCGGCATTGCCATAAATTAACCTGGCTGAATAATAAAATCTGGAATTCCGGCCCCCACCATTCGGAGGCTGTTGTTAAAACAATTAGTGGGGAAATTGGGAAAAGGAGAGGATTACCAGAGAGGACATTCCATTGTGACAATTTTTCCCTGAGTTTCTGAAACTATGTTTTATTAAATTTTATTTGGTATGAAACATATTCCATTCAATTTCTTGAATTTCCCTGAATATGTCCATACCAAACATGTCCAGAGGATGTAATATTATGGTGCAGTTGTCATGAAAATACCCTTTTGGTGAACCATTTTACATGTAATCCATGTTATTATTACATAAGGTATAATACAGTAATACAATGAACACATGTGCATGGTTTGTAGGGTTTCCGGGGTTTGTAAATATGATAAACAGATGGTTTATAGTCCAGATCCAGAAAAGAAATAAAAAGTGTAATGACAGAGGGGACCACAGAAGGGCATTGTGTTACTGTCAAGCATAGTTGCCCCACCATTTTGTCAGAGGCCTGATGATCTTTTTACCCTTAATGGCCCCAACACACACACCCCTACAACCATACTAGTTCCCCTTATCTTAGCCTTGTCCAGATGGCAACATTCCAGAGAGCCAAATGGCCTGCTCATCCAGAGGAAGTCCGAGCAACTTATTGTTTTATCACACGGCTCTGGATTCTTTGAAGTCCAGGATGAGACTCAGCCTGCAGGCTCGTTCAAATGCCAGCCTTTCCTGGGTCCCAGTTTGACTCCCCTCTTACATCACCATAAATTTTCCTATTTTTCTGTTTGAACAGAATTTAGAGTTGAAAATTGCGTCCTTCAAGCCAGGAATGGAACTGAAGGTCAAAGGAGTCCCCAAACCCAATGCCACTCGGTGAGTCATTGGTGCTGACTGTTAATGCTTTTGCTAAATCTCTTGCTATCTTCATCCTTGATCATCCATCATCCATCCCTTGTGTGTTTTCTCTTCCTCTCCCAGGTTTGCGATCATTGTGGGCCATTCAAAAGAAAACATCACGCTGTACTTTGATGTACGCTTCAACCATACTGGTGACCAACGAGTCAGCCTTATGAACTCCAGGAAGGATGGGCAATGGCAAGTCGAAGTGCGAGACAAAAACTTCCCTTTCCAGTGGGGGCAGAAGTTTGAGGTGAGGCCTCGGACAGGGAGACACTGAGTTGGACGTGCCGAAAGGAGAATTTGTCCAGTCCTCTGTACCTGTGTTCAATGGATCAACCTGCAATTTGGTATCAGCATCATAGGGGGCACTGAGGGGCAATTTGCCCCCAAATAGGCACTTATACCCCCCCAAACACAGACAGCAATTGCATATTCCCCCACCCCTGGTTGGCAGCCTAAACAATATTAATGTGTACAGAGTTGTCCATGTGATGTAAATAACATTTGCAAAGTCAAGTGAATAGGTCCCATAAACCTGAAATACCCGTCCATCTGAGATACCCTGGTGTTGACCCTGCTGCAGCTGTTCAATGAAATTAACTATAACGTTTGTGTCCAATTATGTAAAGTTAGTTTTTACAGAAACTGATATAAATATAACTATAACTAATATCAGAGGTGGGTAGTAACGCGTTATATTTACTCCGTTACATTTACTTAAGTAAATTTTTGAATAAATTGTACTTGTAAGAGTAGTTTTAATGCAACATACTTTTCACTTTTACTCGAGTATATTTGTGAAGAAAAAATGTTACTTTTACTCCGTTATATTCGGCTACATTCCGCTCGTTACTTTTATTTTTTACCCATTTTTTATTCAATGCACGTTCTGTTTGTTTCATTCTCTCAGAGAGACTTCAGCCAAAGAGGCTGACTGGTCTTTGCTTTGGCGCTGTCATAGCCCCACATGACTCCGTTTCACCAATCAAACGTAGCCAGTCACAGCACACAGAAGGATGAGTGAGCGACAACAATGGCTGAAACAACGGCAGGTGATTCGTAGGAGGCAGAACACAGCTGGCCTCACGTTCAAACTTCGTTTTGCTTACAGACTACCAAAAACAGTAGTTACATTATGCGCTGCCTTCTTTGTCTGCCTAGAAATGTGGACATTTCAGCCTACAAGAACTCAACTTCGAACTTGAGAAAATATGTGGCGGTAAGTTTAGGTTAGTTTTGGCTGTGGATAGCTAACTATTTGATTGAGTGGTCATTTATTGTCTTGGACAATCCGTTTGTGAAATATACAGGCATTTGTGATGCCTCGGTATCTTCCAAAATAGCTGTGCGTAATACCACACGCGTTGTTTACGGCGTTGTCGCCCTTTTTAGTACAGTCTGGCTTGATTGACAATTCATTTATTCAGTAGGTGAGAGTATAAGCTTTCTAACGATGTATAACATGTCTAATTTTGCTTTTGGAATAGCGTTTTTTAGGTCAGCGTAACCGAAATTTTTCTTATCGTCGCATTCACTTATACATTTGGTAGCAGTAAAAGACGCAGCACGGAACGTGGTCAACGATTATTCGTAATTTCTTGGGAAATACTATTATTATTGAGGACTTCTGGGCATAGCTAAGCCGTATGTTTGCTGATAGACCTAGACCTTTTGATGGAGCAAAACAAGCGGATTGAACTGTATTGTTCATTTACGGTCTCTGTCTCCATCTACTGAACACATAAGATTTCATCATTGCTATGTAAGTAGGCTATTATTGCTCAAAATACTTCGGTTATATACGTTATTTTTTTAATTGAGTGTGTTTAAATAGGTTACTGGTATCAATGTGGATATTTCACACTGTAATGTGAGCATTAGTTAATAGTGTAATAGTTCTTGTGAAGCATGCAACAGTCAAGACGTAAGCGCTGGAACATTGCATAGCATACATAACATTGCATAGCATGCATAGCATAATACATACGCTAAACCGGAAGTTCTGCACATATTCCGCGCAAGGCATCATGGGACTTTGGAATATCGTGGAGAAGTGCCTCATAAGGTACAATAATGGTGCTACAAAGCATTATGTTTCCCACATATAAAGTTTCTGTTTGAATTTGAGCAGGCTCCTCTTTGTTGTGATGATGAGTCTATTTTAATGGATAAATCCCTGTAGCCTCATTGATATTTTTTCTGTCAACTGAGGGTTCACCCCAACAAACTGACGGTGTATACAGACTTAATAGAGTCCAACAGAAAGCGAAAATCCTCCTCTTCTGACGAACCTCCTGTGTATTGTTTTATTGTATTATTGTTTTAAGGGATATGATTTAGGCCATATTTGAATTTGCACATGGCTATTTTATATTTGGTTTATTTCTATTGGACAAGCATTTACAATTTTATATTTTGGACATGTAGATTTTTACGTTCATCTTGCTCTTCTTATTTCAACATTAAATCAGATTATATGAAGTAACTCAGTACTTGAGTAGTCTTTTCACGAGATACTTTCTTACTCTTACTCAAGTAATTATTTGGATGACTACTTTTACTTCTACTTGAGTCATTATTATTTTAAAGTAACAATACTTTTACTTGAGTACAGATTTTGGCTACTCTACCCACCTCTGACTAATATACATCAAGATTAAGTCCTGCATCAAATAGATTTTGATATTTATTCTTTGTAGGCTTGTTACTTCATTGTTTTTCAGTGTAGTCACAGTGTGATCTATGTGAACTGGACTGTGTTAACTTTCTTTCTTGGTAACTTAACTCGCCTTCTCTCCCCAGCCCCCTTTTAACTTTCCTATGATCTGGTAAATGGACTGCATTTATATAGCGCTTTTATCCAAAGCGCTTTACAATTGATGCCTCTCATTCGCCAGAGCAGTTAGGGGTTAGGTGTCTTACTCAAGGACACTTCGACACGTCCAGGGCGGGGTTTGAACCGGCAACCCTCCGACTGCCAGCCAATCGGTCTTACCTCCTGAGCTATGTCGCCCCTCCTATGATCTCTCCTTCTCTCTTCCAGGTGACCATTATCTTCGCCGATAACAAATTTTACATTAATCTACATGATGGCCATGTGCTGCACTTCCCCAACCGTCTGGCTGACAATCAATATGATTACATTTCGATTGAAGGAGAAGTCACAATCAATGGCATATATATCAATTAAAGACCAATCAGGAGGTACGAGCCATCCTCTTTCCGGCTCCTGATTGGCTGATCTGTTTCTGTTTCCTGCTTCCTTCCTACAGCTGTGCTATGACTGCACTTTGTCCCTCCCAGGCATCAGTGCCTTTAATCTTGTGCTTCTCTGCAACATTTAACAGACCCCCTCTGGCGACTGTCCAAACTCACTGAGTATGAGAATCATTCCAGCTTCAATAATAAATCTCTGTCATGAGCAAATCTACTCGTGGTATGTGGCTGTTCTTTGGGGGGGGGGGGGGGGGTCCAGTTCTTACTACAGATCTTGTGCATCAACACACTTTAAGGGTCACTGTAGCATTAGGTCCAGTGGAACGGATTGGTCTCAGCCCCGCCAACTGGTGGAGAGCACACGCACCTGAGCTGCGTTAACCAATCAGCCCAGGTGCTTACAGGTGCATTCCTCTCTACAGTTTGGGGTCGCAGCTGGGAGTAAACACTGAGAGAGCATGTTTCTAAGTTTTCATTTCTTCAAAAAAGCTGGTGGATCTGGTCAGCTGAAAAGCTCAGTTTTGTTTTGTCTTTGTAATTGTTTTTATTGTTGTTTTAGTTTATTGATTTTGCTCGGAACTCGTGAGGGGGAAGGGTGAAGGTGTTTATGTATTTTTTGTGTTGGTATGGGAGTGCTCTCTCTCTCTCCAAGAGGCAAACGACGGTGAAAACCCAGAACTGCCGCATCTCGCTCCCAGGGGTGAAACATCGGCATGTGACTGTCTCAAATTCACCCTTCAGTCAGAACAGGATAAACATATTTTTCAGTATTTTCTAGGCTAGTGAGTGGTGTTTATTCTGGATCTTTAATACCGATTACATTTCACACATTCTTTATTAACTCAGCTGGATGTTATTTGAGGACATTCAGGTCAGGTTTCTCCATAAAAGGAGAGATGTTGAAGCACCTGGGACCTGAACCTTCACCGCACTGAACGTGCAGCTCACAACTGCAATTCCATAACCAGTGGCCACACGGACATGCACAGAAAAAGAATTATTTGGTTTATATGATGTGATAATAATAATTTCTTCTTTTTAATTTCGAAAAAAGTAAATGTCCATCTTCATCTTTTGGCTTAATAACAGTTTAAGAAAGTGGTTCCAAAAGGGGTTAAAGGAAGCCTGGTTCTCCTCACAGTAGGTCACCTTGTTCTTGGAGTGAGTGATTTCAGTATCTGAGCCACTCAAGAGAAGTCATTCTGGATTTATCACACATACTCTCTGGAAAATATATTAATGCATAAATAAATATTTCTTTGGCAGATTGGATTCTTTCCTTGTCTATGAATTATGTTTCTAACTTCCACATTTCAATGTTTTAAAAATGATGATGCATACAAAGACATTAGGGCCAATGAGAAGACAGGGAGGGACAGAGGGCCAATGAGAAGACAGATGGGCTCTTTGCCGAGATTGGTCCGTTCAGAGCCGTCGATAGCAACTCTTTCTATCTACAGCTCTGGGTCCGTTGCTGTGTGGTTGTAGACATCACCACCACTGCTCTTTGCTCTGCTGCATTTCACTAATAGCACCACTAGATGTCAGCCTTGAGTGAAAATGCACCTCTGAGTTCACAACCTGGGTTGTGGGCTTTTGTTGTCATCCTTTTTGTTTGATGAAGAAAACAGTCCTAACGAAGAGCTGCCTCATTTTTAATTTCAGTCATTTTATGGAATCATCACTATCATTATTCTGGCTTTGTTTTTAACCAGGCTCCCATTCTGTAGTTAAAAGCAGTGGCCAAAAAGGTGGAAGCTCAAATACAGATACATTCTCAGTGTACGTTTATATTGGTAAGCTCTCCCATGGAAAACAGCGGTTTTTGATCCTCGATGTCTCCGCCGTTTCAAAACCAATCTCAGTACATTTCCCACGTGGACTGCAATCGATATGGGCTCGTGAACTACCGGTTTTGGTATAATTACCTTACGCAATTGCTGTGTCGTGGATACCCTTAAAGAATTAGCATAACAAATCATACTTTTTGCGCTTACGTAACTCCATTTAAACCCAGCGGATCCTGACATACCACCGCTCATTCTATCGGTTATTTTGAGACATGGTTGATTTTTCTATTTCCATGGCTGTAGACTTCATTAAATTTGAATGAGACCGCAAAATTCTAAATTTGGACGCCGAAACGTCCGTAGACTTAACATGGGGAGACACAATGCTACTTACTAGATCAGGCTCTCCAAGTTTAAATGATCCCATCGTTCTAAAGTTCTAAACGAACATTAGATATGAACAACGGGAGGCCGTTGTGTCCATGCAACGACGGTGTCGCAGTCACAGCCAGGCAGCAGATAGCTAGGCACACCGCAGTCACATCACTGGCTTTGTCCGAAGCGACAAGCATTGTGATAACGTGTCGGATCCAATAAAGCAAGGGAAACCGTGTTGTTAGCCAGTTATGTTAGTTTAACGTTCGGTGCCGTATTGTCTTTGCTGTCTGTTAGCTAGAAAATTACGGTTGGTATCTTTTAGTAGGATCTTCGTGGCAACTTTCATATCTTGCTAGCTAGCTAATTCAGCTAGTCTAACTAGCTAACAGCGTATAATTTGATATGGCCAGCGAGCAGGGTGTAGGGTGGAAGGTGAACCATAGTTACCCTTCTCATAATGTTTGACCACAACATCATCAAAATGAACATTCTCATGGCCATCTTCTTCTGTTCATTTGTTGAGACTTTGCACGAATGCAGGCTTGCAAGGACAAGTCATCATGAAATAACAAGCATGGATGCAGGTGATTAACTTTTCTGGTCGTTTCAAATAATGTATGTTGTATGTTATGACTTGCACAGCTACTAAATGAAAACATCAGTGCAAAATTTCCCGTGAAGTGCATGACAGATTTCAATCGCACATCTCCTGTCTAACCCTGCAAAAAAAAGAGAAGTAAAATAGTCACAGTGACAGCAGGATGCCTAAAACAAACTGAGCCAGACAAAACATTGCCCAACAGCACACACACACAAACCACAGGATGTCGCGGATACTAAATGCTGTAGTGTTATTTAACTAGGTGACTGTATTACGAAAAGACACGTTCAGGAATAAAACTGCTTCTGTTGCTTCCATAGTCTATTGTTGTCCTGTCCCTCTTTTGACCAAGTTGGACAGATGAAATCGGCGGCAGTGTAGCACAGTGGGTAAGGACGTGAAGGTCATAGGTTCGATTCCTGGGTAGGACACTGACATTCTACCCTAGAGCAACGTACTTAACCTGAATTGCTTCAGTGTATATCCAGCTGTATAAATGGATGCTATGTTAAAGTTGTGTAAGTCGCTCTGGATAAGAGCGTCTGCTAAATGCCTGTAATGTAACATCTTCAAGTTTATGTTTCTGGAAAGCGTATGGCTATCTGTGACAGTTTGTTACTATGAGTTTTCAATTTTGCTTTGTGTAGTCTAACGTAGGAGCATGGCTTTGTGAAGAACAAACATATCAAATGTGAGTTTTTCTTATTAATGGTAAATTACATTACATTCGATCCGTGAATGTTAAATGTTTTTGTAGATGGGAAATTCGAAGCTTTTGTGAGGTTGACTACTCGTGGAAAGTACCGTGGTCGGTTGGGGCCTGTTAATGGGCGACTTTGTGCCACATGGAAGTATTGAATGTGGGCTTATAGGCAAGTAACTTTGGGCGGGATATACTTCAAAACTATGATGATTGTACACATGTAGTGCAGTGCAATAGAAAATATGAGTTAAACATTTGATACATTACCATACAATATAATACTTGTTTTAGAATGTTTTTTATTGCAAATGGTAATAATCTCCAATGAAGGTTACATGCATAATAAGCATGCATAATAAACATCCCAATGTAAAAACTAAGGTAATTAATCAACTGCATTTAAAACTGAAAAAAAGAAAACTGCATTTAATGTGAAGTGTTTGCTTTTGCCAAAAAAATGTGTACACATAAATAGAGAGGCATTTATGCAGAGTCCAGCTGTATCTGCTGTGCTTCAGGAGGGATACAGCACCATTCGTCCATGAGAGACTCTGTTCAAGAGTCTCCAATAAATGCTAAGTCCTCCCACTCCTGCTGGACCTGTCCTTCACTCTGCTGGACCTGTCCTTCACCCTGCTGCACCTGTCCATCACCCTGCTGGACCTGTCCTTCACCCTGCTGAACCTGTCCATCACCCTGCTGGACCTGTCCTTCACCCTGCTGAACCTGTCCATCACCCTGCTGGACCTGTCCTTCACCCTGCTGAACCCGTCCATCACTCTTCTGGACCTGTTCTTCACCCTGCTGGAACTGTCTTTCACCCTGCTGGACCTGTCCTTCACCCTGCTGTACCTGTCCTTCACCCTGGATGGCTCCACAGTGTCACCCTCTTCATCTGTCAGGAATCTCAGAGTGGCACTGGACACCAGACTGTCCCTCTCTGAGAAAATCATGGCAGTTCAGACCTCTTCAGACTGCAACATAGCTCCCCTGACCTCCTTTAGATAACCTTTTTTTCTCTTGTTCTTTCTTTTCTTTCTTTCTTTTGAGTAATGCTATAGTTTTAGCTGTGTAATCAAGTCACACTTAGTTCAGTTACAATACAAATATATATTTTTTTATTAAACTTATTGATGAAATGGCAACCATTTCATGTCACACAAGGATTTTCAAAACACTGCCTCCTCTAGTGTCTTATTCAAATTCCTAAAAGAAAAGTAGTCTGGAAGGTAAACCATGGATACCCTTTCATAATGTTTGACCACAACATCATAAATGGGGCTGAGGGTTCAGCCCTCTCTGTGATATGGTATGAAGTTATTTCTGCCTGTGTTCATGCAACATTCGAGCTTGACCAGAGGGAGTCTCCCACGCTCATTTCCCCCGTCAAACCTTCATCCACGGTCCTGAAAGGTACTCCATATTCTTAGAGACGGACGACATCTGAGGGCAGCTGTTGTAAAAATGGAGAAAATACTTTATTTCTTGTTGATCCGTAATACTGCATGTATTTACGGTACACTCTCAGAAAAAAAGGAACAAAAAGTGCAAAGAAATGTGCGCATGCTTGTCACTGGAGTGGAACCTTATAGGTACATACAATGTTACCCCTAGCAATACTGAATTAATTTGTAAAAGGTACTTATCAGTAGCCAAATAGAATATTGTTGTACTTTCAGGGTAAGGATGTAGATCTCATTTAAACATTGGGGTGGGTCAAACACACAGGAAATTTGCTTTCGGATTCTTTTTTTGGGGGAGGGGGGGAGGGATACTACAGTTTTTTTTGATTGCCAAGACACATTTCTTGAAATTATGCTCCATTTCCCAAAACTCTAAACACAAATGCATAACTGCACACTCATCTTCACAAACTTCAAACTTCCATGTCGAAACCAAACTCTCCACTCAGAACCATGTAATCTTACATCTAAACCAAACTTTGCCTTCAGACATCACACAAAAGCCATCAAAGACACATACACTACAAAATAGCCATTACACACTGGTGAGATCAATTCAAAACACTACCGTAAAGTCCTGTTACTGCAATGAATAATGGCGCTTATGGTTTTCCCCCAGAACAACCTCTTTACATGATGAACACAATATAAAGACACAACACATGTATAAATTTGCAAAATTCCTCAATGTACTGTAATAAAATAAACTGAAATTGAGTGAAAAAGTAAATGTTCTATAAAAATATGCAACTGATACATATAGAACGTAGAATACAGTCAAATAATTTTCATGTATTTACCAATATAAACCAATGAAAAAAAAACTGTTTGTACATAAAGAAAAAAATCACATTCATTCTGCCTCAGCATCCCTTCCCTGGTCTGGGTCAGGCCAGAGATTCTCATCAACATCACATCAATACAGTTTTTCTCGATTGCTAACACACTAAAACTGGTTCTTTTAGCAAAAACTCCCGAATGATTACTTCAGCTCTCAGAGGACCAACACATCTCTCAAAACTAAAAATAGTTTTCACTTGTTTTAACACATGCTGCAAATTGTCAAACTTTTTCTGCAAATCTCTACAAACAAATGCCCTCATGAATCACAGGTTACACACTGTGCTCATGCAACAAACACTAGCAGTCAAAACATTTAACTCAAGTCATCACAACCTAAACTCAGGTAGCACACCTTTCTCAAGGTGCAAACACTTGGCAGCAAAATTGTTAACACACCAGTCACCAATCACCAATCACCAGTCACCAATCTCAGGACCAATAAATAGGGCCACAGTTTGCATCTGTGTCCTTATGAACAATGGATCCTCAACATGGACGACAAAGGACGGCACGAAGATGAAGACGAAGACGAAGACGACAATTTGTCCCAGATGAAATACGTGCCACCTTGATTGACCATGTGCTGGTGCCTGGTATGACAATGAGGGAAGCTGGACAGAGATTTCAGCCGAACTTGAGCCGTTTCACGGTGGCATCCATTGTCCGTACTTTCAGACAAGAAAACAGGTACTGTAATTTACTGTACTGTTACATATTGTATCTGCTGTACTACTGTGAGAGGATATACTGTTTATGTAATGTTGAAGTGTATTTACAGACTATATGTTCTTTAGATTTTATTGTACAAATGGATGACTCTGTAATCATCAGTAATTGTTTGCTTACATTGTGTTTTTGCAGAACTGAGAGGCAGCCACCGGCTGGAGGCAGGCAACGACTATTGTCAGATGACCAAGAGACGGCAGTAGTGAACATGGTCATTGCAAACAATACCCTTCGCCTGCGTGAAATTCAGACAAGGATCATTCAAGATCAGAGCGTTTTTGGAGGGATTGACCGTATTGCCATATCAACCATACAGTGCATACTTCACCGCAACAGGCTTAGGATGAAGCAAGTTTACAGAGTACCTTTTGAAAGAAATGCAGGGTGAAGAACCAACGTTTTCAATATGTGCAGGCCCAATATGGTACACTATTTTTAGGTACAGTACTATATTTGTAGAGTATACTATGATGGTCTACCTCTCCAGTACAACAGTACTGCATGGTAATGTAATGTGTGTACTGTAGTGCCCTGCTGTAAATTACTGTATGCAAGGCATGTCTTTCATTGTGGCAAAGTGTGTGTACACTGCATACTCTAGTACATACCTTACTGTATTTAGAATATATACACAATGTTTTTTTTGTAGAGAATTTTTGAGCTTGATGCTCGGGCTGAACCCCACGAATACGTCTTTGTTGATGAGGCGGGGTTTAACCTGACGAAAAGGCGGAGAAGAGGAAGAAATATCATTGGCCAGCGCGCCATTGTTGAGGCGCCAGGACAACGAGGAGGCAACATGACCCTATGTGCCGCCATCAGCCAGCGGGGCGTCCTCCACCGCCATGCTACCCTGGGGCCTTACAACACGGCACACCTCCCTGCATTCCTAAATAACATGGAACATGTACAACAAATATCAACAGGAAGGGGAGCCAGGGCGGCCAGAGCAGTCCCACTATGTTGTCATATGGGACAACGTCAGTTTCCATCGTGCTTGTTATGGTTCCCTGCCCTTGTGCCATAGTGGCTGCTTGTGGTGTTGCAACATTTGTTTTGATTGTCTTCCTACAGTTTTTCTCGATTGCTAACACACTAAAACTGGTTCTTTTAGCAAAAACTCCCAAATTATTACTTCAGTTCTCAGAGGACCAACACATCTCTCAAAACTATAAACACTTTTCACTTGTTTTAACACATGCTGCAAATTGTTAAACTTTTTCTGCAAATCTCTACAAACAAATGCTCTCATGAATCACTGGTTACACACTGTGCTCATGCAACAAACACTAGTAGTCAAAACAGTTAACTCAAGTCATCACAACCTAAACGCAGGTAACACACCTTTCTCTAGGTGCAAACACTTGGCAGCAAAATTGTTTACACACCGGTCACAATCTCTGGATCAGTAAATAGGGCCACAGTTTGCGTCTGTGTGCTTTTGAACAATGGATCCTCAAAATGGACAAGCTGTCCAAAGACCAGGAAGACAAAGGAGACAAAGAGGCAGGAGACATTTTGTCCCAGACGAAATACGTGCCACCTTGACCATGTGCTGGTGCATGGTATGATGATATGGGAAGCTGGACAGAGAGTTCAGCCAAACTTGAATCGTTTCAAGGTGGCATCCATTGTCCATACTTTCAGACAAGAAAACAGATACAATATGTAACATTACAGTAAATTATAGTATCTGCTGTACTACTGTGAGAGGATATGCTGTCTATGTAATGTTGAAGTGTATTTACAGACTATATGTTCTTTAGATTTTATTGCTGTTTTTGTTTATAGTGCTGCATATACTGAGTTCCTTTTATGAATGCTACTCTCCTTTGAAAACACTACATTTTTTGTTCCTTCAACTGTGTTGTGGTTACTGTACAGTACTTTTCACTCAGCATCACTTTTCAGTACTACAAATAAAATATTTAGAAATTTGCACGCTCCCTCATTTGTTAGTAGTGTAACATTGCAAAGATCAAAATCTGAAAACCAGAACCAGAAGAATAACCAGGAGAAAATAACTTCTGACGCACTGCTATAAAAGGTTTTTGCAGTAGTGCTTTGAATTTATCTCATTGGTGTGTTATGGGTAATCTACTTTGTCTGTGTTTTCGATGGCTTGTGTGTGCCATTTGAAGGCAAAGTTTAATTTTGATGGAAGAGTATATGTTTTTGAGAAGATGATTTGAGTTTGGCATGGATGTTTGAGGTTTGTGCTGATTGATGTGTAGTTTTGGGATTGTGTTAATAGTTCTGAGAAAAAGGGGAATTGTTTCATTAAATGTGTCTTAGCAATCAAAAAAAACTGTAATAGGAAATTGGTGTCACCTGGAAGGGGTTCTACTTAAGGGGCCCTCTGGCTGATGCTCTCGCTCTCTCTCCATTCAGAGGACAACCTGCAGTCTGGCTACACTGCGCATTTATTTTCTTTTGTAGCGTTCTTTAATTAAAAAATCTTTGAATTGCAACTATTTTGATCTCATTTATGTTGCTACTGGCCAGGGGCTGATCGTAACAGTGCTGCTCTGGTTCGTGCCTGGTTCACTGACCATCCTAGATTTTCTGTTTTATTTCTGCCTGCATATTCGCCATTCCTCAACCTTATTGAGGAATTTTTCTCTGCATGGCGGTGGAGGGTGTACGATCGCAACCCTTACATGCGGGAAAATCTCCTGCAGGCCATGGAGGAGGCCTGTGGAGATATTGCACTTGAATCCATCCAAGGGTGGATTAGGCATACCAGGGCATATTTCCCACGCTGCCTTGCACAAGCTAACATCATGTGTGATGTGGATGAAATTGTGGCCTGACCCAGCCCACAGACGAGACGGCGATCAAGCTGACAATGCTGAGTAGTGTGTAAACTTCTCTAAATTGCTGTTTTTTTTTCTCGTTTGTTTTTTGTGCTGCATATACTTTTGAGTTCCTTTTTGAATACTACTCTCTTGAAATTATTACTTTTTTGTTCCTTCCACTGTGATGTGTACTGTATACTGGACAATATTTCACTTTTCAATACTGCAAATAAAATATTTGGAAAGTTGCAACTCCAGACTCACTGCTATAAATGGTTTTTGCAGTAGTGCTTTGAATTTAACTCACTGGTGTGTTACGGGTAATCTACATTGTCTGTGATTTTGATGGCTTAAGTGTGCCATATGAAGTCAAAGTTTAATTTTGATGGAAGCGTGTATGTTTTTGAGAAGAGAATTTGAGTTTGGCATGGATGTTTGAGGTTTGTACTGATTGATGTGTAGTTTTGGGATTGTGTTAATAGTTTTGAGAAAAGGGGGAATTGTTTCATAAAATGTATCTTAGCAATAGAAAAAACTGTATTAGCCCCAGCCAGGCAGCGGGGGAAAAAACCCCTTGCATGTCTTATCCACCCCTGGCGAGCCTCAACTGTAGTATCTAAACAAGCGGTGAACACGGATGTAGGGGTCTCGGTCATAGACCTTCCACCGCCATGCCAAAAAACTCCTCTATGGGGTTTAGGAAGGGAGAATATGCAGGTAGAAAGATGTTGCTGAATCTTGGGTTGTTCGTGAACCAGTCACGAACTAGAGCAACCCGGTGGAAACTGACATTGTCCCAAATGACAACATAGCATGGCTGCTCTGGTTGTGCTGGCTCCCTCTGGTCAAGTCGGTATACATGATCTCGCGGACCATCGAGGAAAGGCAGAAGATTCACGGTGTTGTATGGACCAAGGGTGGCATGATGGTGGAGGACCCCTCGGTAGCTGATGGCGGCACACATGGTCACATTCCCTCCTTGCTGGCCAGGGACATTCATAATGGCCCGGTGGCCAATTATGTTCCTCCCCCTTCTCCTCCTTTTGGTAAGATTACAGTAAATCCTGCTTTATCAAAAAAGATGAGTTCATGAGGAGTGTCTCTGGCATCAATATCAAAGATCCTCTACAAAAGAGATGAAACTCAGTACAGTAATGACTACTCTGAAACACATTGCTATAGTACACAAAAGTAGGCCATCATATAGCCTGTACTACAGTATATACTGCTGTAATACATAACTGTATTCAAATACTTGATACAGTATGAAAAACCATACTTGCACATATTCCAAGCGCTGGTCTTTGACTGTACCGGAATTCCTTTCAAAAGGAACACGATAGGCCTGTTTCATCCTCAACCTGTTCCAGAAACTATTTGTCTCCTTGCCCTTGCCCTTGCCCTTCCTCTTCCTCTTCCTCCTCCTCCTCTCCTGTGTCCTCTTCCTCTACCTTCAGGTCTGTGTGGATCCATTGTTCCAAAACAACTGAACTGACCCATGGCCCTTTTATCTATCTATCCTGAGGTTCTGATTGGTGTGTGAGCAATTTTGACTCTTAGTGTTTCCACCTCGGGAACTGTGTGTTAATTGTGTTTGAGCTGTGATGACTTGAGTTAATGATATTGAATGCCAGTGCTTTCTAAAAGAGCACATGGTGCAGCCAGTGATATATGATGGGGTTTGTGTGTAGAGTTTTGCACAAAAAGTTCAACAAATCTGAATCATGTGTGAAAACAGGGGAATAGTGTTTATAGTTTTGGGAAATGGGTCTGTCTTTTGGTAGATGGCGTCATGGTTTGGGATGTTCAGTTATTAGGCCCAGTTATAGTGTGTAAGCGATCAAAATAAACTGTAATAGTACCATTCAGTGCAACATGATAATATTGAGGGGGACCATGTGATATTTTCCCAAAGTTGGGGGCTTTGTGTGTTCTCTGTCTGACTCGGGATCTACGTTCATGAGTCAGGGTACATTTGATCCTGAAAGAATAAAACTCCACTGCACTTTTATTGCTGAGTGTATAGGGATGGTTAGACACATGAAAAGTTTAATGTTTAGGTTTGTCAAGTAAATTGCTTACTTATTGTCAGCAATGCTCCTGAAAAAGATTAACTATTCCATGACAGTATGCAGGTAATATAGGCAGCTCCTCACCTGATTTCCTCCACCCCACTGGTCTCCCCTCCTGACTGCCCAGTGAGGTCTTTCCTGGGGGTGGACTTGGTGTTGCCTTGGGGATCCAGCTCCAGGGAGTCCATGGGGCCCTTCGTTGGCTGCTGGCCTGGGTGAGCTTGTGGCCTAGAACTGGCCTGTCATTTTTCAGTCAGGTCTCCAGCATGTTTGCAGTTTGTGGCATTTCTGAGTTAGAAAACAAAGACAAACATGCAAGGTAATAATTCCTCAGAAAAATAAAAAGGAAATGGCTACAAAAAGATTTTAAGCTAATACATGAACAGGTTGTTGTGTTGTGTTGTAAAACTGTTAAGATTCCAAGGAAAAGATATGAGGCAGGAACTGTAAACAGTGTCCTTGATTCTGTAGAATATGAGACAGTTCACACAAAACAATGGAGGGGCATGTCCCTCTGAGAATTTACAACATTCAGATCATATCACTTGGTGTTCACCTTCAGCTTAGCAAATCATCATTTGTTACATTCGCTGTTCTACCAAATAAAGTCAATAATGTTATATTTACTGCTTTAGAGAGAGGAAGTCTGGTGCCCCTCCCATCTAACCCACAATGTTAGTAATTATGAGCTATGGATAATACTGACTAGTCATGTTATATATGTAATGTGACATTTTAACTTCAACGGTGCAATTGTAAGATGGGAATACACTCTACAAAAGTCACCTTTGTGTGCATAAATACTTTCTGTGTGTTTAATAAACTTTCATTTGGTGAAATGTAAATGCATAAAAATACCCTTAAATAAAAGCTGATAATGTGCACTTTACCTACATGCAAATTGTTTGATTACACTAAACTAAAATTGTGGAGTACTGTGGAGAATATATATACATATGTGTGAAAATAAAAGAAAATATGACTTTGTCCCAAACATGGAGCTGACTGTATATAAGTAGTCTGTGCCAAACAGACATTTATATAGTCCTTGTAAGGTGAAGTTTCACATCCTGGTCAAGCCCAGCTTTCCGAATTCAGTAGAGGGACAAGGGACTTTAAAGAATATCACATCCATAGACTGGAGTTGATAATTATGTAAATTCTAATTCGGAGACAGCTTAGGTCAGAGGGAAATAGCCAAATTATTATTTTATCAATGAATACATACCAATGAATCAATCGGCGCAGATGTAGATTCAGCCTAGATCAGTATGGTGAACTGTATCCAATGCATGTGAAGTAGAAATGCTCATTTGGAAATGAAGGGCTAAATATTTTGCCCATAATTTGTGGCAAAATAAACATAAAGTTAACCCTCCTATTATGTTCAAATTAACTAACAACTTTTATGTTTGGGGTCAATTTGACCCCAGCAATATAAACCTGCAGAAAATAATTGTAACTGAAAGTGTTACCCAAGTTTCTCTCTCAGCTACTTTAGGCCTTCCTACTGACCATCTTAATAGCCCAGTAAATAAAACACGACTCCCCCCATCCTCCCCTTATACATCAAGTATTGATTTTATATGACTATCGCGAAATATGCAAAAGACTGTACAATCTCATTCATTGACCTAAAATGGAAAACAAAGTATGTTTTGGTGTTTGCAGGGCTTTATGTTGGTATTAAGTGCTCATTAAAAAAGAAAAATAACATTTTGAAAGAAACACACCTTTTATTATCAAGCGTAGTAACATTTTATGGTCGGGGTCAATTTGACCCCAGGAAAAAATATGAAAAATTTCAAACATTGCAAATGCTTAGGTTCAGAAAACACTTCAGAACATCAATAAGTAACATATGACAGTTATTCAATAATGAAGAAACACTAATAAAAAGTAAATTAATCACCAGAATTGAGTTTTGATAAAAAATGAACATAACAGCTCTACTAGGTACCCGTGGGTATCAATTCTTCATTCAGACGAGATAGGCGCAAGTTGGTCACGCTCCTGTCGACCCTGCCTTGTTTCCCTGTCATCAAAGTGTATAATGTGGGAGAAAACATGAAATGTCTCCAGAGACATTGTGGCTGGAAAAATTGCCCTACCAGTGTCAGCATTCCAAAGGCTTGCTGTTGCTTCACCTTTTGACTTGTACACTCCTGCCAAAATAAGCAACCCAGTATAGGATTGCTAGTGGGTCACATCCAGCTCTTTCCAATTGTCACCATACACATGCCTCCCCTCTAAGTTTGTCATCTCAAGAATATCCTTTTGCATTCATGGTGTTATGAAGAGTTCAAATGCAGACTTTATGTCTTGTACATGACTGCTAGCATATCTGGTGGGGCCTGGAACCATTTTGATGACATTAGCAGCACTAAGTCTACCCTGTCTTTCAGCTGGGGATTCGAACCATAGTAGTTCTCCATTCTTGGAAGTGGACATGTCAGTTCTTGGTGGCTGAGAGATGACAGGGGTGTTTCTTGCAGGTTGAGAGATGACAGGAGGGTTTACTGGTGGTTGAGAGATGACAGGGGGGTTTCTTGTTGGTTGAGAGATGACAGGAGGGGTTTTTGGTGGTTCAGAGATGACAGGAGGATCTTTTGGTGGTTGAGAGATGGCAGGACAATTTATTGGTGGTTTAGAAACAAAAGGAGGGTCAGAACGTGGTATCTCAAAGGCTTCATTCTCATCATCAGAGGAGGATGTCACATAGTCAGGGTCCTCCTCAACATTATCCTCAGTCTCAGACATATCCTCATCTAAATCACTTTCACCCTCCAAGATCTGTGACAGAACTTCAGTAGCAGAAAATATACACCTCTGTCTGGGGGTCATTGTCAAAATCTTTAGTTGAGGCACAAATGCAAAGAGAAATGGTTTAGACGGCTGTGTGTGCAGCCCTTATTATAAGTTTGCCCCCGCCCCCATGTTGCGAGAATGATCAGAGATCTCGTGGGAACTATGTTTTCTCCTCACATACACTCATGCTCTCTCTCTCTCTCACACACACATACACACACACACACAAATTCATGTGAAAGTGCCCTCAGCCAACACAACAAAAACAAGATCAAAATGATGGTTTTATATATCAATAGAGTTTGGGGTCAAAATGACCCTAACAACACCGATGCGTACAACATGTGTACAGGACATTGAAAATAATTTTTTCAGTTAATTTCATGTTTGCCACGTTTTCCCCATAATGTTAGGAAAAGTCATGAAATATCTAGCTGAAAAAAAATATGGTAACCATATTTTTAGAGACAGTAAACATTGAATGGGGTCAATTTGACCCCACACATAATAGGAGGGTTAAATGTTAAATCATGGTTTTAATATGAAGCTACATATTTAATTTGAAACCCAAAATTTAAGATATAATAAATATTTTTGCTAAATTCTTAACTTTTAAATTCAGATTTGTGATTAAAAACAGATATATAAATGACATCTTAAATCTTGGTTTTATTAAGATTGAACGAATTATCTCCTTCATGCAATTGGACCAGTTTTCAACATATTTGGAATATGTCCTGATGTAATAAACAGATTTAAAATATGTAATAAGTGCTCTGCAATCTACAGGGCAGCAAGTTTAAGAAAATGTGGATCCAGACAATCCGGTCCAGTGGTTTGTCAATCAAAAAAAGTGCAACAAAAATGTATAAAAAGCAAAAGGAGTAAGAGCAAAATGAGAGGTAAAATCACCATCATGGGAGGTCATGGAAAGTTCAGACAAGGGAGGATTTTGTCCCACAGAAATGTTATCCTCTTCCATATCAAAAAGATGTCCAGCAGCAATATAATGTATGTTAAAAGTGGCCAATGTGTTAAGTGTACATGTAGTGAACTCAGAGCTAATTCAGCATCAGGTATTTGAGCAAAATGATGCAGATCAATATAGTAAAGATCATGCATGTAGTGGTAAAAATAGGTTCCGTTTCTGTTCTTTTGTCTCCTATGTTCCAGTAAAACGTTTTTCCCACTTTTATCCACTTCACTGGGACTTGGGTGCAGTTGTCTGACGCGTGTTGTAATTGAAATAAAAACGTATCATTGTTGTTGCTATTGTTGAATTTATTTACAAATCAAATTAACATAAAACTGCAATAATAAACAAAACCAAATTTAAAGTCCATTCCAAACTTTTCCAGCTTCCAAGTCCCCTTTGGTAGTGCCAAAAACACGGTCAATGACCGTTTCCGCTCGCACCCGTCTACTCCCGCTGGCCCGCGTCACCACACCATCTTAAATATAATGTATTCCCCCTTCACCTATAGAGGGACACACTCATAAAATAATTAATGCACACAAAACAATAAATAACAAATGCATAATAAATCCCATTATAATTTCAACTTAAATGTAGAACAAAATAAATAAATGTCATAATACTTTTTTAACAACATAATGGCTCCTACAATGCATAAAGGGTCGCTCATTAAAGTTCCTGATGTTTCTCTTATTTATGAACCGAGGTTGTGCTTCTCTTCCTTTAATGCTTCTGACACATGCAATAGGACAGTGATTATTAATGATTATTAATGATTATTATCATTTGAACATACCACTCACATTTCTTTCACATTTCTTCTAGTCTATTACACAGGATTAGGTCAATTTAGCCAGATTTGTCACTGTAGGTCTAGTTGGTTCAGTAATTATCTGCATTAAATTGAGATCCGAACAAAATTCCTTAAATTTATCAGAGACATCACATAGCCAACCAAGTTAAAATCTCCCAAGATAATAATTTCAGAGTCAATATGAGAAGAAACAAGAAAGCAGCTAAGTCACCAGGTGTGTCAGCCACACCTGATGGGGCCTATATATCCACCAAAGTAAATGCGTTATACCTCATATGTAGCTTTAATTTGATGAGTTCACATTGTTTACATTACATTACATTACATTTATTTAGCAGACGCTTTTATCAAAAGCGACGTACAAAAGTGCATTTCATGGTCATGGACAACTACAAAACGCAGGTACAATAAGGTACGATACTCATTTCGTACAGCTATTTCTAGCCAAGGACACAGTTCAGTTCACACAGTAAACACTATTCTGACCTAACTGATGCCAAGCCAATTTAGGGAGAAGAACAAGCTACAATATTAGGACAAATACAAATTACCAAAAGTGCTGGAATGGGGGTACATGTAACATGAGTGCCATGAAAGGGGGGATTTAAAGTGACATCATTCACAGAGTGGTGGCAGTTAGTCGATGGTGGAGGAAGCTGCGAGACAGACCAGGTAGGCCCAAAAATGTAGTGAGGGTATGTTGGGAATGCCCGGTGGAGGATTCTGTCTGGAAGGATTTCAACTCTTACATCTGAGAGAACTTTTCCCGTGTCCCGGAGAAGGCTAGAAAACCTGAATTGTGGAAGCGGCTCTTAGGGGCCATGATCAAAAGCTAGCACACTTCTTCCATAAGAATAAAGCATACAATATACAGTATTTTACACCTCTGAAGACCCATGGTATTGTTTTGTTAGTTACCAAGTGTTCTTTTAGGGTCTCCAAAGGGCCTTTTTGGAAACCCAAAATGGATACTACGTAAAAATGAGAAAGTTGTGTTAGTTGCTCCAACCCTAACAATGCACACCTCCTTAAGCTGCTAATAGTAGACTCTGGTGTGCCAAATGAGGGTGGAAATGAAAATCTACAGGATGGTAGATCTCCAGGAACAGGATTGGGCAGTCTTGTTCTGGGTGGTCCAATGCATGCTGGGATAGGCTCCAGCACCTGCCACAACCCTGACCAGGAATAAGTGGGTATCAATAATGGATGGATGTATGTAGTGTATTTTCTGCACACGTTAGATATAGTGAATTTCATTAACATGAGTCTAATTTATTGTAGTTACTGGATAACTGTAACTCAATAAATGGCTAAAGCATTAATGGCTTAATTAACTAATTGAACTACTAATTGTAGTTCAATTTAATTTCCATTGACTGTGTGTACTGCAGTCTAATTGCATGCCTACATTGAAATGCAGGCTATAGTCTGTAATTATGCTAATGAACTTATAAAATGTATTGTATGTATGGCAAAAGCCTAGCTTGAAAGTAATAGTTTCCAGTGTGTTTCAAAAAATTTTTGAATGAATGTTGTACTATTTTTACCATGAAAGCACCATTTGCATTTCACATACAATGCCAAATGAGTGTATGGCTTGCATTAAGCACATGTTACAATGCAATAATATCACAAATATTTCATCATGCCTTACATTTCCAGTGAGACCATGACTGTGATGACTTGAAATTTAATCTTGTGAAATGAATTATTCTTGGAAATTGTGACTTCCCCAAACGTATGAGTGATTACTGGCCACACCTTTATCCCCAGAGAGAATATAAGGCCAGGTGCACAGAGAGAAGGGCATCCAGAACACCTCTGATCTTCAGCTCTACACCAGCCTGAGACCTCCACCTGTGACCACACCCAGCCACCTACCTGAGCAGGTGAGATCAAGTGCAGAGAAGCCTGTCTTACAATGCGTCCATTTTATACAAATGGCAGTGTTCACCATGGGATAGATAAATATTACCTTTCTGCCATTAGTTATGTGTAGCTGAAGCCTGTATTCTATAATCTGTTGCGGCAGTGTAGCACAGTGGGTAAGGAACTGGGCTTGTGACCGAAAGGTCATAGGTTCGATTCCTGGGTAGGACACTGCCATTCTGCCCTTGAGCAACGTACTTAACCTGAATTGCTTCAGTGTATATCCAGCTGTATAAATGGATGCTATGTAAAAGTTGTGTAAGTTGCTTTGGATAAGAGCATCTGCTAAATGCCTGTAATGTAACATCTTCAAGTTTATCCGTTGTACCCTTGAGCAAGGTACTTAACCGAAATTGCTTCAGTATATATCCAGCTGTATAAAATGGATACAATGTAAAATGTAAAAAGTTGTGTAAGTCGCTCTGGATAAGAGCGTCTGCTAAATGCCTGTAATGTAATGTAATGTAATGTTACATGAAACATCAAGGTAAGTTCTAACAAATGATGTGATTTATGAAATATACATTTGTCAAATATGAATTTGGGTGTCTTTTTCTTACGTGCTTATATATGTATATACATGATTCATTAGAGCTTGTCCAAGCTAGTTAATTGTCTCACAAGCTCATAAATACTAAAATCACACATTTTATTTTACTTTGCTTTGTAACCAGAGCCGTACAACAGTGCAGACTCAGCAACTGAACCACCAAGATGAGGGTAAGTGTGAAGGATTTTGGATTTTTTTTTAAAGCTGAAAAATAGAATATCCAGGTTTATCTTATCATTGATATAATGTTAACATGACATAAAGAAGACACTTGGGCAATAGATAAAGTTAAGGGAGAGGTTATTCTGTTAATTGCTTGATAGTTAATCAATAGAAAAACAGAGCCTGTGTCTCAGTGTGTTGCTAGCCCCAGCTCTGTCTGACATGCAGGAGATTCCTTACACAGTTCTGCCTCCCTGCTGATTAAACTGTGAGATTGTTGACTTTCTAATGTCTACTGCCTAAGATACGTGAAAGAGTCAATGTATGGAATCCAGATAAATTTGCATGTCTTCACAGTACGTAATCACAAGAAAGCATAAACCATTTTTCACCATAAATTTTCCTTTTTTTCTGTTTGAACGGAAGTTGAAGTTGAAAATTGTGTCCTTCAAGCCAGGAATGGAACTGAAGGTCAAAGGAGTCCCCAAACCCAATATCGATTTGTGAGTCATTGGTGCCAACTGTTAATGCTTTTGCTAAATCACTTGCCATCTTCATCCTTGATCATCCATCATCCATCCCTTGCGTGTCTCTCTTTCTCTCCCAGTTTTGCGATCAATGTGGGCAACTCAGAAGAAAACATTGTGCTGCATTTTAACCCACGCTTCGACCATTATGGTGAACAACGAGTCCTCGTCCTGGACTCCTGTAAGGATGGGCAATGGCAAGACCCAGTGACATTGAGAAACTTCCCTTTCCAGCACGGGAAGGAGTTTGAGGTGAGGCCTCGGACAGGGAAACACTGAGTTGGACGTGCTGAAAGGAGAAATTGTCCAGTCCTCTGTATCTGTGTTCGATGGATCAGCCTGCAATTTGGTATCAGCGTCATAGGGGGCACTGAGGGGCAATTTTCCCCCAAATAGGCACTTGTACCCCACCAAACACAGACTGCAATAGCAAATTCCCCCAGCCCTGGTTGGCAGGCTAAACAATATTAATGTGTACAGAGTTGTCCATGTGATGTAAATAACATATGCAAAGTCAAGTGAATAGGCCCCACAAACTTGAAATACCCGTCCATCTGAAATACCCTGGTGTTGACCCTGCTGCAACTGTTCAAGGAAATTAACTATAACGTTTGTGTCCAATTATGTAAAGTTAGTTTTTACAGAAACTGATATAAATATAACTATAACTAATATACATCAAGATTAAGTCCTGCATCAAATAGATTTTGATATTTATTCTTTGTAGGCATGTTACTTCATTGTTTTTCAGTGTAGTCATAGTGTGATCTATGTGAACTGGACTGTTTTAACTTTCTTTCTTGGTAACTTAACTCGCCTTCTCTCCCCAGCCCCCTTTTAACTTTCCTATGATCTCTCCTCCTCTCTTCCAGGTGACCATTATCTTCGCCGATGACAAATTTTACATTAATCTACATGATGGCCATGTGCTGCAGTTCCCCAACCGTCTGCCTGACAAACAATATGATTACATTATGATTGATGGAGAAGTCACAATCAAAGGCATACATGTGAATTAAAGACCAATCAGGAGGTGCGAGCCATCCTCTTTCCGGCTCCTGATTGGCTGATCTGCTTCTGTTTCCTGCTTCCTTCCTACAGCTGTGCTATGACTGCACTTTGTCTCTCCCAGACATCAGTGCCTTTAATCTTGTGCTTCTCTGCAACATTTAACAGACCCCCTCTGGCATCTGTTCAAACTCACTGAGTATGAGAATAATTCCAGCTTCAATAATAAATCTCTGTCATGAGCAAATTTACTCATCGTGTGTGGCTGTTCTTTTGGTGGTGGGGGGGGGGGTCCAGTTCTTACGACAGATCTGTTTTTATTGTTGTTTTAGTTCATTGTTTTCACTCAGAACTCGTGAGGGGGAAGGGTGAAGGTGTTTAGGTATTTTTTGTGTTGGTATGGGAGTGCTCTCTCTCTCTCTCCAAGAGGCAAATGACGGTGCAAACCCAGAACTGCCGCATCTCGCTCCCAGGGGTGAAACATGTGACTGTCTCAAATTCACCCTTCAGTCAGAACAGGATAAACATGTTTTACAGTATTTTCTAGGCTAGTTAATGGTGTTTATTCTGGATCTTTAATACCGATTACATTTCACACATTTTTCATTAACTCAGCTGGATGTTATCTGAGGACATTCAGGTCAGGTTTCTCCATAAAAGGAAAGATGTTGAAGCACCTGGGACCTGAACTTTCACCTCACTGAACGTGCAGCTCACAGTTGCAATTCCATAACCAGTGGCCACACAGACATGCACAGAAAAAGAATGATTTGGTTTACATGATGTGATAATAATTATTTCTTCTTTTTAATTTTGAAAAAAGTAAATGCCCATCTTCATCTTTTGGCTTAATAACAGTTTAAGAAAGTGGTTCTAAAAGGGGTTAAAGGAAGCCTGGTTCTCCTCACAGTAGGTCACCTTGTTCTTGGAGTGAGTGCTTTCAGTATCTGAGCCACTCAAGAGAAGTCATTCTGGATTTATCACACATACTCTCTGGAAAATATATTAATGCATAAATAAATATTTCTTTGGCAGATTGGACTCCTTGTCTATGAATTATGTTTCTAACTTCCACATTTAAATGTTTAAAAAAAAAAAAAAGACGACGCATACAATGACATTAGGGCCAATGAGAAGACAGGGAGGGACAGAGGGCCAATGAGAAGACAGATGGGCTCTTTGCCGAGATCGGTCCGTTCAGAGCCGTCGATAGCAACTCTTTCTATCTACGGCTCTGGGTCCGTTGCTTTGTGGTTGTAGACACCACCACCACTGCTCTTTGCTCTGCTGCATTTCACTAAAAGCACCACTAGATGTCAGCCTTGAGTGAACATGCACCCCTGAGTTCACAACCTGGGTTGTGGGCTTTTGTTGTCATCCTTTTTTGTTTGATGAAGAAAACAGTCCTAACGAAAAGCTGCCTCATTTTTAATTTCAGTCATTTTCTGGAATCATCACTATCATTATTCTGGCTTTGTTTTTAACCAGGCTCCCATTCTGTAGTTAAAAGCAGTGGCCAAAGAGGCCAAAGGTGTGCACGTAAATACAGAGGTATTCATACTGAGTCTACCTGTATCTGTTGTTCTTCAGGAGGGATATAGCACCATTCTTCCATGAGAGACTGTTCAAGAATCTCCTTTAAATGCTAAGTCCTCCCGCTCCTGCTGGACCTGTCCTTCACCCTGCTGGAATTGTCCTTCACCCTGCTGAACCTGTCCATCACCCTGTTGGACCTGTCCTTCACCCTGCTGAACCTGTCCATCACCCTGTTTGACCTGTCCTTCACCCTGCTGAACTTGTCCTTCACCCTGCTGAACCTGTGCTTCACCCTGCTGGACCTGTCCTTCACCCTGCTGGACATGTCCTTCACCCTGCTGGACCTGTACTTCACCCTGCTGAACTTGTCCTTCACCCTGCTGGACCTGTGCTTCACCCTGCTGGACCTGTCCTTCACCCTGCTGGACCTGTACTTCACCCTGGATGGCACCACAGTGTCACCCTCTTCATCTGCCAGGAATCTCAGAGTGGCACTGGACACCAGACTGTCCCTCTCTGAGAACATCAAGGCAGTTCAGACCTCTTCAGACTGCACCATAGCTCCCCTGACCTCCTTTAGATTACCTTTTTCTCTCTCGTTATTTATTTTCTTTTCTTTATTTCTTTTGAGTAATGCTACAGTTTTAGCTGTATAATCATAGTTTTTCTGTTGCACTTTGTTCAGTTACAATATACAGCTCTGGAAAAAATCAAGAGACCACTGCAAAATGATCAGTTTCTCTGGTTTTACTGTTTATAGGTATGTGTTTCAGTAAAATGAACATTTTTGTTTTATTATATAAACTACTGACAACATTTCTCCCAAATTCCAAATAAAAATATTGTCATTTAGAGCATTTAATTGCAGAAAATGACAATTGGTCTATTTTGGACCTGGGGGCTGTACAGACTCTGTTCTAATTAAGCTGTAGCTGCTCTTGCACACACATGAACTGTAAAACTCTCTCATTTGGCTTTTGGACGGGCCCAGTTTGGTCTGGTAGGCCCTTTGGAGGGGTAGCTTTGGAGGGGGGAATTCAGGGCAATTAGAGGACTACGCTTCTGAGACCGGGGATCCCCTGCAACACAGAGAGAGAGAGAGAGAGAGAGAGAGAGAGAGAGAGAGAGAGAGAGAGAGAGAGAGAGAGAGAGAGAGAGAGAGAGAGAGAGAGAGAGAGAGAGAGAGAGAGAGAGCCCGAGCACGCCGCAGCTGAAAGCGAAACTGTGTAAGTTAATTTTATTTTGTCATTGTTGTTTTGGTTTGTTGTTTTTGCCTAGATTTCTCTCTCCCTTGTGACCGAAATAAAACGCCGGAGAAATCCGGAATTTCCGCATCTCCCTGTGTCCAGCTCTTCTGTCCCTTCCAGGGTAGTCACGGCGTGTGACACTGTTCTTTGGGGAAGGGGGGTCCAGTTCTTACTACAGATCTTGTGCGTGAACATACTTTAAGGATCAGAAATTCACCCTCCATTCAACTTGATGAACATGTTTTACAATATATTCTATGCTAGTTAGTGGTGTTTATAGTGGCTCTTTAATGCCGATTACATTTCACACATTTTTCATTAACTCAGCTGGATGTTATCTGAGGACAGAGAGAGAGAGAGAGAGAGAGAGAGAGAGAGAGCCAGAGCACGCTGCAACTGAAAGCAAAACTGTACAAGTTAATTTTATTTTGTCTTTGTTGCTATTTTGCCTCTGTCTCTATTAGGACTGTTAACACTCTCGCTAAATCTCTCACCGTCTTCATCCATGATCATCCATCATCCATCCCTTGTGTGTCTCTCTTCCTCTCCCAGTTTCTCGATCAATGTGGGCCACTCCAGAGAAAACATTGCGCTGCACTTTAACCCGCGCTTCGACTATCTTGGTGAACATCGAGTCATCGTCCTGGACTCCAGGAAGGATGGGTGCTGGCAAAAACCAGTGATAGAAAAAGACTTCCCTTTCCAGTGGGGGCAGGAGTTTGAGGTGAGGCCTCGGAGAGGGAGACGCTGAGTTGGACGTGCTGAAAGGAGAAATTGTCCAGTCCTCTGCACCCGTATTCAACTGATCAGCCTGCAATTTAGTAACAGCATCATAGGGGGGCACTGCCTACAGCCATGCTATGACTGCACTTTTCCCCTGGACTTTCTCTGAACATTCCCCAGACTTTCCCCAAACATTCCCTGTGTAGATGTCTCCCAGACATCAGTGCCTTCAATCTTGTGCTTCTCTGCAACAATTAACTGACCCCCTCTGGCGTCTGTCCAAACTCACTGAGTATGAGAATCAGTACAGCTTCAATAATAAATCTCTGTCATGAGCAAATCTACTCATGGTGTGCGGCTGTTCATTGGGGGAAGGGGGTCCAGTTCTTACTACAGATCTTGTGTATGAACAGGCTTTTATGAAGTCAGAACTTTATAAACATGTTTTACAGTATTTTCTAGACTAGTGAGTGATGTTTATTCTGGATCTTTAATACCGATTACATTTCACACATTTTTTCATCAACTCAGCTGGATGTTATCTGAGGACATTCAGGTCAGGTTTCTCCATAAAAGGAGAGATGTTGAAGCACCTGGGACCTGAACTTTCACCTCAATGAACGTGCAGCTCACAGCTGCAATTCCCTAACTAGTGGCCACATGGACACGCACAGAAAAATAATAATTTGGCTTATATGATGTGATAATAATTATTTCTTCTTTTTAATTTTGAAAAAAGTAAATGTCCATCTTCATCTTTTGGCTTAATAACAGTTTAAGAAAGTGGCTCCAAAGGTGGTTAAAGGAAGCCTGGTTGTCCTGTCAGACTCACAGTGGGTCATCTTGCTCTTGGAGTGAGTGCTTTCAGTATCTGAGCCACTCAAGAAAAGTCATTCTGTGTTTATCAAACATACTCTCTGGAAAATATATTCATTCATAAATAAATATTTATTTGGCAGATTGGACTATTTCCTTGTCTACGAATTATGTTTCTAACTTCCACATTTATGTTTAAAAAAACGAGATCACACGCACGCAAATATTAGGGCCAATGAGAAGACAGAGAGCGACAGAGAACCAATGGGAAGACAGAGAGGCTCTTTGCCGAGACTGAACCACTGCTTTGTCGTTGAAGACATAACCACCGCTGCGCTTTGCTCTGCTGCATTTCACTAAAATCACCACTAGATGTCAGGCTTGACTCACAATCATTCGGTGATGAGCACCTCTGGGTTCACAACCTGGGTTCTGAGCTTTTGTTGTCACTCTTTTTGTTTGCTGAAGAAAAAAGTCCTAACGAAGCTGCATCATTTTTTATTTCAATCATTCATGGAGTCATCACTATCATTATTCTGGCTTTGTTTTTAACCAGGCTCCCATTCTAATTAAAAGCAGTGGCCAAAAAGGTGGAAGCACAAATATACATACAGTCCCCTCCAAAAGTATTGGAACAGCAAGGTCAATTCCTTTGTTTTTGCTATACACTGAAGACAATTGAGTTTGAGGTCAAAAGATGTACATGAGATGACAGATCCGAATTTCAGCTTTTATTTCCTGGTATTTTTGTGTTATAAAAGATAAACTAACATGAAGACCAAAGAGCTGTCTTTGGGAGAAAAGCAAGCTTAGAAAACAATCGATCAGAGCCATTGCACAAGCATTGGGGATAGCTTATACGACAACTTGGAATGTCCTGAAAAAGAAAGAAACCGCTGGCGTACTGAGCAACAGATATCAAACAGGTCGACCAAGGAAAACAACAGCAGTTGATGACAGAATCATTGTGAAAGCTGTGAAGAAAAATCTCAAAACATCAGTCAGTGACATCACAAACAATCTCCACAGGACAGGGGTGAAGGTATCTCAATCAACCGTTCGAAGAAGACTTAGAGAGCAGCAATATAGAGGCTATACCACAAGATGCAAACCACTCATCAGTAGTAAGAATCGGAAGACGAGATTACAATTTGCAAAGAAGTACAGAGATGAGCCACAAAAGTTCTGGAACAAAGTTTTATGGACTGATGAGACCAAGATTAACCTCTACCAAAGTGATGGAAAGGCCAAAGTGTGGAGAAAGAAGGGATCTGCTCATGATCCAAAACATATAAGCTCATCTGTGAAGCACGGTGGAGGAAGTGTCATGGCTTGGGCTTGCATGGCTGCTTCTGGAGTGGGCTCACTAATCTTTATTAATGATGTAACTCATGATGGTAGCAGCAGGATGAATTCAGAAGTCTACAAAAACATTCTGTCTGCCAACTCACGGAGAAATGCGTCCAAACTAATTGGGAGGAACTTCATCATGCAGCAAGACAATGACCCAAAACACACTGCCAACACAACAAAGGACTTCATTAGGGAGAAATAGTGGAAGGTTTTAGACTGGCCAAGTCAATCACCAGACCTTAACCCAATTGAGCATGCATTTCACCTTGTGAAAAACCCCCCGAAACAAACAACAACTGAAAGAGGCTGCAGTAAAAGCCAGGAAAAGCATCACAAAAGAAGAATGCAACAGTTTGGTGATGTCAATGGGCCGCAGGCTTGATGCAGTTATTGCAAGCAAGAGATATGCTACCTAATATTAAGTGTTATTTGCTTTCATTTACTTAAATACTCTCTGTTCCAATACTTTTGCTCACCTAAAAATTGGGTGGTCTGACACCAATGGTGCTATGTTCTAAGTAGTTTAACACATCTAGGTGTAAATACCAGGAAATAAAAGCTGAAATTCTGAACTCTTGTCTCATGTTAATTTCTTTATCTCAACCCCAAATGTATTCAGTGTATTGCAAAAACAAAGGAATTGGCCTTGCTGTTCCAATACTTTTGGAGGGGACTGTATTGGGTTGGGATGGCAGGTATGCCATCCCGCCAAGTTACGTCTTGGCGGGGGCATGCCTCATACCTATACAGCACGGAGAGTTTGGCACTTTTCAGGGTTCCTCACAGAAATAACCACAACAGCCACAGACACTCAGCCCTTAAAAACATTAAATTCTGTACATTCTGACCCCATTTCAACACAGATTTCATAAACAACTTCACATGTCCACACAATAAAGCCTCAAACTAAGGGGATTTTGCGTTTTCTCCTTCTTCTCTTTCTTCTTCTTCTTCTTCTCATTTTTATTTTTCCTGCCGCCTATCCCACTAATAACATGTCTCTCCATTGGACATTTTACTGACACCAGCCAAATCTTCACCTACACGACCCAATCAAAAACTTGCATACACACGCAAAATACCCATACCTTTTTATTCTGAAACATTTCCAATACAACCAGCTAGTCCGTCTGTGGCCTAGTGGACAAGGTTACAGTCTTGGGAACACAGGGTCGGAGGTTCAAGCCCAGCTAGGAACACGTCTCTTTAACCTGCTTGTACTCTCACTAATAATTGTCTACTACTTCTCAATTATTGCTTTTGCACCATATCTACCAGCCGTTCCCCGAACGTATACACTGCATTATGACGTACCGTCTGCATGTTCACTTATTAACCGGTTATAATATTGCAAAGCCATATGGATTCAACGGGAGCTCTTCTGTGCTTACTCGCCTGTGTTCTTCTTTAAAACCACGGACAGGTTTGCTAATGATATTTCACGCATTACATAGCTATGTCATGGTGCTGCCCTAACAAAGTGACACACTGGTAAACCTCCGGTTGAAGGATTGAACCCGCCTCGCCCTCAGGCAGATAATTTCCTCTTTTACACTAACGTTTTCTTACGCTTATATTTGCTTTACCAAAACTCACTCACGGCCACCCATATGCATTTCATGACGGTAAATGTATTCCTTTTATTAAACAGTTACAGCAGTTCACCACTGTGCCATTTCTACTAACTATATTTTTTCACTTGGCTACCGTACAAAACCTTCTTATAAGCAAACGCCACGTTTCTACATTCATGTTACCTCCCCCTGTTCTCTATCTAGCCACATACAAACAACTACTACGTATGTACGTTCTGCAACTCCCCATTAAAACATTACATTTAAAATCATGATTCACTCATAATTATAACTACTAGTACTGAACATGAGAAAAACACATCAGTGCAGAAGATTTCACACGTTACTTAACCCTCCACTTTAACAGCTAATTGTTTATAGCGACTGTTATATATACCGTTCAATAAGGAAAATAAGCTCGCTTATGGTCATTCCATTTACTTCGCACTATACACTGTGATCATGTCAACCTTCACCTACATGCCCATTCTGCTAAAAACATATTGTTTCAACTACGCAATTTCATCATTCTATCCTAATTTCTCTCACACTGCTGTTATTTTATCATATGCAAAACCTGCTGGGACATACGCGTCGGCTCCTATTTTTCACTATCAAGTTTTCCGGTTCTAGCTTAGCAAAACAGCGAAGAGGATTCCCACCTGCAGATAAGCCTATCAAAATGCCTTATACACCTTACAAACAGTAAAAGTGCATCTCCACAAAATAACAGACAACGGAGCAGGACAGAAGGGTACACAAGTTGCGACCTAGGGAGCTCTAATTCAACAGACTTGCTGATTCTTTTGTCAATCGAGGCTCGTTGGATGGCCGTCAAATCCATGAGTACATACACTGGCCATATTTCACCTGCGTTTCTGATGCGTTTTACACTTATACGCCACCGCACCCTTTGTCACAGCCACTGTTTTACATATACAGCAAACCGAAACTGCTACACGGTACACGTTCATCAGACTGTACAAATTCACGCAAAGATAGCCATAATCCACAACCGTTTCTTACAGGGTCACTTCGCATTTCTCACTCTCATAATAAAACGCTTTGCAAAAAGAAATGATATCTCATCAAAAACACGTTTTCAACGTACAAAAATGCCAAGTTACTCACACGTACAAGACATACACCGTCTATAACTCATTCATTCAGACTGTCAAAATCCAGGCCTGCCATTAAAAGTATTGATATCAAAATGACGCCAAGTTACGGTACTACAAACAATATAGGCTATCTTGCCTCACCAAAATTAAATAAGATGTATTCCAAAGCAATGCTACCCAATATTTCCTCAATTCTTTCAAGTCACTTGGCCCTGTGTTTTGTAATCTTAGCATTTTACAATGTCATGCAAACTTTGTGTCAGATCAAAGAGTCAAATATTTCGAATTGCCTCATGGAACACACTGAAATTCATGTACAAAACTGCTGCTGTGTAACTACAGGAAGCTTTTTACTCCAGAAAACATGTTTATACTTGCTTCTGAACTGAATTTGAGTACATGTACAAGTTATTGTATATTTGCTACGTACAATAAATACTGCATGTAAAATACATATTGTACATACATACATACATAGAGAACTTCTTTATCCCCATGGGGACATTTCCCTCACAGCATGTTACATTCACATTTACGAACACACACTTATACCAAGAAACATACTATCATTCACACAACAGAAAGGCTGGGCAGCGAAATACATACATACCAATACAAATTGGACATATACACGCCTATTCCATCAATCTTGACTGTGAGAGAGCCATCCACACATATGTTTGGCCTGTCCATGTAGTGCATGCTTATACACACAGGGCCAAGTGACTTGAAAGAATTGAGGAAATATTGGGTAGCATTGCTTTGGAATACATCTTATTTAATTTCGGTGAGGCAAGATAGCCTATATTGTTTGTAGTACCGTAACTTGGCGTCATTTTGATATCAATACTTTTAATGGCAGGCCTGGATTTTGACAGTCTGAATGAATGAGTTATAGAGGGTGTATGTCTTGTACGTGTGAATAACTTGGCATTTTTGTACGTTGAAAACGTGTTTTTGATGAGATACATATATACCTGCCACAGCATAGAATCTTCTCTTTCCTCACCACCTACTCAGCCCAGCTCTTAGTCCAGGCACTGATCACCTCCCATCTGGACTCCTGCACCTCCCTCCTCGCCTCCCACCTACTCAGCCCAGCTCTTAGTCCAGGCACTGATCACCTCCCATCTGGGTTACTGCTTCGCTGGCCTCCCTGCCTCCACCACCAGACCCCTGCAGCTCCTCCAGAACGCTGCTGCTGGTCTGATCTACAGCCTCCCCAGACTCAGCCATGTCAAGCGCTTCTCACCTCACTAATTGTTATAGGATAAACTCAAATCATATCAAGAGTTGTAAGAACACCTTAGTATTAACGTGACATTAACATGTGGCAAAGAGGTTGAAATCTGTTATATATTCTCCTAAAACAGAGTAATCTTGGTATTTCATATTTAGACTTACTGCATTTCTAGAAAGTAAACGGTAGTTTATTTTTTTTAAATGCAGTCTTTACGCTTAAACGTTACTCCAGATGGCATTGTGATTATAACAAAGGCTTATTTTTAAATGTCAAAACGTCGCTAGGTTTGAAAACAAACTTTGACATGCGCGTTTCTCACATTGGCGCAGGCAAACTTTCATTTTGAACAATTTCCGAAGAATCTGCCGTCTTAAACTGAGAGTAGGCTATACTCAGTAAGAAGAAAGAACTTCAGGATTGAGAACCACCGGCGAACATGTCCACGAACACTGTTGTCGGTATACTCAGTGAGAACACCGCACCGTTTAAAGTCACTGAATAATGACGAATAATTACGAGGCAGTAACCGGGGCTGGAATCTCAACCAGACCTCCGTCTCGCGGCAACGCCATGGTTGTATAAAGAGAAGGGCTACGCGAGATCACAACACAAAACAAAAAGTCTAATGTAGCTATGCAAAATAAGAAAAAAAGGCGAAGAAGATGGTACGGCCGCCCTCAATCAGAGTAGGACAGAGAATGTAGAGTTTTGTCTGTACATTCGGCAAATGCGAGTTTAAACGAGGGGGTCCACTTTCTCTTATTTCCTAATGTGTGCTAGGCGTTTTGATGACTTGCCGAAACGAGTAGCACCATCCATCAAACATGCAGGAACTCACAGAATTCCCATCTCTAGACTACAGAAGAGAGATTGGCGTTGACTCTCCGTATAGTAGCATGTGAATTCAGCCCTCAGAACTCAACCGTGACGTAACCAACTATGTGACATTTGGACCAATAGCTGAGAGGGGGAGGTCGGCGAACAAGAATGAACTTTTCGAGAAGTTCTCCCAGGAGGCTGTCGCACATTGCACCTTACGAACACACAACACCGCGTCTTTTTGTTCGTCAGTTGTTCTGATTGCTTCGTTTTGCTCAAAAAGTTCTACTTCGTACGAAGTATACTGCCTGCTTTACTGCTGGCAATAGGCGATCTGTAGGCTGTAGGCGATCTGACTGCTCGATTGCGCTTCCCCCCTTGTCTCAAATGCGCATAAATAGGCGAACCACGCCTTACGTTTTACACTGCGTAGGAATCAGAGGTGCACAACAGTGAAGAATCGGCAGCCGAACCGCCAAGATGAGCGTAAGTGTGGAGGATTCGGGGTTTTTCTAAAAGCTGAAAAATAGACATCGCAAATGCTGCAACTGATGAGTAATTAGTTTGATTTCAGTAAATCCAAGTCTATCTTATCAGTGAAATAATCTTAATGTGACATAAAGAAAGATGATACTTGCACAGGAGATGCAGTTAAGAGAGAGGTAATTCTGTTGTTTAGTAGTTATTTAATCAAGAAACCCTGTGTCTCCGTGTGTTGCTAGCCAACTAAATAGTTTCCTAAATGAAAACAGTATTCATGATGATTTCCAGTCTGGTTTTCACTCAAATGATAGCACAGAGACTGCGTTGGTGAAGGTAGTTAATGACCTCAGACAGAGTATTGATGATAATAATATATCAGTTCTTATTCTTTTAGACTTGAGTGCTGCATTTGACACCATAGACCATGAAATACTAATGCACCGCCTTAAGAATTGGGTTGGTCTCTCAGAAACTGTGCTAAAATAGTTTCGGTCATATTTGACAGGGAGCACATTTTATGTCTGTCTAGGTGACCATGTCTCGAAGAAGGCTGAGATTACTTGTGGAGTTCCACAGGGATCGATACTTAGGCCTCTACTCTTCACTCTGTATATGCTCCCCTTAGGCAAAATTATTGGCAAACATGGTGTTTAAATTCCATACCTATGCAGATGATAAACAGTTATATATGTCTGTAGGGCCAGATGACGACAATGTTTTTAATACATTGGTTGACTGTCTGTCAGACATCACTAGCTGGATGTCCAAAAACTTCCTGAAATTGAATGAGGAAAAAACTTGGTTTAGATTTTATCCCAAGAGAGCCTAATTTATTTACAAGTTTTTCCCTCTGAACGCTTGGACCTACAAGAAGAACCTCAAAGTAAAGAACTCGGGGGTCATTTTTGATTCTGATCTGAGCTTTAGTTCACACATAAACTCAGTGACAAAAACTGAATTCTTTCATTTAAGAAGTGATTATTATTATTATTATTATTATTATTATTATTATTATTATTATTATTATTATTATTATTCCAGCTTCAATAATAAATCTCTGTCATGAGCAAATCTACTCATGGTGTGTGGCTGTTCTTTGGGGGGGGGAGGGGTCCAGTTCGTACTACAGATCTTGTGCATGAAAGTATGTCAAGGATCACAAATTCACCCTTCAGTCAACTTGATAAACATGTTTTACAATATATTCCATGCTAGTTGTTATCTGAGGACATTCAGGTCAGGTTTCTCCATAAAAGGAGAGATGTTGAAGCACCTGGGGCCTGAACTTTCACCTCACTGAACGTGCACCTCACAACCACAATTCCCTAACTAGTGGCCACACGGACATGCACAGAAAAAGAATAATTTGGCTTATATGATGTGATAATAACTATTTCTTCTTTTTAATTTGGAAAAAAGTACATGTCCATCTTCATCTTTTGGCTTAATAACAGTTTAAGAAAGTGGCTCCAAAAGGGGTTAAAGGAAGCCTGGTTGTCCTGTCAGACTCACAGTGGGACGGGTCACCTTGTTCTTGGAGTGAGTTTTCTTCCATTATCTGAGCCACTCTAGAGAAGTCATTTTAGGTTGATCACGCATACTCTCTGGAAAATATGTTAATTCATAAATAAATATTTATTTGGCAGAATGGATTCTTTCCTTGTCTATGAATTATGTTTCTAACTTCCACATTTATATGTTTTAAAAATGATGATGCATACAAAGACATTAGGGCCAATGAGAAGACAGGGAGGGACAGAGGGCCAGTGAGAAGACAGATGGGCTCTTTGCCGAGATTGGTCCGTTCAGAGCCGTCGATAGCAACTCTTTCTATCTACGGCTCTGGGTCCGTTGCTTTGTGGTTGTAGACATCACCACCACTGCTCTTTGCTCTGTTGCATTTCACTAAAAGCACCACTAGATGTCAGCCTTGAGTGGTAATGCACCTCTGAGTGCACAACCTGGGTTGTGGGCTTTTGTTGTCATCTTTTTTGTTTGATGAAGAAAACAGTCCTAACGAAGAGCTGCCTCATTTTTAATTTCAGGCATTTTATGGAATCATCACTATCATTATCTACTACCCATCCTCCCCTTATACATCAAGTATTGATTTTATATGACTATCGCGAAATATGCAAATGACTGTAGAATCTCATTCATTGACCTAAAATGGAAAACAAATTATGTTTTGGTGTTTGCAGGGCTTTATGTTGGTATTAAGTGCTAATTAAAAAAGAAAAATAACATTTGGAAAGATACACACATTTTATTATCAAGCATAGTAACATTTTATGTTCGGGGTTAATTTGACCCCAGGAAAAAATATGTCGAACATTTCCAATGTTTAGGTTCAGAAAACACTTCAGAGCATCAATAAGTAACACATGACAGTTATTCAATAATGAAGAAACACCAATAAAAAGAAAATTAATCACCAGAATTGAGTTTTGATAAAAAATGAACATAACAGCTCATCTAGGTACCCGTGGGTATCAATTCTTCATTCAGACGAGATAGGTGCAAGTTTGTCACGCTCCTGTCGACCCTGCCTTGTTTCCCTGTCATCAAAGCGTATAATGTGGGAGAAAACATGAAATGTCTCCAGAGACTTTGTGGCTGGAAAAATTGCCCTACCAGTGTCAGCATTCCAAAGGCTTGCTTCACCTTTTGACTTGTACACTCCTGCCAAAATAAGCAACCCAGTATAGGATTGCTAGTGGGTCACATCCAGCTCTTTCCAATTGTCACCATACACATGCCTCCCCTCTAAGTTTGTCATCTCAAGAATATCCTTTTGCATTCATGGTGTTATGAAGAGTTCAAATGCAGACTTTATGTCTTGTACATGACTGCTAGCATATCTGGTGGGGCCTGGAACCATTTTGATGACATTAGCAGCACTAAGTCTACCCTGTCTTTCAACTGGGGATTCGAACCATAGTAGTTCTCCATTCTTGGAAGTGGACATGTCAGTTCTTGGTGGCTGAGAGATGACAGGGGTGTTTCTTGCAGGTTGAGAGATGACAGGAGGGTTTTTTGGTGGTTGAGAGATGGCAGGAGGATCTTTTGGTGGTTGAGAGATGACAGGACGATTTATTGGTGGTTGAGAAACAAAAGGAGGGTCAGAACGTGGTATCTCAAAGGCTTCATTCTCATCATCAGAGGAGGATGTCACATAGTCAGGGTCCTCCTCAACATTATCCTCAGTCTCCGACATATCCTCATCTAAATCACTTTCACCCTCCAAGATCTGTGACAGAACCTCAGTAGCAGAAAATATACACCTCTGTCTGGGGGTCATTGTCAAAATCTTTAGTTGAGGCACAAATGAAAAGAGAAATGGTTTAGAGGGCTGTGTGTGCAGCCCTTATTATAAGTTTGCCCCCGCCCCCATGTTGCGAGAATGATCAGAGATCCCGTGGGAACTGTTTTCTCCTCACATACACGCATGCTCTCACTCTCTCTCACACACACACACACACAAACACAAATTCACGTGAAAGTGCCCTCAGCCAACACAACAAAAACAAGATCAAAATGACGTTTTATATATCAATAGAGTTTGGGGTCAAAATGACCCCAACATCACCAATGCGTACAACATGTGTACAGGACATTGAAAATAATTTTTTCAGTTAATTTCATGTTTTCCATGTTTTCCCCATAAAGTTAGGAAAAGTCATGAAATATCTAGCTGAAAAAAATATGGTAACCATATTATTAGAGACAGGGTCAATTTGACCCCACACATAATAGGAGGGTTAAATGTTAACTCATGGTTTTAATATAAAGCTACATATTTAATTTGAAACCCAAAATTGAAGATATAATAAATATTTTTGCTAAATTCTTAACATTTAAACTCAGATTTGTGATTAAAAACAGATATATTAATGACATCTTAAATCTTGGTTTTGGAAAACTAAAGATGTATGATGTAACCTAAAAATATTTTTTGAAAATAAATATTTATTTTTTGAAAACAAGGTTTAAGATTTACGGTAAATTTAATGTTATATTTTTCTGAATATTTGTTATTATTAGAAACTGGACAGTAATTATTAAGATTGAACGACTCATCTCCTTCATGCAATTGGACCAGTTTTCAACATATTTGGAATATGTCCTGATGTAATAGACAGATTTAAAATATGTAATAAGTGCTCTGCAATCTACAGGGCAGCAAGTTTAAGACAATGTGGATCCAGACAATCCGGTACAGTGGTTTGTCAATCAAAAAAAGTGCAACAAAAATGTATAAAAACAAAAGGAGTAAGAGCAAAATGAGAGGTAAAATCACCATAATGGGAGGTCATGGAAAGTTCAGACAAGGGAGGATTTTGTCCCACAGAAATGTTATCCTTTTCCATATCAAAAAGATGTCCAGCAGCAATATAATGTCTGTTAAAAGTGGCCAATGTGTTAAGTGTGCATGTAGTGAGCTCAGAGCTAATTCAGCATCAGGTATTTGAGCAAAATGATGCAGATCAATATGGTAAAGATCATGCATAAAGGGTCGCTCATTAAAGTTCCTGATGTTTCTCTTATTTATGAACCGAGGTTGTGTTTCTATTCCTTTAATGCTTCTGAAACATGCAATAGGACAGTGATTATTAACACATCATTTGAACACACCACTCACATTTCTTTCACATTTCTTCTAGTCTGTTACACAGGATTAGGTCAATTTAGCCAGATTTGTCACTGTAGGTCTAGTTGGTTCAGTAATTATCTGCATTAAATTGAGATCCAAACAAAATTCCTTAAATTTATCAGAGACATCACATAGCCAACCAAGTTAAAATCTCCAAAGATAATAATTTCAGAGTCAATATAAGAAAACAAGAAAGCAGCCAAGTCACCAAGTGTGTCAGCCACACCTGATGGGGCCTATATATCCACCAAAGTAAATGCGTTATACCCCATATGTAGCTTTAATTTGATGAATTCACATTGTTTACATTACATTACATTACATTTATTTAGCAGCCGACAACTACAAAACACAGGTTCAATAAGGTACGATACTCATTTCGTACGGCTATTTCTAGGGACACAGTTCAGTTCACACAGTGAACACTATTCTGACCTAACTGATGCCAAGCCAATTTAGGGAGAAGAACAAGCTACAATATTAGGACAAATACAAATTACCAAAAGTGCTGGAATGTTGGTACATGTAACATGAGTGCCATGAAAGGGGGGATTTAAAGTGACATCATTCACAGAGGGGTGGCAGTTAGTTGATGGTGGGGGAAGCTGCGAGACAGACCAGGTAGGCCCAAAAATGTAGTGAGAGTATGTTGGGATTGCCCGGTGGAGGATTCTGTCTGGAAGGATTTCAACTCTCACATCTGAGAGAACTTTTCCTGTGTCCCGGAGAAGGCTAGAAAACCTGAATTGTGGAAGCGGCTCTTAGGGACCATGGTCAAAACTAGCACACTTCTTCCATAAGGATAAAGCATATACAATATACAGTATTTTACACCTCTGAAGAACCATGGTATTGTTTTGTTAGTTACCAAGTGTTCTTTTGGAGTCTCCAAAGGGCCTTTCTGTCAGGACCACTGTCATCAAAGTAGAACTTTATTGACAATAAAGGCAATACAGTTATGTTTGGCGGTATGGCTCTGTTCTGGAGCTCTCCCGCCAACCACGCAGCCCGCGTGGATAAGGCCGGGAGGCCAGCAGCCAAACCCCCCTAGAGGGGTACACACAGAACAGATCCAGCAACAAAGCAAGTTCTTAACACATAGGGATGGAGCAATACAAATTCTTAACACACAGGAATGGAGAAATGCAAATTCTTGACGCATGGGGATGGAGCTGGGGTGGTGGAGGGGATTTACAAAGCAACGTGCAGCGCTTGCATGCAGGAGGAGCAGCCGAATGAGTAGAGGGAGGCTGTTTAAGTAGACCGCCCTGTTAGTGAATGTACTGTGATAGGCGACCATCACTCAGCTGAGCCATCAGCTGATTCAGCCGGAGCGCTTGACTCTCCTGGCCTGCCAGAACTACGCGATGCTCCATTTTTGGAAACCCAAAATGGATACTACGTAAAAATGAGAAAGTTGTGTTAGTTGCTCTGTGTTAGTTGCTCCAGCCCTAACAAAGCACACCTCCTTAAGCTGCTAATAGTAGACTCTGGTGTGCCAAATGAAAATCTACAGGGTGGTAGATCTCCAGGAACAGGATTGGGCAGTCTTGTTCTGGGTGGTCCAATGCATGCTGGGATAGGCTCCAGCACCTGCCACAACCCTGACCAGGAATAAGTGGGTATCAATAATGGATGGATGTATATAGTGTATTTTCTGCACACGTTAGATATAGTGAATTTCATTACAGTTTTTCTCGATTGCTAACACACTAAAACTGGTTCTTTTAGCAAAAACTCCCAAATTATTACTTCAGTTCTCAGAGGACCAACACATCTCTCAAAACTATAAACACTTTTCACTTGTTTTACAGTTTTTCCCGATTGCTAACACACTAAAACTGGTTCTTTTAGCAAAAACTCCCAAATTATTACTTCAGTTCTCAGAGGACCAACACATCTCTCAAAACTATAAACACTTTTCACTTGTTTTAACACATGCTGCAAATTGTTAAACATTTTCTGCAAATCTCTACAAACAAATGCTCTCATGAATCACTGGTTACACACTGTGCTCATGCAACAAACACTAGCAGTCAAAACTTTAACTCAAGTCATCACAACCTAAACTCAGGTAGCACACCTTTCTCAAGGTGCAAACACTTGGCAGCAAAATTGTTAACACACCAGTCACCAATCACCAATCATCAGTCACCAATCTCAGGACCAATAAATAGGGCCAAAGTTTGCATCTGTGTGCTTATGAACAATGGATCCTCAACATGGACGACAAAGGACGGCAGGAAGACAGAGAGGAAGAGGAAGAGGAAGAGGAAGAGGAAGAGGAAGAGGAAGAGGAAGAGGAAGAGGCAGAGGCAGAGGCAGAGGCAGAGGCAGGAGACAATTTGTCCCAGAAGAAATACGTGCCACCTTGATTGACCATGTGCTGGTGCATGGTATGACAATGAGGGAAGCTGGACAGAGAGTTCAGCCGAACTTGAGCCGTTTCACGGTGGCATCCGTTGTCCGTACTTTCAGACAAGAAAACAGGTACCGTAATTTACTGTACTGTTACATATTGTATCTGCTGTACTACTGTGAGAGGATATACTGTTTATGTAATGTTGAAGTGTATTTACAGACTATGTGTTCTTTAGATATTATTGTACAAATGGATGACTCCGTAATCATCAGTAATTGTTTGCTTACATTGTGTTTTTGCAGAACTGAGAGGCGGCCACCGGCTGGAGGCAGGCAACGACTGTTGTCAGATGACCAAGAGACGGCAGTGGTGAACATGGTCATTGCAAACAATACCATTCGCCTGCGTGAAATTCAGACAAGGATCATTCAAGATCAGGGCGTTTTTGGAAGGATTGAGCATATTGCCATATCAACCATACAGCGCATACTTCACCGCAATAGGCTGAGGATGAAGCAAGTTTACAGAGTACCTTTTGAAAGAAATGCAATCATGGTGAAGAACCAACGGTTTCAATATGTGCAGGTAAGCCCAATATGGTGCACTATTTTTAGGTACAGTACTATATTTGTAGAGTATACTATGATGGTCTACCTCTCCAGTACAACAGTATTGTATGGTAATGTGTGTACTGTAGTGCCCTGCTGTAAATTACTGTATGCAAGGCATGTCTTTCATTGTGGCAAAGTGTGTGTACACTGCATACTCTAGTACATACCTTACTGTATTTAGAATATATATACAATATTTTTTTTGTAGAGAATTTGAGCTTGATGCTCTGGCCGAACCCCACGAATACGTCTTTGTTGATGAGGCGGGGTTTAACCTGACGAAAAGGCGGAGAAGAGGAAGAAATATCATTGGTCAGCGCGCCATTGTTGAGGTGCCAGGACAACGAGGAGGCAACATAACCCTATGTGCCGCCATCAGCCAGCGGGGCGTCCTCCACCGCCATGCTACCCTGGGGCCTTACAACACGGCACACCTCCTTGCATTCCTAAATAACATGGAAAACAACATACATCAATAGGAAGGGGAGCCAGGACGGCCAGAGCAGTCCCACTATGTTGTCATATGGGACAACGTCAGTTTCCATCGTGCTGCTCTGGTTCGTGCCTGGTTCACTGACCATCCTAGATTTTCTGTTTTATTTCTGCCTGCATATTCGCCATTCCTCAACCCTATTGAGGAATTTTTCTCTGCATGGCGGTGGAGGGTGTACGATCGCAACCCTTATATACGGGAAAATCTCCTGCAGGCCATGGAGTAGGCCTGTGGAGATATTGCACTTGAATCCATCCAAGGGTGGATTAGACATACCAGGGCATATTTCCCACGCTGCCTTGCACGAGCTAACATGTGTGATGTGGATGAAATTTTGTGGCCTGACCCAGCCCACAGACGAGACGGCGATCAAGCTGACAATGTTGAGTAGTGTGTAAACTTCTCTAAATTGCTGTTTTTGTTAATTTTTTTTTTGTTTGTTTTTTGTACTGCACATACTTTTGAGTTCCTTTTTTGAATACTACTCTCTTGAAATTACTACTTTTTTTTGTTCCTTCAACTGATGTGTACTGTATACTGTACAGTATTTCACTTTTCAGTACTGCAAATAAAATATGTGGAAAGTTGCAACTCCAGACTCACTTCTATAAAAGGTTTCTGCAGTAGTGCTTTGAATTTAACTCACTGGTGTGTTACGGGTAATCTACATTGTCTGTGATTTTGATGGCTTAAGTGTGCCATATGAAGTCAAAGTTTAATTTTGATGGAAGAGTGTATGTTTTTGAGAAGAGAATTTGAGTTTGGCATGGACGTTTGAGGTTTGTACTGATTGATGTGTAGTTTTAGGATTGTGTTAATAGTTTTGAGAAAAGGGGGAATTGTTTCATAAAATGTGTCTTAGCAATAGAAAAAAACTGTAACATGTGCTGCAAATTGTTCAACTTTTTCTGCAAATCTCTACAAACAAATGCTCTCATGAATCACTGGTTACACACTGTGCTCATGCAACAAACACTGGTAGTCAAAACAGTTAACTCAAGTCATCACAACCTAAACTCAGGTAACACACCTTTCTCTAGGTGGAAACACTTGGCAGCAAAATTGTTTACACACCAGTCACAATCTCTGGATCAGTAAATAGGGCCACAGTTTGCGTCTGTGTGCTTTTGAACAATGGATCCTCAAAATGGACAAGCTGTCCAAAGATCAGGAAGGCAAAGGAGATGAAGAGGCAGGAGACAATTTGTCCCAGATGAAATACGTGCCACCTTGATTGACCATGTGCTGGTGCATGGTGTGATGATGAGGGAAGCTGGACAGAGAGTTCAGCCAAACTTGAATCGTTTCACAGTGGCATCCATTGTCCATACTTTCAGACAAGAAAACAGGCACTATAATTCACTGTAATGTTACATATTGTATCTGCTGTACTACTCTGAGAGGATATGCTGTCTATGTAATGTTGAAGTGTATTTACAGACTATATGTTCTTTAGATTTTATTGCTGTTTTTGTTTATAGTGCTGCATATACTGAGTTCCTTTTATGAATGCTACTCTCCTATGAAAATATTACATTTTTTTGTTCCTTCAACTGTTGTGGTTACTGTACAGTACTTTTCACTCAGCATCACTTTTCAGTACTACAGATAAAATATTTGGAAATTTGCACACTCCCTCATTTGTTAATAGTGTAAAATTGCAAAGATCAAAATCTGAAAACCATAAAATAAGTAGAATAACCAGGAGAAAATAACTCCTTACACACTGCTATAAAAGGTTTTTGCAGCAGTGCTTTGAATTTATCTCACTGGTGTGTTATGGGTAATCTACATTGTCTGTGTTTTCGATGGCTTGTGTGTGCCATTTGAAGGCAAAGTTTAATTTTGATGGAAGAGTATATGTTTTTGAGAAGATAATTTGAGTTTGGCATGGATGTTTGAGGTTTGTGCTCATTGATGTGTAGTTTTGGGATTGTGTTAATAGTTCTGAGAAAAAGGGGAATTGTTTCATTAAATGTGTCTTAGCAATAAAAAAAACTGTAACATGAGTCTAATTTATTGTAGTTACTGGATAACTGTAACTCAATAAATGGCCAAAGCATTAATGGCTTAATTAACTAATTGAACTACTAATTGTAGTTCAATTTAATTTCCATTGACTTTGTGTATTGCAGTCTAATTGCATGGCTACATTGAAATGCATGCTATAGTCTGTAATTATGCTACTGAACTTAGAAAATGTATTGTATGTATGGCAAAAGCCTAGTTTGAAACTAATAGTTTCCAGTGTGTTTCAAAACATATTTTTGAAAATGAATGTTGTACTATTTTTACCATGAAAGCACCATTTGCATTTCACATACAATGCCAAATGAGTGTATGGCATTCATTAAGCCCATGTTACAATGCAATAATATCACAAATATTTCATCATGCCTTACATTTCCAGTGAGACCATGACTGTGATGACTTGAAATTTAATCTTGTGAAGTGAATTATTCTTGGAAATTGTGACTTCCCCAAACGTATGAGTGATTACTGGCCACACCTTTATCCCCAGAGAGAATATAAGGCCAGGTGCACAGAGAGAAGGGCATCCAGAACAAGTCTGATCTTCAGCTCTACACCAGCCTGAGACCTCCACCTGTGACCACACCCAGCCACCTACCTGAGCAGGTGAGATCAAGTGCAGAGAAGCCTTTCTTACAATGCGTCCATTTTATACAAATGGCAGTGTTCACCATGGGATAGATAAATATTACCTTTCTGCCATTAGTTATGTGTAGCTGATGCCTGTATTCTATAATCTGTTACATGAGGTAAGTTCTAACAAATGATGTGATTTCTGAAATATACATTTGTCAAATATGAATTTGGGTGTCTTTTTCTTACGTGCTTATATATATATATATATATATATATATATATATGTACATACATACATACGCACACACACGCACACACACGCACACACACACGCACAGGAGGAGGAGTTAGGCTTAGACGTGCGGAGCCAGGTAAACATATTCTGGCAAGGTTATTCCCAGTGAGAAATTGCAAAAGAAGCTTATGATTTCCATCGGCAGTGCTCAGTACACACTCAGAAGGGTCCAGCCATTGATTTGATTCATTAGAGCTTGTCCAAGCTAGTTAATTGTCTCACAAGCTCATAAATACTAAAATCACACATTTTATTTTGCTTTGCTTTGTAACCAGAGCCATACAACAGTGCAGACTCAGCAACTGAACTGCCAAGATGAGCGTAAGTGTGAAGGATTTTGGATTTTTTTTTAAAGCTGAAAAATAGAATATCCAGGTTTATCTTATCATTGATATAATGTTAACGTGACATAAAGAAGATACTTGCACAATAGGTAAAGTTAAGGGAGAGGTTATTCAGTTAATTGTTTGATAGTTAATCAGTCCCTGTGTCTCAGTGTGTTGCTAGCCCCAGCTCTGTCTGACATGCAGGAGATTCCTTACACAGTTCTGCCTCCCTGCTGATTAAACTGTGATATTGTTGACTTTCTAATGTCATACTGCCTAAGATACGTGAAAGAGTCGATGTATGGAATCCAGATAAATTTGCATGTCTTCACAGTACGTAATCACAAGGAAACATAAACCATTTTTCACCAAAAATTTTCCTTTTTTTCTGTTTGAACGGAAGTTGAAGTTGAAAATTGTGTCCTTCAAGCCAGGAATGGAACTGAAGGTCAAAGGAGTCCCCAAACCCAATATCGATCGGTGAGTCATTGGTGCCAACTGTTAATGCTTTTGCTAAATCACTTGCCATCTTCATCCTTGATCATCCATCATCCATCCTTTGTGTGTCTCTCTTCCTCTCCCAGTTTCTCGATCAATGTGTGCGACTCAAAAGAAAACATTGCGCTGCACTTTAACCCACGCTTCGACCTTTATGGTGAACAACGAGTCCTCGTCCTGGACTCCTGTAAGGATGAGCAATGGCAAAATCCAGTGACATTGAGAAACTTCCCTTTCCATTGGGGGCAGGAGTTTGAGGTGAGGCTTCGGACAGGGAGACACTGAGTTGGACGTGCTGAAAGGAGAATTTGTCCAGTCCTCTGTACCTGTGTTCAATGGATCAGCCTGCAATTTGGTATCAGCGTCATAGGGGGCACTGAGGGGCAATTTTCCCCCAAATAGGCACTTGTACCCCACCAAACACAGACTGCAATAGCAAATTCCCCCAGCCCTGGTTGGCAGCCTAAACAATATTAATGTGTACAGAGTTGTCCATGTGATGTAAATAACATATGCAAAGTCAAGTGAATAGGCCCCACAAATCTGAAATACCCGTCCATCTGAAATACCCTGGTGTTGACCCTGCTGCAACTGTTCAAGGAAATTAACTATAACGTTTGTGTCCAATTATGTAAAGTTAGTTTTTACAGAAACTGATATGAATATAACTATAACTAATATACATCAAGATTAAGTCCTGCATCAAACAGATTTTGATATTTATTCTTTGTAGGCTTGTTACTTCGTTGTTTTTCAGTGTAGTCACAGTGTGATCTATGTGAACTGGACTGTGTTAACTTTCTTTTTTGCTAACTTAACTCGCCTTCTCTCCCCAGCCCCCTTTTAACTTTCCTATGATCTCTCCTCCTCTCTTCCAGGTGACCATTATCTTCGCCGATGACAAATTTTACATAAATCTACATGATGGCGATGTTCTGCAGTTCCCCAACCGTCTGGGTGACAAACAATATGATTACATTTCGATTGATGGAGAAGTCACAATCAAAGGCATATATGTGAATTAAAGACCAATCAGGAGGTGCGAGCCATCCTCTTTCCAGCTCCCAATTGGCTGATCTGCTTCTGTTTCCTGCTTCCTTCCTACAGCTGTGCTATGACTGCACTTTGTCCCTCCCAGACATCAGTGCCTTTAATCTTGTGCTTCTCTGCAACATTTAACAGACCCCCTCTGGCGTCTGTTCAAACTCACTGAGTATGAGAATAATTCCAGCTTCAATAATAAATCTCTGTCATGAGCAAATTTACTCGTCATGTGTGGCTGTTCTTTGGGGGGGGAGGTCCAGTTCTTACTACAAATCTGTTTTTATTGTTGTTTTAGTTCATTGATTTCGCTCTGAACTCGTGAGGGGGAAGGGTGAAGGTGTTTAGGTATTTTTTGTGTTGGTATGGGAGCGCTCTCTCTCTCTCCAAGAGGCAAACGACGGTGCAAACCCAGAACTGCTGCATCTCACTCCCAGGGGTGAAACATCGGCATGTGACTGTCTCAAATTTACCCTTCAGTCAGAACAGGATAAACATGTTTTACAGTATTTTCTAGACTAGTTAATGGTGTTTATTCTGGATCTTTAATACCGATTACATTTCACACATTTTTCATTAACTCAGCTGGATGTTATCTGAGGACATTCAGGTCAGGTTTCTCCATAAAAGGAAAGATGTTGAAGCACCTGGGACCTGAACTTTCACCTCACTGAACGTGCAGCTCACAACTGCAATTCCATAACCAGTGGCCACACAGACATGCACAGAAAAAGAATTATTTGGTTTATATGATGTGATAATAATTATTTCTTCTTTTTAATTTCGAAAAAAGTAAATGCCCATCTTCATCTTTTGGCTTAATAACAGTTTAAGAAAGTGGTTCCAAAAGGGGTTAAAGGAAGCCTGGTTCTCCTCACAGTAGGTCACCTTGTTCTTGGAGTGAGTGCTTTCAGTATCTGAGCCACTCAAGAGAAGTCATTCTGGATTTATCACACATACTCTCTGGAAAATATATTAATGCATAAATAAATATTTCTTTGGCAGATTGGACCCCTTGTCTATGAATTATGTTTCTAACTTACACATTTCAATGTTTAAAAAAAAAGAAAAAGACGACGCATACAATGACATTAGGGCCAATGAGAAGACAGGGAGGGACAGAGGGCCAATGAGAAGACAGATGGGCTCTTTGCAAATCTTTCTATCTACGGCTCTGGGTCTGTTGCTTTGTGGTTGTAGACATCACCACCACCGCTCTTTGCTCTGCTGCATTTCACTAAAAGCACCACTAGATGTCAGCCTTGAGTGAAAATGCACCTCTGAGTTCACAACCTGGATTCTGGGCTTTTGTTGTCATCCTTTTTGTTTGATGAAGAAAACAGTCCTAACGAAAAGCTGTCTCATTTTTAATTTCAGTCATTTTATGGAATCATCACTATCATTATTCTGGCTTTGTTTTTAACCAGGCTCCCATTCTGTAGTTAAAAGCAGTGGCCAAAAAGTTGGAAGCACAAATACAGATACATTCTCAGTGTACGTTTATATTGGTCGGCTCTCCCATGTAAAACAGCGGTTTTTGATCCTCGATGTCTCCGCCGTTTCAAAACCAATCTCAGTACATTTCCCACGTGGACTGCTATCGATATGGGCTAGTGAACTACCGGTTTTTGTATAATTACCTTACGCCATTGCTGTGTCGTGGATACCCTTAAAGAATTAGCACAACAAATCATACTTTTTGCGCTTACGTAACTCCATTTAAACCCAGCGGGTCCTGACATAACACCGCTCATTCTATCGGTTATTTTGAGACATGGTTGATTTTCTATTTCCATGGCTGTAGACTTTATTAAATTTGAATGAGACCGCAAAATTCTAAATTTGGACACCGAAATGTCCGTAGACTTAACATGGGGAGACACAATGCTAACTTACTAGATCAGACTCTCCAAGTTTAAATGATCCCATCGTTCTTAAGTTCTAAACGAACATTAGATATGAACAACGGGAGGCCGTTGTGTCCAGACGGTGTCGCAGTCACAGCCAGGCAGCAGATAGCTAGGCACACCGCAGTCACATCACTGGCTTTGTCCGAAGTGACAAGCACTGTGATAACGTGTCGGATCCAATAAAGCAAGGGAAACCATGTTGTTAGCCAGTTATATTAGTTTAACGTTCGGTGCCGTATTGTCTTTGCTGTCTGTTAGCTAGAAAATTACGGTTGGTGTCTTTTAGTAGGATCTTTGTGGCAACTTTCATATCTTGCTAGCTAGCTAACTCAGCTAGTCTAACTAGCTAACAGTGTATGATATGGCCAGCGAGCAGGGTGTAGGGTGGAAGGTGAACCATAGTTACCCTTCTCATAATGTTTGACCACAACATCATCAAAATGAACATTCTCATGGCCATCTTCTTCTGTTCATTTGTTGAGACTTTGCACGAATGCAGGTTTGCAAGGACAAGTCATCATGAAATAACAAGCATGGACCTGCAGGTGATTAACTTTTCTGGTCGTTTCAAATAATTTATGTTGTATGTTATGACTTACACAGCCACTAAATGAAAACATCAGTGCAAAATTTCCCGTGAAGTGCATGGCAGATTTCAATCGCACATCTCCTGTCCAACCCTGCAAAAAAAGTGAAGTAAAATACAGTCACAGTGGCAGCAGCATGCCTAAAACAAGCTGAGCTACAAACATTGCCCAACAGCGCACACACACAAACCACAGGATGCCGCGGATACTCAATGTTGTGGTGTTATTTAACTAGGTGATTGTATTACGAAAAGAGACGTTCAGGAATAAAACTGCTTCTGCTGCTTCCATAGTCTATTGTTGTCCTGTCCCTCTTTTGACCAAGTTGGACAGATGACATCGGCGGAAGTGTAGCACAGTGGGTAAGGAACTGGGCTTGTGACTGAAAGGTCATAGGTTCGATACCTGGGTAGGACACTGCCGTTCTACCCTTGAGCAAGGTACTTAACCTGAATTGCTTCAGTGTATATCCAGCTGTATAAATGGATGCTATGTAAAAGTTGTGTAAGTCGCTCTGGATAAGAGCGTCTGCTAAATGCCTGTAATGTAACATCTTCAAGTTTATGTTTCTGGAAAGCGTATGTCTATCTGTGTCGGTTTGTTACTATGAGCTTTCCATTTTGTTTTGTGTAGTCTAACGTAGGAGCATGGCTTTGTGAAGAATAAACATAACAAATGTGAGTTTTTCTTATTAATGGTAAATTACATTACATTCGATCCGTGAATGTTAAATGTTTTTGTAGATGGGAAATTCAAAGCTTTTGTGAGGTTGACTACTCGTGTAAAGTACCGTGGTCGGTTGGGGCGTGTTAATGGGCGACTTTGTGCCACATGGAAGTATTGAATGTGGGCTTATAGGCAAGTAACTTTGGGCGGGATATATCTCAAAACTATGATGATTGTACACATGTAGTGCAGTGCAATAGAAAATATGAGTTAAACATTTGATGCACTACCATACAATATAATACTTGTTTTAGAATGTTTTTTATTGCAAATGGTAATAATCTCCAATGAAGGTTACATGCATAATAAGCATGCATAATAAACATCCCAATGTAAAAACTAAGGTAATTAATCAACTGCATTTAAAACTGAAAAAAGAAAACTGCATTTAATGTGAAGTGTTTGCTTTTGCCAAAAAAATGTGTACACGTAAATACAGAGGTATTCATACAGAGTCCAGCTGTATCTGCTGTTCTTCAGGAGGGATACAGCACCATTCTTCCATGAGAGACTGTTCAAGAATCTCCAATAAATGCTAAGTCCTCCCACTCCTGCTGGACCTGTCCTTCACCCTGCTGAACCTGTCCATCACCCTGCTGGACCTGTCCTTCACCCTGCTGAACCTGTCCATCACCCTGCTGGAACTGTCTTTCACCCTGCTGGAACTGTCCTTCACCCTGCTGAACCTGTCCTTCACCCTGCTGGACCTGTCCTTCACCCTGGATGGCTCCACAGTGTCACCCTCTTCATCTGTCAGGAATCTCAGAGTGGCACTGAACACCAGAACGAGTCTGAGTTAGAAAACAAAGACAAACATGTGAGGTAATAATTCCTCAGAAAAATAAAAAGGAAATGGCTACAAAAAGATTTTAAGCTAACGTGTGAACAGGTTGTTGTGTTGTGTTGTAAAACTGTTAAGATTCCAAGGAAAAGATATGAGGCAGGAACTGTAAACAGTGTCCTTGATTCTGTAGAATATGAGACAGTTCACGCAAAACAATGGAGGGGCATGTCCCTCTGAGAATTTATGACATTCAGATCATATCACTTGGTGTTCACCTTCAGCTTAGCAAATCATCATTTGTTACATTCACTGTCCTACCAAATAAGGTCAATAATGTTATATTTACTGCTTTAGAGAGAGAGGAAGTCTGGTGCCCCTCCCATCTAACCCACAATGTTAGTAATTATGAGCTATGGACAATGCTGACTAGTCATGTTATATATGTAATGTGACATTTTAACTTCAACAGTGCAATTGTAAGATGGGAATACACACCACAAAAGTCACCTTTGTGTGCATAAATACTTTGTGTGTTGCGTGAGCTTTCATTTGGTGAAATGTAAATGCATAAAAATACCCTTAAATAAAAGCTGATAATGTGCACTTTACCTACATGTGAATTGTTTGATTACACTAAACTAAAATTGTGGAGTACTGTGGAGAATATATATACATACATGTGAAAATAAAAGAAAATATGACTTTGTCCCAAACATGGAGCTGACTGTATATAAGTAGTCTGTGCCAAACAGAAATTTATATAGTCCTTGTAAGGTGAAGTTTCACATCCTGGTCAGAGGACCCGCAAGTATCCCCATCACTAAAGCAAGACATTTCTCCTCCCCCCTCCACTGGATGCCAGTCACTAAGTGGTGGGACTAATTACCATATCTCTCAAAAAATTTAAATGGACAAATTTAGTTTCAGTTTAAGATATGAGATAAGATTCAAAATATGAATAAATATTTATTTTTGGTTAAATATATACATTCTTAACTAAGATTTGTGTTGGATTAAACCTGTGAGATTTGTTATTGCTTTCAATAAAAACCAAGATTTAAGATAAAAGCTAAATATTTAATTTGGAACAGAAAATTTAACATTTAAACAAGTATTTATTTTTGGGTAAATATTTACATTTTTCACTAAGACTTGGAATTAAATAAATATGAAGTTAAATGTTCAAATCTATTTCATTTAGTCAACCTTCAGGTAACCAGGAACACCAAATTCAGATCAAAATCACTATTCCAAGGGGGATTAAAACATAAAACACAAAGTTGCCCAACAACACAGTTGACAAAGAAGTTACAAGCATCAAATGGGAAATGAAACAACAGTATAATAGAACTAAAAAACAAAGCAGAGGTGAACAGCAGGATCATACTTCACTCATACAGTCATGAATTACATGTTTAAAATCATGAAATTAATTTGTCTACTTTAAGATTTTTTTTCAGATTGTTCCAACTATAAGATACAAAATATCTGAAGCCCAGCTTTCTGAATACAGTAGAGGGACAAGGGACTTTAAAGAATATCACATCCATAGACCGGAGTTGATAATTATGTAAATTCTAATTCGGAGACAGCTGAGGTCAGAGGGAAATAGCCAAATTATTGTTTTATCAATGAATACATACCAATGAATCAATCGGCACAGATGTAGATTCAGCCTAGATCAGTATGGTAAACTGTATCCAATGCATGTGAAGTAGAAATGCTCATTTGGAAATGAAGGGCTAAATATTTTGCCCATAATTTGTGGCAAAATAAACATAAAGTTAACCCTCCTAATTAACTATAAACCCTCAAATTAACTATAAACCTTTATGTTTGGGGTCAATTTGACCCCAGCAATATAAACCTGCAGAAAATAATTGTAACTGAAAGTGTTACCAAAGTTTCTCTCTCAGCTACTTTAGGCCTTTCTACTTACCATCTTAATACCCCAGTAAATAAGACATGACTCCCCCCATCCTCCCCTTATACATCAAGTATTGATTTTATATGACTATCGCGAAATATGCAAATGACTGTACAATCTCACTCATTGACCTAAAATGGAAAACAAAGTATGTTTTGGTGTTTGCAGGGCTTTATGTTGGTATTAAGTGCTCATTAGAAAAGAAAAATAACATTTGGAAAGAAACACATCTTTTATTATCAAGCGTAGTGACATTTTATGGTCGGGGTCAATTTGACCCCAGGAAAAAATATTAAAAATGTCAAACATTGCAAATGCTTAGGTTCAGAAAACACTTCAGAACATCAATAAGTAACATATGACAGTTATTCAATAATGAAGTAACACCAATAAAAAGTAAATTGGGTTACCGTGGGTATCAATTCTTCATTCAGACGAGATAGGTGCAAGTTTGTCACGCTCCTGTCGACCCTGCCTTGTTTCCCTGTCATCAAAGCGTATAATGTGGGAGAAAACATGAAATGTCTCCAGAGACATTGTGGCTGGGAAAATTGCCCTACCAGTGTCAGCATTCCAAAGGCTTGCTGTTGCTTTACCTTTTGACTTGTACACTCCTGCCAAAATAAGCAACCCAATATAGGATTGCTAGTGGGTCACATCCAGCTCTTTCCAATTGTCACCATACACATGCCTCCCCTCTAAGTTTGTCATCTCAAGAATATCCTTTTGCATTCATGGTGTTATGAAGAGTTCAAATGCGGACTTTATGTCGTGTACATGACTGCTAGCATATCTGGTGGAGCCTGGAACCATTTTGATGACATTAGCAGCACTAAGTCTACCCTGTCTTTCAACTGGGGATCCGAACCATAGTAGTTCTCCATTCTTGGAAGTGAACATGTCAGTTCTTGGTGGCTGAGAGATGACAGGGGTGTTTCTTGCGGGTTGAGAGATGACAGGAGGGTTTACTGGTGGTTGAGAGGCAACAGGAAGGTTTCTTGGTGGTTGAGAGATGACAGGGGGGTTTCTTGGGGGTTGAGAGATGACAGGAGGGTTTTTTGGTGGTTGAGAGATGACAGGAGGATCTTTTGGTGGTTGAGAGATGACAGGACGATTTATTGGTGGTTGAGAAACAAAAGGAGGGTCAGAACGTGGTATCTCAAAGGCTTCATTCTCATCATCAGAGGAGGATGTCACATAGTCAGGGTCCTCCTCAACATTATCCTCAGTCTCAGACATATCCTCATCTAAATCACTTTCACCCTCCAAGATCTGTGACAGAACCTCAGTAGCAGAAAATATACACCTCTGTCTGGTGGTCATTGTCAAAATCTTTAGTTGAGGCATAAATGTAAAGAGAAATGGTTTAGAGGGCTGTGTGTGCAGCCCTTATTATAAGTTTGCCCCCGCCCCCATGTTGCGAGAATGATCAGAGATCTCGTGGGAACTATGTTTTCTCCTCACATACATGCATGGTCTCTTTCTCTCCCTCTCTCTCTCTCTCACACACACACACACCCACACAAATTCATGTGAAAGTGCCCTCAGCCAACACAACAAAAACAAGATCAAAATGATGGTTTTATATATCAATAGAGTTTGGGGTCAAAATGACCCCAACAACACCGATGCGTACAACATGTGTACAGGACATTGAAAATAATTTTTCAGTTAATTTCATGTTTGCCATGTTTTCCCCATAAAGTTAGGACAAGTCATGAAATATCTAGCTAAAAAAATATGGTAACCATATTTTTAGAGACAGTAAACATTGAATGGGGTCAATTTGACCCCACACATAATAGGAGGGTTAAATGTTAAATCATGTTTTTAATATAAAGCTACATATTTAATTTGAAACCCAAAATTTAAGATATAATAAATATTTTTGCTAAATTCTTAACTTTTAAACTCAGATTTGTGATTAAAAACAGATATATTAATGACATCTTAAATCTTGGTTTTGGAAAACTAAAGATGTATGATGTAACCTAAAAATATTTTTTGAAAATAAATATTTATTTTTTGAAAAAATGGTTTAAGATTTACAGTAAATTTAATGTTATATTTTTCTGAATATTTGTTATTATTAGAAACTGGACAGTAATTATTAATATTGAACGAATCATCTCCTTCATGCAATTGGAGCAGTTTTCAACATATTTGGAATATGTCCTGATGTAATAAACAGATTTAAAATATGTAATAAGTGCTCTGCAATCTACAGGGCAGCAAGTTTAAGAAAATGTGGATCCAGACAATCCGGTACAGTGGTTTGTCAATCAAAAAAAGTGCAACAAAAATGTATAAAAAGCAAAAGGAGTAAGAGCGAAATGAAAGGTAAAATAACCATCATGGGAGGTCATGGAAAGTTCAGACAAGGGAGGATTTTGTCCCACAGAAATGTTATCATTTTCCATATCGAAAAGATGTCCAGCAGCAATATAATGTCTGTTAAAAGTGGCCAATGTGTTAAGTGTACATGTGGTGAACTCATAGCTAATTCAGCATCAGGTATTTGAGCAAAATGATGCAGATCAATATGGTAAAGATCATGCATAAAGGGTCGCTCATTAAAGTTCCTGATGTTTCTCTTATTTATGACCCGAGGTTGTGTTTCTCTTCCTTTAATGCTTCTGACACATGCAATAGGACAATGATTATTAACACATCATTTGAACACACCACTCACATTTCTTTCACATTTTTTCTAGTCCATTACACAGGATTAGGTCAATTTAGCCAGATTTGTCACTGTAGGTCTAGTTGGTTCAGTAATTATCTGCATTAAATTGAGATCCAAACAAAATTCCTTAAATTTATCAGAGATATCACATAGCCAACCAAGTTAAAATCTCCCAAAATAATAATTTCAGAGTCAATATAAGAAAACAAGAAAGCAGCTAAGTCACCAAGTGTGTCAGCCACACCTGATGGGGCCTATATATCCACCAAAGTAAACGCGTTATACCCCATATGTAGCTTTAATTTGATGAATTCACATTGTTTACATTACATTACATTACATTTATTTAGCAGCCGCTTTTATCCAAAGCGACATACAAAAGTGCATTTCATGGCCATGGACAACTACAAAACACAGGTTCAATAAGGTACGATACTCATTTCGTACAGCTATTTCTAGCCAAGGACACAGTTCAGTTCACACAGTGAACACTATTCTGACCTAACTGATGCCAAGCCAATTTAGGGAGAAGAACAAGCTACAATATTAGGACAAATACTAATTACCAAAAGTGCTGGAATGAGGGTACATGTAACATGAGTGCCATGAAAGGGGGGATTTAAAGTGACATGATTCACAGAGTGGTGGCAGTTAGTCGATGGTGGGGGAAGCTGCGAGACAGACCAGGTAGGCCCAAAAATGTAGTGAGAGTATGTTGGGAATGCCCGGTGGAGGATTCTGTCTGGAAGGATTTCAACTCTCAAATCTGAGAGAACTTTTCCCGTGTTCCGGAGAAGGCTAGAAAACCTGAATTGTGGAAGAGGCTCTTAGGGGCCATGGTCAAAAGCTAGCACACTTCTTCCATAAGAATAAAGCATACAATATACAGTATTTTACACCTCTGAAGACCCATGGTATTGTTTTGTTAGTTACCAAGTGTTCTTTTAGAGTCTCCAAAGGGCCTTTGTGGAAACCCAAAATGGATACTACGTAAAAATGAGAAAGTTGTGTTAGTTGCTCTGTGTTAGTTGCTCCAACCCTAACAAAGCACACCTCCTTAAGCTGCTAATAGTAGACACTGGTGTGCCAAATGAGGGTGGAAATGAAAATCTACAGGATGGTAGATCTCCAGGAACAGGATTGGGCAGCCCTGTTCTGGGTGGTCCAATGCATGCTGGGATAGGCTACAGCACCTGCCACAACCCTGACCAGGAATAAGTGGGTATCAATAATGGACGGATGTATGTAGTGTATTATCTGCACACGTTAGATATAGTGAATTTCATTAACATGAGTCTAATGTATTGCAGTTACTGGATAACTGTAACTCAATAAATGGCCAAAGCATTAATGGCTTAATTAACTAATTGAACTACTAATTGTAGTTCAATTTAATTTCCATTGACTGTGTGTACTGCAGTCTAATTGCATGCCTTCATTGAAATGCAGGCTATAGTCTGTAATTATGCTACTGAACTTATAAAATGTATTGTATGTATGGCAAAAGCCTAGCTTGAAAGTAATAGTTTCCATTGTGTTTCAAAACATATTTTTAAAAATGAATGTTGTACTATTTTTACCATGAAAGCACCATTTGCATTTCACATGCAATGCCAAATGAGTGTATAGCATGCATTAAGCACGTTACACTGCAATAATATCACAAATATTTCATCATGCCTTACATTTCCAGTGAGACCATGACTGTGATGACTTGAAATTTAATCTTGTGAAGTGAATTATTCTTGTAAATTGTGACTTCCCCAAACGTATGAGCGATTACTGGCCACACCTTTATCCCCAGAGAAAATATAAGGCCAGGTGCACAGAGAGAAGGGCATCCAGAACACCTCTGATCTTCAGCTCTACACCAGCCTGAGACCTCCACCTGTGACCACACCCAGCCACCTACCTGAGCAGGTGAGATCAAGTGCAGAGAAGCCTGTCTTACAATGCGTCCATTTTATAAATATTGCAGTGTTCACCATGGGATAGATAAATATTACCTTTCTGCCATTAGTTATGTGTAGCTGAAGCCTGTATTCTATAATCTGTTACATCAAGGTAAGTTCTAACAAATGATGTGATTTATGAAATATACATTTGTCAAATATGAATTTGGGTGTCTTTTTCTTACGTGCTTATATATATATATATATATATATATATATATATATATATATATATATATATATATATATATATATGTATGTATATATGTACATACATACATACGCGCACACACATGCACAGGAGGAGGAGTTAGGCTTAGATGAAGCTCATAAATACAAAAATCTCACATTTTATTTTACTTTGCTTTGTAACCAGAGCCATACAACAGTGCAGACTCAGCAACTGAACCGCCAAGATGAGAGTAAGTGTGAAGGATTTTTGATTTTTTTTTAAAGCTGAAAAATAGAATATCCAGGTTTATCTTATCATTGATATAATGTTAATGCGACATAAAGAAGATACTTGCACAATAGATAAAGTTAAGGGAGAGGTTATTCTGTTAATTGCTTGATAGTTAATCAATAGAAAAACAGAGCCTGTGTCTCAGTGTGTTGCTAGCCCCAGCTCTGTCTAACATGCAGGAGATTCCTTACACAGTTCTGCCTCCCTGCTGATTAAACTGTGATATTGTTGACTTTCTAATGTCTACTGCCTAAGACAAGTCAGTCAGTGTGTAGAATGCACATAACTTTGCATGTTTAAATTTGCTCTGTTTTAAACAGGATGTGGAGTTGAAAGAAATGTCCTTCGAGTCAGGAATGGAACTGAGGGTCACAGGAGTCCCCAAACCCTATTCCGATCGGTTAGTCATTGGTGCTTCTGTTTCTACTAGGACTGTTCATGCTCTTGCTAAATCTCTAGCCATCTCCATCCATGATCATCCATGATTATCCATCCCTTGTGTGTCTCTTTCTCTCCCAGTATCTCGATCAATGTGGGTAACTACAGTAACATTGCGCTGCACATGGACATGCGCTTCAACTATGAAGATGACCACCGAGTCATCATCCTGAACTCCCAGAAGGATGGGCACTGGCAAGAAGAAGTGAGAGAGGGAAACTTCCCTTTCCAGCAGGGGCAGGAGTTTGAGGTGAGGCTTCGTACAGGTAGATACCGAGTTTGAGGCGCTGAAAGGGGACTTTGGAGACAGGTCCTCTCTGTACCAGTGTTCAATGGATCAGCCTGCAATTTCATATTGGCATCATAAAGGGGCATTGAGGGGCATTGAGGGGTACTGCCCCCCCCTCCCCCAAAACATATGATCACATGTGAATAACATTTGCAAAGTCCAGTGAATAAGCCCCCCAAAAACTTAAATACCCGCCCACCTGAAATACTCTGGTGCCCACCCTGCTGCAACTGCTAAAGCAAAAGCACTTGCATAATACGATGAGATGAGACACTTCACCCAGAAATCTTTAGCCTCCATTCTCAGGAAAACTGAGCTTTACAACCCTGCGTGCAAGAGATATGGACACTTTAAGGCAAGGCTTCATGAGAAATATTCCATTCATATCATTCAACTCTTATACATTTCTTCCTGTATTATGTTCTTTATTTGAGACCAATTATGAAAAATACATTTTTAAAGCAATGGACATTAATATAAATAATATAAATCGAAACAACATAATATCAAGATCAAGACCTGCATTATATAGATTTTGATATTTTTTCTTAGATCATGTATGGGCTTCATTGTTTTACACTGCAGTTGTAGTGAGTTCTGTGTGAACTGGACTGTTTCTTCTCTGGTAACTTAACTCTCCTGCTTCTCCTCCCAGCCCCATTTTAACTTTCCTATGATCTCTCCTTCTCTCTTCCAGGTGACCATTACCTTCGCCGATGACAAATTTTACATTAATCTACATGATGGCCAGGTGCTGCAGTTCCCCAACCGTCTGGCTGACAAACAATATGATTACATTTTCATTAAGGGAGAAGTCACAATCAAAGGCATACATGTGAATTAAAGACCAATCGGGAGGTGCGAGCCATCCTCTTTTCGGCTCCTGATTGGCTGATCTGCTTCTGTTTCCTGCTTCCTTCTTACAGCTGTGCTATGACTGCACTTTGTCCCTCCCAGACATCAGTGCTTTTAATCTTGTGCTTCTCTGCAACATTTAACAGACCCCCTCTGGCGTCTGTCAAAAGTCACTGAGTATGAGAATCATTCCAACTTCAATAATAAATCTATGTCATGAGCAAATCTACTCATGGTGTGTGGCTGTCCTTTGGGGGGGGGGGGGTCCAGTTCGTACTACAGATCTTGTGCATGAATGTATGTCAAGGATCACAAATTCACCCTTCAGTCAACTTGATAAACATATTTTACAATATATTCCATGCTGGTTGTTATCTGAGGACATTCAGGTCAGGTTTCTCCATAAAAGGAGAGATGTTGAAGCACCTGGGGCCTGAACTTTCACCTCACTGAACGTGCAGCTCACAGCTGCAATTCCATCACCAGTGGCCACACGGACATGCACAGAAAAAGAATAATTTGGCTTATATGATGTGATAATAACTATTTCTTCTTTTTAATTTGGAAAAAAGTACATGTCCATCTTCATCTTTTGGCTTAATAACAGTTTAAGAAAGTGGCTCCAAAAGGGGTTAAAGGAAGCCTGGTTGTCCTGTCAGACTCACAGTGGGACGGGTCACCTTGTTCTTGGAGTGAGTTTTCTTCCATTATCTGAGCCACTCTAGAGAAGTCATTTTAGGTTGATCACGCATACTCTCTGGAAAATATGTTAATTCATAAATAAATATTTATTTGGCAGAATGGATTCTTTCCTTATCTATGAATTATGTTTCTAACTTCCACATTTATATGTTTTAAAAATGATGATGCATACAAAGACATTAGGGCCAATGAGAAGACAGGGAGGGACAGAGGGCCAATGAGAAGACAGATGGGCTCTTTGCCGAGATTGGTCCGTTTAGAGCCGTCGATAGCAACTCTTTCTATCTACGGCTCTGGGTCCGTTGCTTTGTGGTTGTAGACATCACCACCACTGCTCTTTGCTCTGTTGCATTTCACTAAGAGCACCACTAGATGTCAGCCTTGAGTGGTAATGCACCTCTGAGAGCACAACCTGGGTTGTGGGCTTTTGTTGTCATCTTTTTTGTTTGATGAAGAAAACAGTCCTAACGAAGAGCTGCCTCATTTTTAATTTCAATCATTTTATGGAATCATCACTATCATTATTCTGGCTTTGTTTTTAACCAGGCTCCCATTCTGTAGTTAAAAGCAGTGCCTGAAAAGTTGGAAGCACAAATACAGATACATTCTCAGTGTACGTTTATATTGGTCGGCTCTCCCATGTAAAACAGCGGTTTTTGATCCTCGATGTCTCCGCCGTTTCAAAACCAATCTCAGTACATTTCGCACATTACATTACATTACATTACAGGCATTTGGCAGACGCTCTTATCCAGAGCGACGTACAACAAAGTGTATAACCATAACCAGGAACAAGTATGATGAAAACCCTAGAGAGAAGTACCGGTCCAAGTGCAGGGAACAACCACATAGTTCAACTTGGACCCTGAAGGTTAAACTGATTAACATTAACACAACGACAACGGCAACAACTACTGCTTGTATTTTTATTTTTTATTTTTATTTTTATTTTTTCTCTTCTCCACTGCGTTAAAACAGTTAATGCACCTAAGTCACCTACGAAACAGCTGCCTAGTTACAACCCTAAGCTTACGGTCATTTACAGTCATTTACAGGGGGGTAGGGAGGGATGGGGAGAGGTGCAGCCTGAAGAGATGAGTCTTCAGTCGTCGTTTGAAATGGGTCAGTGTCTCAGCTGTTCTGACCTCCACGGGGAGGTCATTCCACCATCGTGGGGCCAGAACAGACAGGAGACGTGTTCTGGAAGTGCAGGTGCGAAGAGGGGGAGGTACCAGGCGCCCTGAGGTAGCAGAACGGAGGGATCTGGCTGGCATGTAGGGTTTGAATATCTTGTGGAGGTATGCTGGGGCTGATCCCTTGACTGCCTGGTATGCTAGGACCAATGTTTTAAATTTGATGCGAGCTATAACAGGCAGCCAGTGGAGGGTAGTGAGCAGGGGAGTGACGTGGGAGCGTCCGGGGAGGTTGAAGACCAGACGAGCTGCAGCATTCTTAATGAGTTGCAGGGGTCTGGTGGCAGATGCCGGTAGTCCAGCCAGAAGAGAGTTGCAGTAGTCCAGGCAGGATAGAACCATTGCTTGGACCAGGAGCTTGGTTGAGTAGGTGGTGAGAAAGGGGCGGATTCTCCAGATGTTATACAGCAAAAATCTGCATGCCCAGCTTACTGCTGCGATGTTCTTGTTGAGGGACAGCTTGTTGTCCATCACCACTCCAAGATTCTTCGCACAGGGTGATGATGTCACTAAGGTGTCCCCTAGGGAAATGGAAAAGTCGAGGAGGGGAGAGGATAGAGCAGGAATAAAGATTAGCTCCGTCTTTCCCGGGTTGAGCTCCAGGTGGTGATTGTCCATCCAGCTCTGGATGTCCCTCAGGCAAGCGGAGATGCAGGCAGGGACCTGTGTGTCTGATGGGGGGAAGGAGAGAAAGAGTTGCGTGTCGTCGGCATAGGAGTGATAGGACAAGCCATGGGCAGATATTACAGGGCCAAGGGATCTGGTGTATAAGGAGAAGAGAAGGGGAACGAGGATTGAGCCCTGGGGAACTCCGGTGGCGAGGGGACGGGGTGGTGATACCTTAGCCGCCCGGGCAACCTGGAAGGAACGGTCAGAGAGGTAAGACTCAATCCAGTCAAAGACTGTGCCGCAGATCCCTGTTGCTGCCAGGGAGGACAGGAGGATAGAGTGCTCCACAGTGTCAAATGCAGCAGAGAGGTCTAAAAGAATCAGGACAGAGGAGAGGGGTGGCCTACAATCGATATGGGCTCGTGAACTACCGGTTTTGTTATAATTACTGTGGCAAACACGCCTGCCACAGGCCACCGAAGTGGCTTTCCTTGGGGCCCTCCAGCACAGAGACACAGGGAGAAGATGTTAAAAAGTCCACATTTATTGCCAAGGGTTTGGCAAGATGTTACAGCCAAAGAAGCAGATGTAAAAACACTGTCATGACAGAGAGGCTTCTCCTGGTGTGGGTGGGGATGGCAGATTTAACCTGTGCGCAGTGATTACCTCACTACGCACAGGTGCAGCCACTCCTGTTCCTGGGCCCAATTAGCCTGGCCAATTATCTAATTCTCAACCAATTATCCAATTGGCCAGGTCTAATTAACTTGACCCAGGGCAGGTGTGGCTGCTTAAACCAGCCATCCCCACACCACATACCCCCAACGCCAAACTGAGGCCAGGGAAAATCCCTGGCCGAAGCCTACCCCCCCCCCCCACCACCACCCCCGCACTCCCAACAAAGCAAAAACAAAAACAAAATAAAAACACTCCACAAGAGTCAGGGTGGGTGGCCCCGGAACAGTCCAGTATGTGCTGTGACCCTCCCCCGAAGACCAGGCAGCCCTTCTTCCTCCTCCCTCCTGGAGCACGGGAAGTCCTGGGCTGCTCTGCTGGCTGGTGGGGGCGTCACCGGGCTTGGGCTGTTCCAGGGGCTGTGGTGGGGTGGCTGGGCTGGTGGGCTTGCTTCCTGGCGGCGCTGGGGACCAGGAACCCTCGTAGCTGTGGTGGCCGCCAGTCGGCTCTGCTGGAAGGCAGCTGCAGGCTTACCCCCTCCTGGGCTCCGGGCAAACCAACCAGGCCAAAACAACAAGCTAAAACAACCAAACGGACAAAGGAAGCAAAACGGCGCGGCCACAGCTCGTGTGCCGCCCGTAGCTGACCCGCCTTCCCGGCCAAGTCCAGCTCCTCAGCGTCCCAGCTGAGGATCGCTTCCTTCCCCTCCGTGGTCATCTCCCGCTCCCTGTCTTTGGCCTGGAGGATCCGCCCGAAGCCCTGTCGGGAATACCTCAGCTGCCCCTCCTCCAGTGTGCTTCCTGGCTGGCCCTCCTGTGCCTCTTCCTTGTACTGGAGAAGCCCCACGTTGGGCGCCACTGTGGCAAACACGCCTGCCACAGGCCACCGAAGTGGCTTTCCTTGGGGCCCTCCAGCACAGAGACACAGGGAGAAGATGTTAAAAAGTCCACATTTATTGCCAAGGGTTTGGCAAGATGTTACAGCCAAAGAAGCAGATGTAAAAACACTGTCATGACAGAGAGGCTTCTCCTGGTGTGGGTGGGGATGGCAGATTTAACCTGTGCGCAGTGATTACCTCACTACGCACAGGTGCAGCCACTCCTGTTCCTGGGCCCAATTAGCCTGGCCAATTATCTAATTCTCAACCAATTATCCAATTGGCCAGGTCTAATTAACTTGACCCAGGGCAGGTGTGGCTGCTTAAACCAGCCATCCCCACACCACAATTACGTTACGCCATTGCTGTGTCGGATACCCTTAAAGAATTAGCATATCAAATCATACTGTTTTGCCCTTACATAACTCAATTTAAACCCAGCGGACCCTGACATAACACCGCTCACTCATGGCTGTAGACTTTATTAAATTGAATGAGACCGCAAAATTCTAAATTTGGACGCCGAAATGTCCGTAGACTTAACATGGGGAGACACAATGCTAACTTACTAGATCAGACTCTCCAAGTTTAAATGATCCCATCGTTCTAAAGTTCTAAACGAACATTAGATATGAACAATGGGAGGCCGTTGTGTCCATGCAACGACGGTGTCGCAGTCACAGCCAGGCAGCAGATAGCTAGGCACACCGCAGTCACATCACTGGCTTTGTCCAAAGTGACAAGCACTGTGATAACGTGTCGGATCCAATAAAGCAAGGGAAACCGTGTTGTTAGCCAGTTATGTTAGTTTAACGTTCGGTGCCGTATTGTCTTTGCTGTCTGTTAGCTAGAAAATTACGGTTGGTATCTTTTAGAAGGATCTTCGTGGCAACTTTCATATCTTGCTAGCTAGCTAACTCAGCTAGGCTAACTAGCTAACGGTGTATAATTTGATATGGTCAACGAGCGAGCCATGGTGAACTCATAATGTTTGACCACAACATCATCAAAATGAACATTCTCATGGCCATCTTCTGTTCATTTGTTGAGACTTTGCACGAATGCAGGCTTGCAAGGACAAGTCATCATGAAATAACAAGCATGGACTTGCAGGTGATTAACTTTTCTGGTCGTTTCAAATAATTTATGATGTATGTTAAGACTTGCACACCCACTAAATGAAAACATCATTGAAAAATTTCCCGTGAAGTGCATGGCAGATTTCAATCGCACATCTCCTGTCCAACCCTGCAAAAAAAGCGAAGTAAAATACAGTCACAGTGGCAGCAGCATGCCTAAAACAAGCTGAGCTACAAACATTGCCCAACAGCGCACACACACAAACCACAGGATGCCGCGGATACTCAATGCTGTGGTGTTATTTAACTAGGTGATTGTATTACGAAAAGAGACGTTCAGGAATAAAACTGCTTCTGTTGCTTCCATAGTCTATTGTTGTCCTGTCCCTCTTTTGACCAAGTTGGACAGATGACATCGGCGGAAGTGTAGCACAGTGGGTAAGGAACTGGGCTTGTGACTGAAAGGTCATAGGTTCGATACCTGGGTAGGACACTGCCGTTCTACCCTTGAGCAAGGTACTTAACCTGAATTGCTTCAGTGTATATCCAGCTGTATAAATGGATGCTATGTAAAAGATGTGTAAGTCGCTCTGGATAAGAGCATCTGCTAAATGCCTGTAATGTAGCATCTTCAAGTTTATGTTTCTGGAAAGCGTTTGGCTATCTGTGGCTATCTATATTGTTTTGTGTAGTCTAACGTAGGAGCATGGCTTTGTGAAGAATAAACATAACAAATGTGAGTTTTTCTTATTAATGGTAAATTACATTACATTCGATCCGTGAATGTTAAATGTTTTTGTAGATGGGAAATTCAAAGTTTTTGTGAGGTTGACTACTCGTGTAAAGTACCGTGGTCGGTTGGGGCCTGTTAATGGGTGACTTAGTGCCCCATGGAAGTATTGAATGTGGGCCTATAGGTAAGTAACTTTATATCTCAAAACTATGATGATTGTACACATGTAGTGCAGTGCAATAGAAAATATGAGTTAAACATTTGATGCATTACCATACAATATAATACTTGTTTTAGAATGTTTTTTATTGCAAATGGTAATAATCTCCAATGAAGGTTACATGCATAATAAGCATGCACAATAAACATCCCAATGTAAAAACTAAGGTAATTAATCAACTGCATTTAAAACTGAAAAAAGAAAACTGCATTTAATGTGAAGTGTTTGCTTTTGCCAAAAAAATGTGTACACGTAAATACAGAGGTATTCATACAGAGTCCAGCTGTATCTGCTGTTCTTCAGGAGGGATACAGCACCATTCTTCCATGAGAGACTGTTCAAGAATCTCCAATAAATGCTAAGTCCTCCCACTCCTGCTGGACCTGTCCTTCACCCTGCTGAACCTGTCCATCACCCTGCTGGACCTGTCCTTCACCCTGCTGAACCTGTCCATCACCCTGCTGGACCTGTCCTTCACCCTGCTGGAACTGTCTTTCACCCTGCTGGACCTGTCCTTCACCCTGCTGGACCTGTCCTTCACCCTGCTGGACCTGTCCTTCACCCTGGATGGCTCCACAGTGTCACCCTCTTCATCTGTCAGGAATCTCAGAGTGGCACTGAACACCAGAACGAGTCTGAGTTCGAAAACAAAGACAAACATGTGAGGTAATAATTCCTCAGAAAAATAAAAAGGAAATGGCTACAAAAAGATTTTAAGCTAACATGTGAACAGGTTGTTGTGTTGCGTTGTAAAACTGTTAAGATTCCAAGGAAAAGATATGAGGCAGGAACTGTAAACAGTGTCCTTGATTCTGTAGAATATGAGACAGTTCACGCAAAACAATGGAGGGGCATGTCCCTCTGAGAATTTATGACATTCAGATCATATCACTTGGTGTTCACCTTCAGCTTAGCAAATCATCATTTGTTACATTCACTGTTCTACCAAATAAGGTCAATAATGTTATATTGACTGCTTTAGAGAGAGAGGAAGTCTGGTGCCCCTCCCATCTAACCCACAATGTTAGTAATTATGAGCTATGGACAATGCTGACTAGTCATGTTATATATGTAATGTGACATTTTAACTTCAACAGTACAATTGTAAGATGGGAATACACACCACAAAAGTCACCTTTGTGTGCATAAATACTTTGTGTGTTGCGTGAGCTTTCATTTGGTGAAATGTAAATGCATAAAAATACCCTTAAATAAAAGCTGATAATGTGCACTTTACCTACATGTGAATTGTTTGATTACACTAAACTAAAATTGTGGAGTACTATGGAGAATATATATACATACATGTATATCCTCTCCGAACCTCCCCCTCATTACCCATCTTCCGCCGTGGCCTGAAGACTCATCTCTTCAGACTATACCTAGATTAACCACCACCATGCTGTATATTTCACTCTTTAATTAAAAATAAATCCCCCCCCCCCTTTTCATGTCACTTGTATTTGTCTTTGTCCTAATACTGTAGCTTATACTTCTGCCTAGTTGGCTTTGCAGAGGTTAGGTTAGAATAGTGTTCACTGTGTGAACTGTGTTCTTAGCTAGAAATAGCTGTACAAAATAAGTATTATACCTTTCTGAACCTGTGTTCAGCAGTTGCCTACGACCATGATATGCACTTTTTGTACGTCGCTTTGGATAAAAGCGTCTGCAAAATAAATGTAATGTAATGTAATGTACATGTGAAAATAAAAGAAAATATGACTTTGTCCCAAACATGGAGCTGACTGTATATAAGTAGTCTGTGCCAAACAGAAATTTATATAGTCCTTGTAAGGTGAAGTTTCACATCCTCGTCAGAGGACCCTCAAGTATCCCCATCACTAAAGCAAGACATTTCTCCTCCTCCCTCCACTGGATGCCAGTCACTAAGTGGTGGGACTAATTACCATATCTCTCAAAAGATTTAAATGGACAAATTTAGTTTCAGTTTAAGATATGAGATAAGATTCAAAATATGAATAAATATTTATTTTTGGTTAAATATATACATTCTTAACTAAGATTTGTGTTGGATTAAACCTGTGAGATTTGTTATTGCTTTCAATAAAAACCAAGATTTAAGATAAAAGCTAAATATTTAATTTGGAACAGAAAATTTAACATTTAAACAAGTATTTATTTTTGGGTAAATATTTACATTTTTCACTAAGGCTTGGAATTAAATAAATATGAAGTTAAATGTTCAAATCTATTTCATTTAGTCAACCTTCAGGTAACCAGGAACACCAAATTCAGATCAAAATCACTATTCCAAGGGGGATTAAAACATAAAACACAAAGTTGCCCAACAACACAGTTGACAAAGAAGTTACAAGCATCAAATGGGAAATGAAACAACAGTATAATAGAACTAAAAAACAAAGCAGAGGTGAACAGCAGGATCATACTTCACTCATACAGTCATGAATTACATGTTTAAAATCATGAAATTAATTTGTCTACTTTAAGATTTTTTTTCAGATTGTTCCAACTATAAGATACAAAATATCTGAAGCCCAGCTTTCTGAATACAGTAGAGGGACAAGGGACTTTAAAGAATATCACATCCATAGACCGGAGTTGATAATTATGTAAATTCTAATTCGGAGACAGCTGAGGTCAGAGGGAAATAGCCAAATTCTAATTTTATCAATGAATACATACCAATGAATCAATCGGCACAGATGTAGATTCAGCCTAGATCAGTATGGTGAACTGTATCCAATGCATGTGAAGTAGAAATGCTCATTTGGAAATGAAGGGCTAAATATTTTGCCCATAATTTGTGGCAAAATAAACATAAAGTTAACCCTCCTAAATAACTATAAACCCTCAAATTAACTATAAACCTTTATGTTTGGGGTCAATTTGACCCCAGCAATATAAACCTGCAGAAAATAATTGTAACTGAATGTGTTACCAAAGTTTCTCTCTCAGCTACTTTAGGCCTTTCTACTGACCATCTTAATACCCCAGTAAATAAGACATGACTCCCCCCATCCTCCCCTTATACATCAAGTATTGATTTTATATGACTATCGCGAAATATGCAAATGACTGTACAATCTCATTCATTGACCTAAAATGGAAAACAAAGTATGTTTTGGTGTTTGCAGGGCTTTGTGTTGGTATTAAGTGCTAATTAAAAAAGAAAAATAACATTTGGAAAGATACACACATTTTATTATCAAGCATAGTAACATTTTATGTTCGGGGTTAATTTGACCCCAGGAAAAAATATTAAAAATGTCGAATATTTCCAATGTTTAGGTTCAGAAAACACTTCAGAGCATCAATAAGTAACACATGACAGTTATTCAATAATGAAGAAACACCAATAAAAAGTAAATTAATCACCAGAATTGAGTTTTGATAAAAAATGAACATAACAGCTCTACTAGGTACCCGTGGGTATCAATTCTTCATTCAGACGAGATAGGCGCAAGTTTGTCACGCTCCTGTCGACCCTGCCTTGTTTCCCTGTCATCAAAGCGTATAATGTGGGAGAAAACATGAAATGTCTCCAGAGACATTGTGGCTGGAAAAATTGCCCTACCAGTGTCAGCATTCCAAAGGCTTGCTTCACCTTTTGACTTGTACACTCCTGCCAAAATAAGCAACCCAATATAGGATTGCTAGTGGGTCACATCCAGCTCTTTCCAATTGTCACCATACACATGCCTCCCCTCTAAGTTTGTCATCTCAAGAATATTCTTTTGCATTCATGGTGTTATGAAGAGTTCAAATGCAGACTTTATGTCTTGTACATGACTGCTAGCATATCTGGTGGGGCCTGGAACCATTTTGATGACATTAGCAGCACTAAGTCTACCCTGTCTTTCAACTGGGGATTCGAACCATAGTAGTTCTCCATTCTTGGAAGTGGACATGTCAGTTCTTGATGGCTGAGAGATGACAGGGGTGTTTCTTGCGGGTTGAGAGATGACAGGAGGGTTTACTGGTGGTTGAGAGGCAACAGGAAGGTTTCTTGGTGGTTGAGAGATGACAGGGGGGTTTCTTGGGGGTTGAGATATGACAGGAGGGTTTTTTGGTGGTTGAGAGATGACAGGAGGATCTTTTGGTGGTTGAGAGATGACAGGACAATTTATTGGTGGTTGAGAAACAAAAGGAGGGTCAGAACGTGGTATCTCTGAGGCTTCATTCTCATCATCAGAGGAGGATGCCACACAGTCAGGGTCCTCCTCAACATTATCCTCAGTCTCAGACATATCCTCATCTAAATCACTTTCACCCTCCAAGATCTGTGACAGAACCTCAGTAGCAGAAAATATACACCTCTGTCTGGGGGTCATTGTCAAAATCTTTAGTTGAGGCACAAATGTAAAGAGAAATGGTTTAGAGGGCTGTGTGTGCAGCCCTTATTATAAGTTTGCCCCCGCCCCCATGTTGCGAGAATGATCAGAGATCTCGTGGGAACTATGTTTTCTCCTCACATACATGCATGCTCTCTTTCTCTCTCTCGCTCCCTCTCTCTCTCTCTCACACACACACACACACACACACACCCACACAAATTCATGTGAAAGTGCCCTCAGCCAACACAACAAAAACAAGATCAAAATGATGGTTTTATATATCAATAGAGTTTGGGGTCAAAATGACCCCAACAACACTGATGTGTACAACATGTGTACAGGACATTGAAAATAATTTTTCAGTTAATTTCATGTTTGCCATGTTTTCCCCATAAAGTTAGGAAAAGTCATGAAATATCTAGCTAAAAAAAAAATGGTAACCATATTTTTAGAGACAGTAAAAATTGAATGGGGTCAATTTGACCACACACATAATAGGAGGGTTAAATGTTAAATCATGTTTTTAATATAAAGCTACATATTTAATTTGAAACCCAAAATTTAAGATATAATAAATATTTTTGCTAAATTCTTAACTTTTAAACTCAGATTTGTGATTAAAAACAGATATATTAATGACATCTTAAATCTTGGTTTTGGAAAACTAAAGATGTATGATGTAACCTAAAAATATTTTTTGAAAATAAATATTTATTTTTTGAAAAAAAGATTTAAGATTTACAGTAAATTTAATGTTATATTTTTCTAAATATTTATTATTATTAGAAACTGGACAGTAATTATTAATATTGAACGAATCATCTCCTTCATGCAATTGGAGCAGTTTTCAACATATTTGGAATATGTCCTGATGTAATAAACAGATTTAAAATATGTAATAAGTGCTCTGCAATCTACAGGGCAGCAAGTTTAAGAAAATGTGGATCCAGACAATCTGGTCCAGTGGTTTGTCAATCAAAAAAAGTGCAACAAAAATGTATAAAAAGCAAAAGGAGTAAGAGCGAAATGAGAGGTAAAATCACCGTCATGGGAGGTCATGGAAAGTTCAGACAAGGGAGGATTTTGTCCCACTGAAATGTTATCCTTTTCCATATCAAAAAGATGTCCAGCAGCAATATAATGTCTGTTAAAAGGGGCCAAGTGTACATGTAGTGAACTCAGAGCTAATTCAGCATCAGGTATTTGAGCAAAATGATGCAGATCAATATGGTAAAGATCATGCATAAAGGGTCGCTCATTAAAGTTCCTGATGTTTCTCTTATTTATGACCCGAGGTTGTGCTTCTCTTCCTTTAATGCTTCTGACACATGCAATAGGACAGTGATTATTAACACATCATTTGAACACACTACTCACATTTCTTTCACATTTTTTCTAGTCCATTACACAGGATTAGGTCAATTTAGCCAGATTTGTCACTGTAGGTCTAGTTGGTTCAGTAATTATCTGCATTAAATTGATATCCGAACAAAATTCCTTAAATTTATCAGAGATATCACATAGCCAACCAAGTTAAAATCTCCCAAGATAATAATTTCAGAGTCAATATAAGAAGAAAACAAGAAAGCAGCTAAGTCACGAAGTGTGTCAGCCACACCTGATGGGGCCTATATATCCACCAAAGTAAACGCGTTATACCCCATATGTAGCTTTAATTTGATGAGTTCACATTGTTTACATTACATTACATTACATTTATTTAGCAGCCGCTTTTATCCAAAGCGACGCACAAAAGTGCATTTCATGGCCATGGACAACTACAAAACACAGGTTCAATAAGGTACGATACTCATTTCGTACAGCTATTTCTAGCCAAGGACACAGTTCAGTTCACACAGTGAACACTATTCTGATTTAACTGATGCCAAGCCAATTTAGGGAGAAGAACAAGCTACAATATTAGGACAAATACAAATTACCAAAAGTGCTGGAATGAGGGTACATGTAACATGAGTGCCATGAAAGGGGGGATTTAAAGTGACATGATTCACAGAGTTGTGGCAGTTAGTCGATGGTGGGGGAAGCTGCGAGACAGACCAGGTAGGCCCAAAAATGTAGTGAGAGTATGTTGCGAATGCCCGGTGGAGGATTCTGTCTGGAAGGATTTCAACTCTCAAATCTGAGAGAACTTTTCCCGTGTTCCGGAGAAGGCTAGAAAACCTGAATTGTGGAAGCGGCTCTTAGGGGCCATGGTCAAAAGCTAGCACACTTCTTCCATAAGAATAAAGCATACAATATACAGTATTTTACACCTCTGAAGACCCATGGTATTGTTTTGTTAGTTACCAAGTGTTCTTTTAGAGTCTCCAAAGGGCCTTTGTGGAAACCGAAAATGGGTACTACGTAAAAATGAGAAAGTTGTGTTAGTTGCTCCAACCCTTACAAAGCACACCTCCTTAAGCAGCTAATAGTAGACACTGGTGTGCCAAATGAGGGTGGAAATGAAAATCTACAGGATGGTAGATCTCCAGGAACAGGATTGGGCAGCCCTGTTCTGGGTGGTCCAATGCATGCTGGGATAGGCTCCAGCACCTGCCACAACCCTGACCAGGAATAAGTGGGTATCAATAATGGATGGATGTATGTAGTGTATTTTCTGCACACGTTAGATATAGTGAATTTCATTAACATGAGTCTAATTTATTGTAGTTACTGGATAACTGTAACTCAATAAATGGCCAAAGCATTAATGGCTTAATTAACTAATTGAACTACTAATTGTAGTTCAATTTAATTTCCATTGACTGTGTGTACTGCAGTCTAATTGCATGCCTTCATTGAAATGCAGGCTATAGTCTGTAATTATGCTACTGAACTTATAAAATGTATTGTATGTATGGCAAAAGCCTAGCTTGAAAGTAATAGTTTCCATTGTGTTTCAAAACATATTTTTAAAAATGAATGTTGTACTATTTTTACCATGAAAGCACCATTTGCATTTCACATGCAATGCCAAATGAGTGTATAGCATGCATTAAGCACGTTACAATGCAATAATATCACAAATATTTCATCATGCCTTACATTTCCAGTGAGACCATGACTGTGATGACTTGAAATTTAATCTTGTGAAGTGAATTATTCTTGGAAATTGTGACTTCCCCAAACGTATGAGCGATTACTGGCCACACCTTTATCTCCAGAGAGAATATAAGGCCAGGTGCACAGAGAGAAGGGCATCCAGAACACCTCTGATCTTCAGCTCTACACCAGCCTGAGACCTCCACCTGTGACCACACCCAGCCACCTAACTGAGCAGGTGAGATCAAGTGCAGAGAAGCCTGTCTTACAATGCGTCCATTTTATAAAAACGGCAGTGTTCACCATGGGATAGATAAATATTACCTTTCTGCCATTAGTTATGTGTAGCTGAAGCCTGTATTCTATAATCTGTTACATCAAGGTAAGTTCTAACAAATGATGTGATTTATGAAATATACATTTGTCAAATATGAATTTGGGTGTCTTTTTCTTACGTGCTTATATATATATATATATATATATATATATATATATATATATATATGTATGTATGTATATATGTACATACATACATACGCGCACACACATGCACAGGAGGAGGAGTTAGGCTTAGATGAAGCTCATAAATACAAAAATCTCACATTTTATTTTACTTTGCTTTGTAACCAGAGCCATACAACAGTGCAGACTCAGCAACTGAACCGCCAAGATGAGAGTAAGTGTGAAGGATTTTTGATTTTTTTTTAAAGCTGAAAAATAGAATATCCAGGTTTATCTTATCATTGATATAATGTTAATGCGACATAAAGAAGATACTTGCACAATAGATAAAGTTAAGGGAGAGGTTATTCTGTTAATTGCTTGATAGTTAATCAATAGAAAAACAGAGCCTGTGTCTCAGTGTGTTGCTAGCCCCAGCTCTGTCTAACATGCAGGAGATTCCTTACACAGTTCTGCCTCCCTGCTTTTTTAAATTTTGAGATTGTTGACTTTCTAATGTCTACTGCCTAAGACAAATCAGTCAGTGTGTAGAATGCACATAACTTTGCATGTTTAAATTTGCTCTGTTTTAAACAGGATGTGGAGTTGAAAGAAATGTCCTTCGAGTCAGGAATGGAACTGAGGGTCACAGGAGTCCCCAAACCCAATTCCGATCGGTTAGTCATTGGTGCCTCTGTTTCTACTAGGACTGTTCATGCTCTTGCTAAATCTCTTGCCATCTCCATCCATGATCATCCATGATTATCCATCCCTTGTGTGTCTCTTTCTCTCCCAGTATCTCGATCAATGTGGGCGACTCCAGTAACATTGCGCTGCACATGGACATGCGCTTCAACTATGGCAGTGACCAACGAGTCATCATCCTGAACACCCAGAAGGATGGGCACTGGGAAGAAGAAGTGAAAGAGAGAAACTTCCCTTTCCAGCAGGGGCAGGAGTTTGAGGTGAGGCCTCGGACAGGTAGATACCGAGTTTGAGGCGCTGAAAGGGGACTTTGGAGACAGGTCCTCTCTGTACCAGTGTTCAATGGATCAGCCTGCAATTTCATATTGGCATCATAAAGGGGCATTGAGGGGCATTGAGGGGTACTGCCCCCCCCCCCCCCAAAACATATGATCACATGTGAATAACATTTGCAAAGTCCAGTGAATAAGCCCCCCAAAAACTTAAATACCCGCCTGCCTGAAATACTCTGGTGCCCACCCTGCTGCAACTGCTAAAACAAAAGCACTTGCATAATACGATGAGATGAGACACTTCACCCAGAAATCTTTAGCCTCCATTCTCAGGAAAACTGAGCTTTACAACCCTGCGTGCAAGAGATATGGACACTTTAAGGCAAGGCTTCATGAGAAATATTCCATTCATATCATTCAACTCTTATACATTTCTTCCTGTATTATGTTCTTTATTTGAGACCAATTATGAAAAATACATTTTTAAAGCAATGGACATTAATATAAATAATATAAATCGAAACAACATAATATCAAGATCAAGACCTGCATTATATAGATTTTGATATTTTTTCTTAGATCATGTATGGGCTTCATTGTTTTACACTGCAGTTGTAGTGAGTTCTGTGTGAACTGGACTGTTTCTTCTTTGGTAACTTAACTCTCCTGCTTCTCCTCCCAGCCCCATTTTAACTTTCCTATGATCTCTCCTCCTCTCTTCCAGGTGACCATTACCTTCGCCGATGACAAATTTTACATTAATCTACATGATGGCCAGGTGCTGCAGTTCCCCAACCGTCTGGCTGACAAACAATATGATTACATTTTCATTAAGGGAGAAGTCACAATCAAAGGCATACATGTGAATTAAAGACCAATCAGGAGGTGCGAGCCATCCTCTTTTTGGCTCCTGATTGGCTGATCTGCTTCTGTTTCCTGCTTCCTTCTTACAGCTGTGCTATGACTGCACTTTGTCCCCCCCAGACATCAGTGCCTTTAATCTTGTGCTTCTCTGCAACATTTAACAGACCCCCTCTGCCGTCTGTCCAAACTCACTGAGTGCGAGAATCATTCCAACTTCAATAATAAATCTATGTCATGAGCAAATCTACTCATGGTGTGTGGCTGTTCTTTCGGGGGGGGGGGGTCCAGTTCTTACTACAGATCTGTTTCTTCAGGTCCAGTTCTTACTACAGATCTGTTTCTACAGGTCCAGTTCTTACTACAGATCTGTTTCTACAGGTCCAGTTCTTACTACAGATCTGTTTATATTGTTGTTTTAGTTTATTGATTTCGCTCGGAACTCGTGAGGGGGAAGGGTGAAGGTGTTTATGTATTTTGTGTTGGTATGGGAGCGCTCTCTCTCTCTCCAAGAGGCAAACGACGGTGCAAACCCAGAACTGCTGCATCTCACTCCCAGGGGTGAAACATCGGCTTGTGACTGTCTCAAATTCACCCTTCAGTCAGAACAGGATAAACATGTTTTACAGTATTTTCTAGGCTAGTGAGTGGTGTTTATTCTGGATCTTTAATACCGATTACATTTCACACATTCTACATTAACTCAGTTGGATGTTATCTGAGGACATTCAGGTCAGGTTTCTCCATAAAAGGAGAGATGTTGAAGCACCTGGGACCTGAACTTTCACCTCACTGAACGTGCACCTCACTGAACATGCAGCTCACTGAACGTGAACCTCACTATTCAGTAACGAGTGGCCACACGGACATGCACAGAAAAGGAATAATTTGGCTTATATGATGTGATAAGAATTATTTCTTCTTTTTAATTAGGAAAAAAGTAAATATCCATCTTCATCTTTTGGCTTAATAACAGCTTAAGAAAGTGGCTCCATAAGGGGTTAAAGGAAGCCTGGTTCTCCTGTCAGACTCACAGTGGGTCACCTTGTTTTTGGGGTGAGTTTTTTGCTCAGGACATAGCTCAGGAGGTAAGACCGATTTTCTGGCAGTCGGAGGGTTGCCGGTTCAAACCCCGCCCTGGGCGTGTCGAAGTGTCCTTGAGCAAGACACCTAACCCCTAACTGCTCTGGCGAATGAGAGGCATCAATTGTAAAGCGCTTTGCATAAAAGCGCTATATAAATGCAGTCCATTTACCATTCCCATTATCTGAGCCACTCAAGAGAAGTCATTCTGGGTTTATCACACATACCTCCTGAAAATATGTGAATTCATAAATATATATTTATTTGGCAGATTGGACTCTTTCCTTGTCTATGAATTATGTTTCTAACTTCCACATTTATATGGTTAAAAAAAATGAGATCACATGCACGCAGATATTATGGCCAATGAGAAGACCCAGAGCGACATAGAACCAATGGGAAGACAGAGAGGCTCTTTGCCGAGACTGAACCACTGCTTTGTGGTTTCTGAAATCATCACCGCTGCTCTTTGCTCTGCTGCATTTCACTAGATGCACCACTAGATGTCAGCCTTGACTCACCATCATTCAGTGGTGAGCACCTCTGCGTTCACAACCTGGGTTCTGGGCTTTTGTTGTCATCCTTTTTGTTTGATAGGGAAAACACAGCCTTAACGAAGATCTGCCTCATTTTTAATTTCAACCATTTTATGGAATCATCACTATCATTATTCTGCACCTTGATCTAATGCACTTGTTGTACGTCGCTCTGGATAAGAGCGTCTGCTAAATGCCTGTAATGTAATGTAAATGTAATATTCTGGCTTTGTTTATAACCAGGCTCCCATTCTGTAGTTAAAAGCAGTGGCCAAAAAGGTGGAAATACAAATATACATACAGTCCCCTCCAAAAGTATTGGAACAGCAAGGTCAATTCCTTTGTTTTTGCTATACACTGAAGACAATTGAGTTTGAGGTCAAAAGATGTACATGAGATGACAAATCCGAATTTCAGCATTTATTTCCTGGTATTTTTGTGTTATAAAAGATAAACTAACATGAAGACCAGAGAGCTGTCTTTGGGAGAAAAGCAAGCTTAGAAAAGAGGGGAAAGCGATCAGAGCCATTGCACAAGCATTGGGGATAGCTTGTACAACAACTTGGAATGTCCTGAAAAAGAAAGAAACCGCTGGCGTACTGAGTAACAGATATCGAACAGGTCGACCAAGGAAAACAACAGCAGTTGATGACAGAAACATTGTGAAAGCTGTGAAGAAAAACCTCAAAATATCAGTCAGTGACATCACAAACAATCTCCACAGGACAGGGGTGAAGGTATCTCAATCAACCGTTCGAAGAAGACTTAGAGAGCAGCAATATAGAGGCTATACCACAAGATGCAAACCACTCATCATTACATTACATTACTGGCATTTAGCAGACGCTCTTATCCAGAGCGACGTACACAACTTTTTACATAGCATTTTACATTGTATCCATTTATACAGCTGGATATATACTGAAGCAATGCAGGTTAAGTACCTTGCTCAAGGGTACAACGGCAGAGTCCTTACCCGGGATTCGAACCTGCAACCTTTCGGTTACAAGCCCAGTTCCTTACCCACTGTGCTACACTCCGTCATCAGTAGTAAGAATCGGAAGACGAGATTACAATTTGCAAAGAAGTACAGAGATGAGCCACAAAAGTTCTGGAACAAAGTTTTATGGACTGATGAGACCAAGATTAACCTCTACCAAAGTGATGGAAAGGCCAAAGTGTGGAGAAAGAAGGGATCTGCTCATGATCCAAAACATATAAGCTCATCTGTGAAGCACGGTGGAGGAAGTGTCATGGCTTGGGCTTGCATGGCTGCTTCTGGAGTGGGCCCACTAATCTTTATTGATGATGTAACTCATGATGGTAGCAGCAGGATGAATTCAGAAGTCTACAAAAACATTCTGTCTGCCAACTCACAGAGAAATGCGTCCAAACTAATTGGGAGGAACTTCATCATGCAGCAAGACAATGACCCAAAACACACTGCCAACACAACAAAGGATTTCATTAGGGAGAAATAGTGGAAGGTTTTAGACTGGCCAAGTCAATCACCAGACCTTAACCCAATTGAGCATGCATTTCACCTCCTGAAGAGGAGATTGAAGGGAAAAACCCCCCGAAACAAACAACAACTGAAAGAGGCTGCAGTAAAAGCCTGGAAAAGCATCACAAAAGAAGAATGCAACAGTTTGGTGATGTCAATGGGCCGCAGGCTTGATGCAGCTATTGCAAGCAAGAGATATGCTATCTAATATTAAGTGTTATTTGCTTTCATTTACTTAAATACTTTCTGTTCCAATACTTTTGCTCACCTAAAAATTGGGTGGTCTGACACCAATGGTGCTATGTTCTAAGTAGTTTAACACATCTAGGTGTAAATACCAGGAAATAAAAGCTGAAATTCTGAACTCTTGTCTCATGTTAATTTCTTTATCTCAACCCCAAATGTATTCAGTGTATTGCAAAAACAAAGGAATTGGCCTTGCTGTTCCAATACTTTTGGAGGGGACTGTATTGGGTTGGGATGGCAGGTATGCCATCCTGCCAAGTTACAGGGGCGATATAGCTCAGGAGGTAAGACCGATTGTCTGGCAGTCGGAGGGTTGCCGGTTCAAACCCCACCCTGGGCATGTCGAAGTGTCCTTGAGCAAGACACCTAACCCCGAACCTCTAACTGCTCTGGCGAATGAGAGGCATCAATTGTAAAGCGCTTTGGATAAAAGCGCTATATAAATGCAGTCCATTTACCATTACACCTTGGCGGGGGCATGCCCCATACCTATACAGCACCGAGAGTTTGGCACTTTTCAGGGTTCCCCACAGAAATAACCAAAACAGCCACAGACACTCAGCCCTTAAAAACATTAAATTCTGTACATTCTGACCCCATTTCAACAGACAGATTTCATAAGCAACTTCACATGTCCACACAATAAAGCCTCAAACTAAGGGGATTTTGCGTTTTCTCCTTCTTCTCTTTCTTCTTCTTCTTCTTCTCATTCTTATTTTTCCTGCCGCCTATCCCACTAATAACATGTCTCTCCATTGGACATTTTACCGACACCAGCCAAATCTTCACCTACACGACCCAATCAAAAACTCGCATACGCACACAAAAATACCCATACCTTTTTATTCTGAAACATTTCCAATACAACCAGCTAGTCCGTCTGTGGCCTAGTGGGCAAGGTTACAGGTTACAACAGACTTGCTGATTCTTTTGTCAATCGAGGCTCGTTGGATGGCCGTCAAATCCGTGAGTACATACACTGGCCATATTTCATCTGCGTTTCTGATGCGTTTTACACTTATACGCCACCGCACCCTTTGTCACAGCCACTGTTTTACATATACAGCAAACCGAAACTGCTACACGGTACACGTTCATCAGACTGTACAAATTCACACAAAGATAGCCATAATCCACAACCGTTTCTTACAGGGTCACTTCGCATTTCTCACTCTCATAATAAAACGCTTTGCAAAAAGAAATGATATCTCATCAAAAACACGTTTTCAACGTACAAAAATGCCAAGTTACTCACACGTACAAGACATACACCGTCTATAACTCATTCATTCAGACTGTCAAAATCCAGGCCTGCCATTAAAAGTATTGATATCAAAATGACGCCAAGTTACGGTACTACAAACAATATAGGCTATCTTGCCTCACCGAAATTAAATAAGATGTATTCCAAAGCAATGCTACCCAATATTTCCTCAATTCTTTCAAGTCACTTGAAGGCTGAGATTACTTGTGGAGTTCCACAGGGATCGATACTTAGGCCTCTACTTTTCACTCTGTATATGCTCCCCTTAGGCAAAATTATTGGCAAACATGGTGTAAAATTCCATACCTATGCAGATGATACACATATATATGTTATATATGTCTGTAGGGCCAGATGACGACAATGTTTTTAATACATTGGTTGACTGTCTGTCAGACATCACTAGCTGGATGTCCAAAAACTTCCTGAAATTGAATGAGGAAAAAACTTGGTTTAGATTTTATCCCAAGAGAGCCTAATTTATTTAAGTTTTTCCCTCTGAACGCTTGGACCTACAAGAAGAACCTCAAAGTAAAGAACTTGGGGGGTCATTTTTGATTCTGATCTGAGCTTTAGTTCACACATAAACTCAGTGACAAAAACTGAATTCTTTCATTTAAGAAGTGATTATTATTATTATTATTATTATTATTATTATTATTATTATTATTATTATTATTATTATTCCAGCTTCAATAATAAATCTCTGTCATGAGCAAATCTACTCATGGTGTGTGGCTGTTCAGTGGGGGAAGGGGGTCCAGTTCTTACTACAGATCTTGTGTATGAACATACTTTAAGGGTCACTGTTGCATTAGGTCCACTGGAATTAATTGGTCTCAGCCCCGCTGACTGGTGGAGAGAGCACATGCACCTGGGCTGCGTTAACCAATCAGCCCAGGTGCTTAAAGGTGTGTTCCTCTCTACAGTTTGGGGTCGCGACTGGGAGTACACACTGAGAGAGCATGTTTCTAAGTTTTCATTTCTTCACAAAAGCTAGTAGATCTGGTCAGCTGAAAAGCTCAGTTTTGTTTTGTCTTTGTAATTGTTTTTATTGTTGTTTTAGTTTATTGATTTCGCTCGGAACTCGTGAAAGGGAAGGGTGAAGGTGTTTATGTATTTTTTGTGTTGATATGGGAGAGCTCTCTCGCTCTCCAAGAAGCAAACAACGGTGCAAACCTAGAACTGCCGCATCTCGCTCCCAGGGGTGAAACATCGGCTTGTGACTGTCTCAAATTCACCCTTCAGTCAGAACAGGATAAACATGTTTTACAGTATTTTCTAGACTAGTTAGTGGTGTTTATTCTAGATCTTTAATGCCGATTACATTTCACACATTCTTCATTAACTCAGCTGGATGTTATCTGCGGATATTCAGGTCAGGTTTCTCCATAAAAGGATAGATGTTGAAGCACTTGGGACCTGAACTTTTACCTCACTGAACGTGCAGCTCACAGCTGCAATTCCATCACCAGTGGCCACACGGACATGCACAGAAAAAGAATGATTTGGTTTCTATGTTGTGATAATAATTATTTCTTCTTTTTAATTTCAAAAAAGTAAATGTCCATCTTCATCTTTTGGCTTAATAACAGTTTAAGAAAATGGTTCCAAAAGGGGTTAAAGAAAGCCTGGTTCTCCTCACAGCAGGTCACCTTGTTCTTGGAGTGAGTGCTTTCAGTATCTCAGCCACTCAAGAGAAGTCATTCTGGATTTATCACACATACTCTCTGGAAAATATGTTAATGCATAACAAATATTTCTTTGGCAGATTGGACTCCTTGTCTGTGAATTATGTTTCTAACTTCCACATTTAAATGTAAAAAAAAAGACGACACATACAATGACATTAGGGCCAATGAGAAGACAGGGAGGGACAGAGGGCCAATGAGAAGACAGATGGGCTCTTTGCCGAGATTGGTCCGTTCAGAGCCGTCGATAGCAACTCTTTCTATCTACGGCTCTGGGTCCGTTGCTTTGTGATTGTAGACATCACCACCACTGCTCTTTGCTCTGTTGCATTTCACTAAAAGCACCACTAGATGTCAGTCTTGAGTGGTAATGCACCTCTGAGTGCACAACCTGGGTTGTGGGCTTTTGTTGTCATCTTTTTTGTTTGATGAAGAAAACAGTCCTAACGATGAGCTGCCTCATTTTTAATTTCAGTCATTTTATGGAATCATCACTATCATTATTCTGGCTTAATTTTTAACCAGGCTCCCATTCTGTAGTTAAAAGCAGTGGCTGAAAAGTTGGAAGCACAAATACAGATACATTCTCAGTGTACGTTTATATTGGCCAGCTCTCCCATGTAAAACAGCGGTTTTTGATCCTCGATGTCTCCGCCGTTTCAAAACCAATCTCAGTACATTTCGCACATTACATTACATTACATTACAGGCATTTGGCAGACGCTCTTATCCAGAGCGACGTACAACAAAGTGTATAACCATAACCAGGAACAAGTATGATGAAAACCCTAGAGAGAAGTACCGGTCCAAGTGCAGGGAACAACCACATAGTTCAACTTGGACCCTGAAGGTTAAACTGATTAACACTAACACAACGACAACGGCAACAACTACTGCTTGTATTTTTATTTTCTATTTTTTCTCTTCTCCACTGCGTTAAAACAGTTAATGCACCTAAGTCACCTACAAAACAGCTGCCTAGTTACAACCCTAAGCTTACAGTCATTTACAGGGGGGTAGGGAGGGATGGGGAGAGGTGCAGCCTGAAGAGGTGAGTCTTCAGTCGTCGTTTGAAATGGGTCAGTGTCTCAGCTGTTCTGACCTCCACGGGGAGGTCATTCCACCATCGTGGGGCCAGAACAGACAGGAGACGTGTTCTGGAAGTGCAGGTGCGAAGAGGGGGAGGTGCCAGGCGTCTTGAGGTAGCAGAACGAAGGGATCTGGCTGGCATGTAGGGTTTGAATATCTTGTGGAGGTATGCTGGGGCTGATCCCTTGACTGCCTGGTATGCTAGGACCAATGTTTTAAATTTGATGCGAGCTATAACAGGCAGCCAGTGGAGGGTAGTGAGCAGGGGAGTGACGTGGGAGTGTCTGGGGAGGTTGAAGACCAGACGAGCTGCAGCATTCTGAATGAGTTGCAGGGGTCTGGTGGCAGATGCCGGTAGTCCAGCCAGAAGAGAGTTGCAGTAGTCCAGGCGGGATAGAACCATTGCTTGGACCAGGAGCTGGGTTGAGTAGGTGGTGAGAAAGGGGCGGATTCTCCGGATGTTATACAGGAAAAATCTGCATGCCCGGCTTACTGCTGCGATGTTCTTGGAGAGGGACAGCTTGTTGTCCATCACCACTCCGAGATTCTTGGCACAGGGTGATGATATCACTAAGGTGTCCCCTAGGGAAATGGAAAAGTCGAGGAGGGGAGAGGATAGAGCAGGAATAAAGATTAGCTCCGTCTTTCCCGGGTTGAGCTTCAGGTGGTGATTGTCCATCCAGCTCTGGATGTCCCTCAGGCAAGCGGAGATGCGGGCAGGGACCTGTGTGTCCGATGGGGTGAAGGAGAGAAAGAGTTGCGTGTCATAGGCATAGGAGTGATAGGAAAAGCCATGGGCAGATATTACAGGGCCAAGGGATCTGGTGTATAAGGAGAAGAGAAGGGGACCGAGGACTGAGCCCTGGGGAACTCCAGTGGCGAGGGGATGGGGTGGTGATACCTTACCCGCCCAGGCAACCTGGAAGGAACGGTCAGAGAGGTAGGACTCAATCCAGTCAAGGACTGTGCCGCAGATCCCTGTTGCTGCCAGGGAGGACAGGAGGATAGAGTGCTCCACAGTGTCAAATGCAGCGGCGAGGTCTAAAAGAATCAGGACAGAGGAGAGGGGTGGCCTACAATCGATATGGGCTCATGAACTACCAGTTTTGGTATAATTACGTTACGCCATTGCTGTGTCGGATACCCTTAAAGAATTAGCATATCAAATCATACTGTTTTGCCGTTACGTAACTCAATTTAAACCCAGCGAATCCTGACATAACACCGCTCATTCCATCGGTCATTTTGAGACATGGTTGATTTTTCTATTTCCACGGCTGTAGACTTTATTAAATTGAATGAGACCGCAAAATTCTAAATTTGGACGCCGAAATGTCCGTAGACTTAACATGGGGAGACACAATGCTAACTTACTAGATCAGACTCTCCAAGTTTAAATGATCCCATCGTTCTAAAGTTCTAAATGAACATTAGATATGAACAACGGGAGGCCGTTGTGTCCATGCAACGACGGTGTCGCAGTCACAGCCAGGCAGCAGATAGCTAGGCACACCGCAGTCACATCACTGGCTTTGTCCGAAGTGACAAGCACTGTGATAACGTGTCGGATCCAATAAAGCAAGGGAAACCGTGTTGTTAGCCAGTTATGTTAGTTTAACGTTCGGTGCCGTATTGTCTTTGCTGTCTGTTAGCTAGAAAATTACGGTTGGTATCTTTTAGTAGGATCTTCGTGGCAACTTTCATATCTTGCTAGCTAGCTAACTCAGCTAGGCTAACTAGCTAACAGTGTATAATTTGATATGGCCAGCGAGTGAGCCATGGTTAACTCATAATGTCTGACCACAACATCATCAAAATGAACATTCTCATGGCCATCTTCTGTTCATTTGTTGAGACTTTGCACGAATGCAGGCTTGCAAGGACAAGTCATCATGAAATAACAAGCATGGACCTGCAGGTGATTAACTTTTCTGGTCGTTTCAAATAATTTATGTTGTATGTTAAGACTTGCACACCCACTAAATGAAAACATCATTGCAAAATTTCCCGTGAAGTGCATGGCAGATTTCAATCGCACATCTCCTGTCCAACCCTGCAAAAAAAGTGAAGTAAAATACAGTCACAGTGGCAGCAGCATGCCTAAAACAAGCTGAGCCAGCAAAAACAATGCCAACAGCGCACACACACAAACCACAGGATGCCGCGGACACTCAATGCTGTAGTGTTATTTAACTAGGTGATTGTATTACGAAAAGACACGTTCAGGAATGAAACTGCTTCTGTTGCTTCCATAGTCTGTTGTTGTCCTGTCCCTCTTTTGACCAAGTTGGACAGATGACATCTTCAAGTCTATGTTTCTGGAAAACGGTTTGTTCACAGATAGCCGGATCTGGGCCAGTTCTGGCCCAAAAGTCAGCGCTGCCGGGCCGGACACGGCTCAGATCCGGCCCAGAGTCGCTGGCTATCTGGGTTACTATGAGTTTTCCGTTTTGTTTTGTGTAGTCTAACATAGGAGCATGGCTTTGTGAAGAATAAACATAACAAATGTGAGTTTTTCTTATTAATGGTAAATTACATTACATTCGATCCGTGAATGTTATATGTTTTTGTAGATGGGAAATTCAAAGCTTTTGTGAGGTTGACTACTCGTGTAAAGTACCGTGGTCGGTTGGGGCGTGTTAATGGGTGACTTAGTGCCCCATGGAAGTATATAGGCAAGTAACTTTGGGAGGGATATATCTCAAAACTATGATGATTGTACACATGTAGTGCAGTGCTATAGAAAATATGAGTTAAACATTTGATACACTACCATACAATATAATACTTGTTTTAGAATGTTTTTTATTGCAAATGGTAATAATCTCCAATGAAGGTTACATGCATAATAAGCATGCACAATAAACATCCCAATGTAAAAACTAAGGTAATAAATCAACTGCATTTAAAACTGAAAAAAGAAAACTGCATTTAATGTGAAGTGTTTGCTTTTGCCAAAAAAATGCACATACACGTAAATACAGAGGTATTCATACAGAGTCCAGCTGTATCTGCTGTTCTTTAGGAGGGATACAGCACCATTCTTCCATGAGAGACTGTTCAAGAATCTCCAATAAATGCTAAGTCCTCCCACTCCTGCTGGACCTGTCCTTCACCCTGCTGGACCTGTCCTTCACCCTGCTGAACCTGTCCATCACCCTGCTGGACCTGTCTTTCACCCTGCTGGACCTGTCCTTCACCCTGCTGAACCTGTCCTTCACCCTGCTGGACCTGTCCTTCACCCTGGATGGCTCCACAGTGTCACCCTCTTCATCTGTCAGGAATCTCAGAGTGGCACTGGACACCAGACTGTCCCTCTCTGAGAACATCATGGCAGTTTAGACCTCTTCAGACTGCACCAGAGCTCCCCTGACCCCCTTTAGATAACCTTTTTCTCTCTTGTTCTTTCTTTTATTTCTTTCTTTCTTTTGAGTAATGCTCTAGCTTTTGCTGTGTAATCAAGTCACACTTTGTTCAGTTACAATACAAATATAAATATTTTTTATTACACTTATTGATTATAAATGTGCCTTCTTGGTGGTATCGCATTTTTGTGTTCCTGAGAGTTAAATTGATGTTCTCCACTGTTGTACATCCCTCTGGATAAGCATGTCTGCTAAGTGATTGTAGTGTGGTGGAATGTAAAATGCACTCTTGGGTTCAGATCTGAGGATTGGCAATGGCAACCATTTCATGTCACACAAGGATTTTCAAAACATTACTTCCTCTAGTGTCTTATTCAAATTCCTACAAGAAAAGTAGTCTGGAAGGTAAACCATGGATACCCTTTCATAATGTTTGACCACAACATCATAAATGGGGCTGAGGGTTCAGCCCTCTCTGTGATATGGTATGAAGTTATTTCTGCCTGTGTTCATGCAACATTCGAGCTTGACCAGAGGGAGTCTCCCACGCTCATTTCCCCTTCATCCACGGTCCTGAAAGGTACTCCATATTCTTAGAGAAGGACAACATCTGAGGGCAGCTGTTGTAAAAATGGAGAAAATACTTTATTTCTTGTTGATCCGTAATACTGCATGTATTTATGGTACTCTCAGAAAAATGGAACAAAAAGTGCAAAGAAATGTGCGCATGCTTGTCACTGGAATGGAACCTTATAGGTACATACAATGTTACCCCTAGCAATACTGAATTAATTTGTAAATGAATTATCAGTATCAGTAGCCAAATAGAATATTGTTGTACTTTCAGGGTAAGGATGTAGATCTCATTTAAACATTGGGGTGGGTCAAACACACAGGAAATTTGCTTTCGGATTCTTTTTTGGGGGGGGGGGGGGGTACTAATAGTACCACCCAGTGTAACATGATAATATTGAGGGTGACCATGTGATGTTTTCCCAAAGTTGGGGGCTTTGTGTGTCCCCTGTTTGACTAGGGAACTGCGTTCGTGAATCAGGGTACATTTGATCCTGAAAGAATAAAACTCCACTGCACTTTTATTGCTGAGTGTATAGGGATGGTTAGTCACATGAAAAGTTTAATGTTTAGGTTTGTCAAGTAAATTGCTTACATATTGTCAGCAATGCCCCTGAAAAAAATTAACTATTCCATGACAGTATGCAGGTAATTTAGGCAGCTGCTCACCTGATTTTCTCCACCCCTCTGGTCTCCCCTCCTGACTGCCCAGTGAGGTCTTTCCTGGGGGTGGACTTGGTGTTACCCTGGGGTCCCAGCTCCAGGGAGTCCATGGGGCCCTTCGTTGGCTGCTGGTCTGGGTGAGCTTGTGGCCAGGAACTGCCCTTTCATTTTTCAGTCAGGTCTCCAGCATGTTTGCAGTTTGTTACATTTCTGAGTTAGAAAACAAAGAGAAACATGTGAGGTAATAATTCCTCAGAAAAATAAAAAGGAAATGGCTACAAAAAGATTTTAAGCTAACATATGAACAGGTTGTTGTGTTGTGTTGTAAAACTGTTAAGATTCCAAGGGAAAGACATGAGGCAGGAACTGTAAACAGTGTCCTTGATTCTGTAGAATATGAGACAGTTCACGCAAAACAATGGAGGGGCATGTCCCTCTGAGAATTTACGACATTCAGATCATATCACTTGGTGTTCACCTTCAGCTTAGCAAATCATCATTTGTTACATTCACTGTTCTACCAAATAAGGTCAATAGTGTTATATTTACTGTTTCAGAGAGAGAGGAAATCTGGTGCCCCTCCCATCTAACCCACAATGTTAGTAATTATGAGCTATGGATAATGCTGACTAGTCATGTTATATATGTAATGTGACATTTTAACTTCAATGGTGCAATTGTAAGATGGGAATACACTCTATAAAAGTCACCTTTGTGTGCATAATTACTTTCTGTGTGTTTAGAAAGCTTTCATTTGGTGAAATGTAAATGCATAAAAATACCCTTAAATAAAAGCTGATAATGTGCACTTTACCTACATGCGAATTGTTTGATTACACTAAACTAAAATTGTGGAATACTGTGGAGAATATATATACATATGTGTGAAAACAAATGAAAATATGACTTTGTCCCAAACATGGAGCTGACTGTATATAAGTAGTCTGTGCCAAACAGAAATTTATATAGTCCTTGTAAGGTGAAGTTTCACATCCTCGTCAGAGGACCCTCAAGTATCCCCATCACTAAAGCAAGACATTTCTCCTCCTCCCTCCACTGGATGCCAGTCACTAACTGGTGGGACTAATTACCATATCTCTCAAAAGATTTAAATGGACAAATTTAGTTTCAGTTTAAGATATGAGATAAGATTCAAAATATGAATAAATATTTATTTTTGGTTAAATATATACATTCTTAACTAAGATTTGTGTTGGATTAAACCTGTGAGATTTGTTATTGCTTTCAATAAAAACCAAGATTTAAGATAAAAGCTAAATATTTAATTTGGAACAGAAAATTTAACATTTAAACAAGTATTTATTTTTGGGTAAATATTTACATTTTTCACTAAGGCTTGGAATTAAATAAATATGAAGTTAAATGTTCAAATCTATTTCATTTAGTCAACCTTCAGGTAACCAGGAACACCAAATTCAGATCAAAATCACTATTCCAAGGGGGATTAAAACATAAAACACAAAGTTGCCCAATAAGACAGTTGACAAAGAAGTTACAAGCATCAAATGGGAAACGAAACAATAGTATAACAGAACTAAAAACAAAGCAGAGGTGAACAGCAGGATCATACTTCACTCATACAGTCATGAATTACATGTTTAAAATCATGAAATGAAATTAATTTGTCTACTTTAAGATTTTTTTTCAGATTGTTCCAACTATAAGATACAAAATATCCGAAGCTTTCTGAATTCAGTAGAAGGACAAGGGACTTTAAAGAATATCACATCCATAGACCGGAGTTGATAATTATGTAAATTCTAATTCGGAGACAGCTGAGGTCAGGAGGAAATAGCCAAATTATTATTTTATCAATGAACACATGCCAATGAATCAATCAGCGCAGATGTAGATCAGTATGGTAAACTGTATCCAATGCATGTAAAGTAGAAATGCTTATTTGGAAATGAAGGGCTAAATATTTTGCCCATAATTTGTGGCAAAATAAACATAAAGTTAAATGTTAAATCATGGTTTTAATATAAAGCTACATATTTAATTTGAAACCCAAAATTTAAGATATAATAAATATTTTTGTTAAATTCTTAAGTTTTAAACTCAGATTTGTGATTAAAAACAGATATATTAATGACATCTTAAATCTTGGTTTTGGAAAACTATGTATGTATGTGTGATGTAACCTAAAAATATTTTTTGAAAATAAATATTTATTTTTTGAAAACAAGGTTTAAGATTTACAGTAAATTTAATGTTAAATTTTTCTGAATATTTGTTATTATTAGAAATTGGACGGTAATTATTAAGATTGAACGAATCACCTCCTTCATGTAATTGGAGCAGCTTTCCACATATTTGGAATATGGCCTGATGTAATAGACAGATTTAAAATATGTAATAAGTGCTCTGCAATCTACAGGGCAGCACGTTTAAGAAAATGTGGATCCAGATAATCCTGGCCAGTGGTGTGTCAATCAAAAAAAGTGCAACAAAAATGTATAAAAAGCAAAAGGAGTAAGAGCAAAATGAGAGGTAAAATCACCATCATGGGAGGTCATGGAAAGTTCAGACAAGGGAGGATTTTGTCCTACAGAAATGTTTTCCTTTTCCATATCAAAAAGATGTCCAGCAGAAATATAACGTCTGTTAAAAGTGGCCAATGTGTTAAGTGTATATGTAGTGAACTCAGAGCTAATTCAGCATCAGGTATTTGAGCAAAATGATGCAGATCAATATGGTAAAGATCATGCATAAAGGGTCGCTCATTAAAGTACCTGATGTTTCTCTTATTCATGAACCGAGGTTGTGTTTCTCTTCCTTTAATGCTTCTGACACATGCAATAGGACAGTGATTTTTAACACATCATTTGAACATACCACTCACATTTCTTTCACAATTTTTCTAGTCTATTACACAGGATTAGGTCAATTTAGCCAGATTTGTTACTGTAGGTCTAGTTGGTTCAGTAATTATCTGCATTAAATTGATATCCGAACAAAATTCCTTAAATTTATCAGAGATATCAGACAGCCAACCAAGTTAAAATCTCCAAAGATAATAATTTCAGAGTCAATATAAGAAGAAAACAAGAAAGCAGCTAAGTCACCATGTCTGTCAGCCACACCTGATGGGGCCTATATATCCACCAAAGTAAATGCGTTATACCCCATATGTAGCTTTAATTTGATGAATTCACATTGTTTACATTACATTACATTACATTTATTTAGCAGCCGCTTTTATCCAAAGCGACGTACAAAAGTGCATTTCATGGCCATGGACAACTACAAGACACAGGTTCAATAAGGTACGATACTCATTTCGTACAGCTATTTCTAGCCAAGGACACAGTTCAGTTCACACAGTGAACACTATTCTGACCTAACTGATGCCAAGCCAATTTAGGGAGAAGAACAAGCGACAATATTAGGACAAATACAAATTACCAAAAGTGCTGGAATGGGGGTACATGTAACATGAGTGCCATGAAAGGGGGGATTTAAAGTGACATGATTCACAAAGTGGTGGCAGTTAGTTGATGGTGGGGAAAGCTGCAAGACAGACCAGGTAGGCCCAAAAATGTAGTGAGAGTATGTTGGGAATGCCCGGTGGAGGATTCTGTCTGGAAGGATTTCAACTCTCACATCTGAGAGAACTTTTCCCGTGTCCCGGAGAAGGCTAGAAAACCTGAATTGTGGAAGCGGCTCTTAGGGGCCATGGTCAAAAGCTAGCACACTTCTTCCATAAGAATAAAGCATACAATATACAGTATTTTACACCTCTGAAGACCCATGGTATTGTTTTGTTAGTTACCAAGTGTTCTTTTGGAGTCTCCAAAGGGCCTTTTTGGAAACCCAAAATGGATACTACGTAAAAATGAGAAAGTTGTGTTAGTTGCGCTGTGTTAGTTGCTCCAGCCCTAACAAAGCCCACCTCCTTAAGCAGCTAATAGTAGACTCTGGTGTGCCAAATGAGGGTGGAAATGAAAATCTACAGGATGGTAGATCTCCAGGAACAGGATTGGGCAGCCCTGTTCTGGGTGGTCCAATGCATGCTGGGATAGGCTCCAGCACCTGCCACAACCCTGACCAGGAATAAGTGGGTATCAATAATGGATGGATGTATGTAGTGCATTTTCTGCACACGTTAGATATAGTGAATTTCATTAACATGAGTCTAATTTATTGCAGTTACTGGATAACTGTAACTCAATAAATAGCCAAAGCATTAATGGCTTAATTAACTAATTGAACTACTAATTGTAGTTCAATTTAATTTCCATTGACCGTGTGTACTGCAGTCTAACTGCATGCTCACATTGAAATGCATGCTATAGTCTGTAACGACATTGTAATATAATATATATATGTAATATAAAATGTATTGTATGTATGGCAAAAGCCTAGCTTGAAAGTAATAGTTTCTAGTGTGTTTCAAAACATATTTTTAAAAATGAATGTTGTACTATTTTTACCATGAAAGCACCATTTGCATTTCACATACAATGCCAAATGAGTGTATGGCATTGTTACAATGCAATATCACAAATATTTCATCATGCCTTACAATTCCAGTGAGACCATGACTGTGATGAAATTTAATCTTGTGAAGTGAATTATTCTTGGAAATTGTGACTTCCCCAAACGTATGAGCGATTACTGGCCACACCTTTATCTCCAGAGAGAATATAAGGCCAGATGCACAGAGAGAAGGGCATCCAGAACACCTCTGATCTTCAGCTCTACACCAGCCTGAGACCTCCACCTGTGACCACACCCAGCCACCTAACTGAGCAGGTGAGATCAAATGCAGAGAAGCCTGTCTTACAATGCGTCCATTTTATACAAATGGCAGTGTTCACCATGGGATGGATAAATATTACCTTTCTGCCATTAGTTATGTGTAGCTGAAGCCTGTATTCTATAATCTGTTACATGAAACATCAAGGTAAGTTCTAACAAATGATGTGATTTATGAAATATACATTTGTCAAATATGAATTTGGGTGTCTTTTTCTTACGTGCTTATATATATATATATATATATATATACATACATACATACGCACACACACGCACAGGAGGAGGAGTTAGGCTTAGACGTGCTGAGCCAGGTAAACATATTATGGCAAGGTTATTCCCAGTGAGAAATTGCAAAAGAAGCTTATGATTTCGATCGGCAGTGCGCAGTACACACTCAGAAGGGTCCAGCCATTGATTTGATTCATTAGAGCTTGTCCAAGCTAGTTAGGGTTAGGGTTAGGGTTAGGGTTAGGGCTAGTTAATTGTCTCACAAGCTCATAAATACAAAAATCACACATTTTATTTTACTTTGCTTTGTAACCAGAGCCGTACAACAGTGCAGACTCAGCAACTGAACCGCCAAGATGAGCGTAAGTGTGAAGGATTTTGGATTTTTTTTTAAAGCTGAAAAATAGAATATCCAGGTTTATCTTATCATTGATATAATGTTAATGCGACATAAAGAAGATACTTGCACAATAGATAAAGTTAAGGGAGAGGTTATTCTGTTAATTGCTTGATAGTTAATCAATAGAAAAACAGAGCCTGTGTCTCAGTGTGTTGCTAGCCCCAGCTCTGTCTAATATGCAGGAGATTCCTTACACAGTTCTGCCTCCCTGCTTTTTTAAATTTTGAGATTGTTGACTTTCTAATGTCTACTGCCTAAGACAAGTCAGTCAGTGTGTAGAATGCACATAACTTTGCATGTTTAAATTTGCTCTGTTTTAAACAGGATGTGGAGTTGAAAAAAATGTCCTTCGAGTCAGGAATGGAACTGAGGGTCAAAGGAGTCCCCAAACCCAATGCCGCTCGGTGAGTCATTGGTGCTGACTGTTAATGCTTTTGCTAAATCTCTCGCCGTCTTCATCCTTGATCATCCATCATCCATCCCTTGTGTGTCTCTCTATCTCTCCGAGGTTTGCCATCAATGTGCGCGACTCCAAAAAAAACATTGCGCTGCACTTTAACCCACGTTTCGACCATCTTGGTGGAAAACGAGTCCTCGTCCTGGACTCCTATAAGGATGGGTACTGGCAAAATCCAGTGACATTGAGAAACTTCCCTTTCCATTACGGGCAGGAGTTTGAGGTGAGGCCTCGGACAGGGAGACGCTGAGTTGGACGTGCTGAAAGGAGAAATTGTCCAGTCCTCTGTACCTGTGTTCAATGGATCAGCCTGCAATATGGTATCAGCGTCATAGGGGGCACTGAGGGGCAATTTTCCCCCAAATAGGCACTTGTACCCCACCAAACACAGACTGCAATAGCAAATTCCCCCACCCCTGGTTGGCAGCCTAAACAATATTAATGTGTACAGAGTTGTCCATGTGATATAAATAACATTTGCAAAGTCAATTGAATAGGCCCCATAAACCTGAAATACCCGTCCATCTGAGATACCCTGGTGTTGACCCTGCTGCAACTGTTCAGTGAAATTAACTATAACGTTTGTGTCCAATTATGTGAAGTTAGTTTTTACAGAAACTGATATAAATATAACTAGAACTAATATACATCAAGATTAAGTCCTGCATCAAATAGATTTTGATATTTATTCTTTGTAGGCTTGTTACTTCATTGTTTTTCAGTGTAGTCACAGTGTGATCTATGTGAACTGGACTGTGTTAACTTTCTTTCTTGGTAACTTAACTCGCCTTCTCTCCCCAGCCCCCTTTTAACTTTCCTATGATCTCTCCTCCTCTCTTCCAGGTGACCATTATCTTCGCCGATAACAAATTTTACATTAATCTACATGATGGCCATGTGCTGCAGTTCCCCAACCGTCTGGCTGACAATCAATATGATTACATTTCGATTGATGGAGAAGTCACAATCAAAGGCATACATGTGAATTAAAGACCAATCAGGAGGTGCGAGCCATCCTCTTTCCGGCTCCTGATTGGCTGATCTGCTTCTGTTTCCTGCTTCCTTCCTATAGCTGTGCTGTGACTGCACTTTGTCCCTCCCAGGCATCAGTGCCTTTAATCTTGTGCTTCTCTGCAACATTTAACAGACCCCCTCTGGCGTCTGTCCAAACTCACTGAGTATGAAAATCATCAATCAATCAAAAAAAATTTTTTTTTTAAAGATGTCTTTGCTTGTTTATGTGATAATATGCTGAAAATAATAAATTGTTCTTTAGAGATTGGTAACTTCCCTGATGCTCTAAAGACTGGTGTAGTGAGACCATTACTTAAGAAAAATAATCTGGACTGCTCTATTCTCAGTCATTTTCGACCTATATCAAATCTCCCTTTTCCTTGGTAAAATACTAGAAAAAAAGTGGTCTTTAGCCAACTAAATAGTTTCCTAAATGAAAACAGTATTCATGATGATTTCCAGTCTGGTTTTCACTCAAATGATAGCACAGAGACTGCGTTGGTGAAGGTAGTTAATGACCTCAGACAGAGTATTGATGATAATAATATATCAGTTCTTATTCTTTTAGACTTGAGTGCTGCATTTGACACCATAGACCATGAAATACTAATGCACCGCCTTGAGAATTGGGTTGGTCTCTCAGAAACTGTGCTAAAATAGTTTCGGTCATATTTGACAGGGAGCACATTTTATGTCTGTCTAGGTGACCATGTCTCGAAGAAGGCTGAGATTAATTGTGGAGTTCCACAGGGATCGATACTTAGGCCTCTACTTTTCACTCTGTATATGCTCCCCTTAGGCAAAATTATTGGCAAACATGGTGTAAAATTCCATACCTATGCAGATGATACACATATATATGTTATATATGTCTGTAGGGCCAGATGACGACAATGTTTTTAATACATTGGTTGACTGTCTGTCAGACATCACTAGCTGGATGTCCAAAAACTTCCTGAAATCGAATGAGGAAAAAACTTGGTTTAGATTTTATCCCAAGAGAGCCTAATTTATTTACAAGTTTTTCCCTCTGAACGCTTGGATCTACAAGAAGAACCTCAAAGTAAAGAACTTGGGGGTCATTTTTGATTCTGATCTGAGCTTTAGTTCACACATAAACTCAGTGACAAAAACTGAATTCATTCATTTAAGAAGTGATTATTATTATTATTATTATTATTATTATTATTATTATTATTATTATTATTATTATTATTATTATTATTTTTCCAGCTTCAATAATAAATCTCTGTCATGAGCAAATCTACTCATGGTGTGTGGCTGTTCATTGGGGGTCACTAAGGGTCACTGTAGCATTAGGTCCAGTGGAACAAATTGGTCTCAGCCCCGCTGACTGGTGGAGAGAGCACAAGCACCTGGGCTGCATTAACCAATCAGCCCAGGTGCTTAAAGGTGTGTTCCTCTCTACAGTTTGGGGTCGCGACTGGGAGTACACACTGAGAGAGCATGTTTCTAAGTTTTCATTTCTTCACAAAAGCTAGTGGATCTGGTCAGCTGAAAAGCTCAGTTTTGTTTTGTCTTTGTAATTGTTTTTATTGTTGTTTTAGTTTATTGATTTCGCTCGGAACTCGTGAAAGGGAAGGGTGAAGGTGTTTATGTATTTTTTGTGTTGATATGGGAGAGCTCTCTCGCTCTCCAAGAAGCAAACAACGGTGCAAACCTAGAACTGCTGCATCTCGCTCCCAGGGGTGAAACATCGGCTTGTGACTGTCTCAAATTCACCCTTCAGTCAGAACAGGATAAACATGTTTTACAGTATTTTCTAGACTAGTTAGTGGTGTTTATTCTGGATCTTTAATACCGATTATATTTCACACATTCTTCATTAACTCAGTTGGATGTTATCTGCGGACATTCAGGTCAGGTTTCTCCATAAAAGGATAGATGTTGACGCACTTGGGACCTGAACTTTTACCTCACTGAACATGCAGGACATGCACAGAAAAAGAATGATTTGGTTTCTATGATGTGATAATAATTATTTCTTCTTTTTAATTTCGAAAAAAGTAAATGTCCATCTTCATCTTTTGGCTTAATAACAGTTTAAGAAAGTGGTTCCAAAAGGGGTTAAAGAAAGCCTGGTTCTCCTCACAGTAGGCCACCTTGTTCTTAGAGTGATTTCAGTATCTGAGCCACTCAAGAGAAGTCATTCTGGATTTATCACACATACTCTCCAGAAAATATGTTAATGCATGAACAAAAATTTCTTTGGCAGATTGGACTCCTTGTCTGTGAATTATGTTTCTAACTTCCACATTTAAATGTTAAAAAAAGACGACGCATACAATGACATTAGGGCCAATGAGAAGACAGGGAGGGACAGAGGGCCAATGAGAAGACAGATGGGCTCTTTGCCGAGATTGGTCCGTTTAGAGCCGTCGACAGCAACTCTCTCTATCTACAGCTCTGGGTCTGTTACTGTGTGGTTGTAGACATCACCACCACTGCTCTTTGCTCTGCTGCATTTCACTAAAAGCACCACTAGATGAAAATGCACAGCTGGGTTGTGGGCTTTTGTTGTCATCCTTTTTGTTTGATGAAGAAAACAGTCCTAACGAAGAGCTGCCTCATTTTTAATTTCAGTCATTTTATGGAATCATCACTATCACTATTCTGGCTTTGTTTTTAACCAGGATCCCATTCTGTAGTTAAAAGCAGTGGCTGAAAAGTTGGAAGCACAAATACAGATACATTCTCAGTGTACGTTTATATTGGTCGGCTCTCCCATGTAAAACAGCGGTTTTTGATCCTCGATGTCTCCGCCTTTTCAAAACCAATCTCAGTACATTTCGCGCATTACATTACATTACATTACAGGCATTTGGCAGACGCTCTTATCCAGAGCGACGTACAACAAAGTGTATAACCATAACCAGGAACAAGTATGACGAAAACCCTAGAGAGAAGTACCGGTCCAAGTGCAGGGAACAACCACATAGTTCAACTTGGACCCTGAAGGTTAAACTGATTAAGACTAACACAACGACAACGGCAACAACTACTGCTTGTATTTTTATTTTTTATTTTTATTTTTTCTCTTCTCCACTGCGCTAAAACAGTTAATGCACCTAAGTCACCTACGAAACAGCTGCCTAGTTACAACCCTAAGCTTACGGTCATTTACAGGGGGGTAGGGAGGGATGGGGAGAGGTGCAGCCTGAAGAAGAGGTGAGTCTTCAGTCGTCGTTTGAAATGGGTCAGTGCCTCAGCTGTTCTGACATCCACGGGGAGGTCATTCCACCATCGTGGGGCCAGAACAGACAGGAGATGTGTTCTGGAAGTGCAGGTGCGAAGAGGGGGAGGTGGCTGGCATGTAGGGTTTGAATATCTTGTGGAGGTATGCTGGGGCTGATCCCTTGACTGCCTGGTATGCTAGGACCAATGTTTTAAATTTGATGCGAGCTATAACAGGCAGCCAGTGGAGGGTAGTGAGCAGGGGAGTGACGTGGGAGTGTCTGGGGAGGTTGAAGACCAGACGAGCTGCAGCATTCTGAATGAGTTGCAGGGGTCTGGTGGCAGATGCCGGTAGTCCAGCCAGAAGAGAGTTGCAGTAGTCCAGGCAGGATAGAACCATTGCTTGGACCAGGAGCTGGGTTGAGTAGGTGGTCAGAAAGGGGCGGATTCTCCGGATGTTATACAGGAAAAATCTGCATGCCCGGCTTACTGCTGCGATGTTCTTGTTGAGGGACAGCTTGTTGTCCATCACCAGTCCGAGATTCTTGGCACAGGGTGATGATGTCACTAAGGTGTCCCCTAGGGAAATGGAAAAGTCGAGGAGGGGAGAGGATAGAGCAGGAATAAAGATTAGCTCCGTCTTTCCCGGGTTGAGCTCCAGGTGGTGATTGTCCATCCAGCTCTGGATGTCCCTCAGGCAAGCGGAGATGCAGGCAGGGACCTGTGTGTCTGATGGGTGGAAGGAGAGAAAGAGTTGCGTGTCGTCGGCATAGGAGTGATAGGACAAGCCATGGGCAGATATTACAGGGCCAAGGGATCTGGTGTATAAGGAGAAGAGAAGGGGACCGAGGACTGAGCCCTGGGGAACTCCGGTGGCGAGGGGACGGGGTGGTGATACCTTACCCGCCCGGGCAACCTGGAAGGAACGGTCAGAGAGGTAAGACTCAATCCAGTCAAGGACTGTGCCGCAGATCCCTGTTGCTGCCAGGGAGGACAGGAGGATAGAGTGCTCCACAGTGTCAAATGCAGCAGAGAGGTCTAAAAGAATCAGGACAGAGGAGAGGGGTGGCCTACAATCGATATGGGCTCGTGAACTACCGGTTTTGGTATAATTACGTTACGCCATTGCTGTGTCGGATACCCTTAAAGAATTAGCATAACAAATCATACTGTTTTGCCCTTACGTAACTCAATTTAAACCCAGCAGATCCTGACATAACACCGCTCATTCTATCGGTCATTTTGAGACATGGTTGATTTTTCTATTTCCATAGCTGTAGACTTTATTAAAATGAATGAGGACGCCGAAATGTCCGTAGACTTAACATGGGGAGATACAATGCTACTTACTAGATCAGGCTCTCCAAGTTTAAATGATCCCATCGTTCTAAAGTTCTAAACGAACATTAGATATGAACAACGGGAGGCCGTTGTGTCCATGCAACGACGGTGTCGCAGTCACAGCCAGGCAGCAGATAGCTAGGCACACCGCAGTCACATCACTGGCTTTGTCCGAAGTGGCAAGCACTGTGATAACGTGTCGGATCCAATAAAGCAAGGGAAACCGTGTTGTTAGCCAGTTATGTTAGTTTAACGTTCGGTGCCGTATTGTCTTTGCTGTCTGTTAGCTAGGAAATTACGGTTGGTATCTTTTAGTAGGATCTTCGTGGCAACTTTCATATCTTGCTAGCTAGCTAACTCAGGTAGGCTAACTAGCTAACAGTGTATAATTTGATATGGCCAGCGAGCGAGCCATGGTTAACTCATAATGTTTGACCACAACATCATCAAAATGAACATTCTCATGGCCATCTTCTTCTGTTCATTTGTTGAGACTTTGCACGAATGCAGGTTTGCAAGGACAAGTCATCATGAAATAACAAGCATGGACTTGCAGGTGATTAACTTTTCTGGTCGTTTCAAATAATTTATGTTGTATGTTATGACTTACACAGCCACTAAATGAAAACATCAGTGCAAAATTTCCCGGGAAGTGCATGGCAGATTTCAATCGCACATCTCCTGTCCAACCCTGCAAAAAAAGAGAAGTAAAATAGTCACAGTGGCAGCAGCATGCCTAAAACAAGCTGAGCCAGCAAAAACAATGCCCAACAGCACGCACACACAAACCACAGGATGCCGCGGACACTCAATGCTGTGGTGTTATTTAACTAGGTGATTGTATTACGAAAAGACACGTTCAGGAATGAAACTGCTTCTGTTGCTTCCATAGTCTGTTGTTGTCCTGTCCCTCTTTTGACCAAGTTGGACAGATGACATCTTCAAGCAGGGGTGGGTAGAGTAGCCAAAAACTGTACTCAAGTACAAGTATTGTTACTTTAAAATAATAATGACTCAAGTAGAAGTAAAAGTAGTCATCCAAATAATTCATTGAGTAAGAGTAAGAAAGTATCTCGTGAAAAGACTACTCAAGTACTGAGTTACTTCATATAATCTGATTTAATGTAATAAGCAGAGCAATGTAAATGAACGTAAAAATCCAAATGTCCAAAATATAAAATTATAAATGCTTGTCCAATAGAAATAAACAAAATATAAAATAGCCATGTGCAAATTAAAATATGGCCTAAATCATATCCCTTTAAATAAAACAATACACAGGAGGTTCGTCAGAAGAGGAGGATTTTCGCTTTCTGTTGGACTCTATTAAGTCTGTATACCCCGTCAGTTTGTTGGGGTGAACCCTCCGTTGACAGAAAAAATATCAATGAGGCTACAGGGATTTATCCATTAAAATAGACTCATCATCACAACAAAGAGGAGCCTACTCAAATTCAAACAGAAACTTTATATGTGGGAAACATAATGCTTTGTAGCACCATTATTGTACCTTATGATGCACTTCTCCACGATATTCCAAAGTCCCTTGATGCTTTGCGCGAAATATGTGCAGAACTTCCGGTTTAGCGTAAACACGTTATGTATGCTATGCAATGTTCCAGCCCTCACGTCATGACTGTTGCATGCTTCACAAATACTATTACACTACTAACTAACGCTTACATTACAGTGTGAAATATCCACATTAATACCAGTAACCTATTTAAACACACTCAATTTCAAAAATAACGTATATAACCGAAGTATTTTGAGCAATAATAGCCTAATTACATAGCAATGATGAAATCTTATCTGTGTTCAGTAGATGGAGACAGAGACCGTAAATCAACAATACAGTTCAATCCGCTTCTGTTTTGCTCCAGAAAACGATGTCAGCTAGGTCTATCAGCAAAAGTGAATGCGACGATAAGAAAATTTTCGGTTACGCTGACCAAAACAACGCTATTCCAACAGCAAAAATAGACATGTTATACATCGTTAGAAAGCTTATACTCTCACCTACTGAATAAATGAATTGTCAATCAAGCCAGACTGTCCTGCGGGCGACACCGCCGTAAACAACGCCTGTGGTATGACGCACAGCTATTTTGGAAGGTACCCAGGCATCACAAATGCGCGTATATTTCACAAACGGATTGTCCAAGACAATAAATGACCACTCAGTCAAATAGTTATCTATCCACAGCCAAAACTAACATACAACTTACCACCACATATTTTCTCAAGTTCGAAGTTGAGTTCTTGTAGGCTGAAATGTCCACATTTCTAGGCAGACAAAGAAGGCAGCGCATAATGTAACTACTGTTTTTGGTAGTCTCTAAGTAAAACGTAGTTTGAATGTGAGGCCAGGGGTGTTCTGCCTCCTACGAATCACCCGCCGTTGTTTCAGCCATTGTTGTCGCCCACTCATCCTTCTGTGTGCTGTGACTAGCTACGTCTGATTGGTGAAACGGAGTCATGTGGGGCTATGACAGCGCCAAAGCAAAGACCAGTCAGCCTCTTTGGCTGAAGTCTCTCTGAGAGAATGAAACAAACAGAACGTGCATTGAATAAAAAATGGGTAAAAAAATAAAAGTAACGAGCGGAATGTAGCCGAATATAAGGGAGTAAAAGTAACATTTTTTCTTCACAAATATACTTGAGTAAAAGTGAAAAGTATGTTGCATTAAAACTACTCTTACAAGTACAATTTATTCAAAAAGTTACTTAAGTAAATGTAACGGAGTAAATATAATGCGTTACTACCCACCTCTGTCTTCAAGTTTATGTTTCTGGAAAACGGTTTGTTCCCAGATAGCCAGCGGCTCCGGGCCGGATCTGGGCCAGTTCTGGCCCAAAGTCAGCGCTGCTGGGCCGGACACGGCTCAGATCCCGCCCAGAGTCGCTGGCTATCTGGGTTACTATGAGTTTTCCGTTTTGTTTTGTGTAGTCTAACATAGGAGCATGGCTTTGTGAAGAACAAACATAACAAATGTGAGTTTTTCTTATTAATGGTAAATTACATTACATTCGATCCGTGAATGTTAAATGTTTTTGTAGATGGGAAATTCAAAGCTTTTGTGAGGTTGACTACTCGTGTAAAGTACCATGGTCGGTTGGGGCGTGTTAATGGGTGACTTTGTGCCACATGGAAGTATTGAATGTGGGCTTATAGGCAAGTAACTTTGGGAGGGATATACCTCAGAACTATGATGATTGTACACATGTAGTGCAGTGCTATAGAAAATATGAGTTAAACATTTGATGCACTACCATACAATATAATACTTGTTTTAGAATGTTTTTTTATTGCAAATGGTGAAAATCTCCAATGAAGGTTACATGCATAATAAGCATGCATAATAAACATCCCAATGTAAAAACTAAGGTAATTAATCAACTGCATTTAAAACTGAAAAAAGAAAACTGCATTTAATGTGAAGTGTTTGCTTTTGCCAAAAAAATGTGTACACCTAAATATAGAGGTATTTATACATCTGCTGTTCTTTAGGAGGGATACAGCACCATTCTTCCATGAGAGACTCTGTTCGAGAATCTCCAATAAATGCTAAGTCCTCCCGCTCCTGCTGGACCTGTCCTTCACCCTGCTGAACCTGTCCTTCACCCTGGATGGCTCCACAGTGTCACCCTCTTCATCTGTCAGGAATCTCAGAGTGGCACTGGACACCAGACTGTCCCTCTCTGAGAACATCATGGCAGGTCAGACCTCTTCAGACTGCAACATAGTTCCCCTGACCCCCTTCAGATAACCTTTTTCACTCTTGTTATTTCTTTTCTTTCTTTCTTTTGAGTAATCCTATAGTTTTAGCTGTGTAATCAAGTCGCACTTTGTTCAGTTACAATACAAATATATATATTTTTTATTACACTTATTGATTATAAATGTGCCTTCTTGGTGGTATCGCATTTTTGTGTTCCTGAGAGTTAAACTTAGGTTCTCCACTGTTGTACATCCCTCTGGATAAGCATGTCTGCTATGTGATTGTAGTGTGGTGGAATGTAAAATGCACTCTTGGGTTCAGATCTTAGGATTGGCAATGGCAACCATTTCATGTCACACAAGGATTTTCAAAACATTACCTCCTCTAGTGTCTTATTCAAATTCCTACAAGAAAAGTAGTCTGGAAGGTAAACCATGGATACCCTTTCATAATGTTTAACCACAACATCATAAATGGGGCTGAGGGTTCAGCCCTCTCTGTGATATGGTATGAAGTTATTTCTGCCTGTGTTCATGCAACATTCGAGCTTGACCAGAGGGAGTCTCCCACGCTCATTTCCCCCGTCAAACCTTCATCCACGGTCCTGAAAGGTACTCCATATTCTTAGAGAAGGACAACATCTGAGGGCAGCTGTTGTAAAAATGGAGAAAATACTTTATTTCTTGTTGATACCGTAATACTGCATGTATTTATGGTACACTCTCAGAAAAATGGAACAAAAAGTGCAAAGAAATGTGCGCATGCTTGTCAATGGAGGGGAACCTTATAGGTACATACAATGTTACCCCTTGCTAGCAATACTGAATTAATTTGTAAATTAATTATCAGTATCAGTAGCCAAATAGAATATTGTTGTACTTTCAGGGTAAGGATGTAGATCTCATTTAAACATTGGGGTGGGTCAAACACACAGGAAATTTGCTTTCAGATTCTTTTTGGAGGGGGGGGGGGATACTAATAGTACCACCCAGTGCAACATGATAATATTGAGGGGGACCATGTAATGTTTCCAAAAGTTGGGGGGTTTGTGTGTCCCCTGTCTGACTCAGGATCTGCGTTCATGAATCAGGGTACATTTGATCCTGAAAGAATAAAACTCCACTGCACTTTTATTGCTGAGTGTATAGGGATGGTTAGTCACATGAAAAGTTTAATGTTTAGGTTTGTCAAGTAAATTGCTTACTTGTTGTCAGCAATGCCCCTGAAAAAAATTAGCTATTCCATGACAATATGCAGGTAATTTAGGCAGCTGCTCACCTGATTTTCTCCACCCCTCTGGTCTCCCCTCCTGACTGCCCAGTGAGGTCTTTCCTGGGGGTGGGTTTGGTGTTACCCTGGGGTCCCAGCTCCAGGGAGTCCATGGGGCCCTTCGTTGGCTGCTGGCCTGGGTGAGCTTGTGGCCAAGAACTGGCCTGTCATTTTTCCGTCAGGTCTCCAGCATGTTTGCAGTTTGTGGCATTTCTGAGTTAGAAAACGAAGACAAACATGTGAGGTAATAATTCTTCAGAAAAATAAAAAGGAAATGGCTACAAAAAGATTTTAAGCTAACATATGAACAGGTTGTTGTGTTGTGTTGTAAAACTGTTAAGATTCCAAGGAAAAGATATGAGGCAGGAACTGTAAACAGTGTTCTTGATTCTGTAGAATATGAGACAGTTCACACAAAACAATGGAGGGGCATGTCCCTTTGAGAATTTACGACATTCAGATCATATCACTTGGTGTTCACCTTCAGCTTAGCAAATCATCTTTTGTTACATTCGCTGTTCTACCAAATAAGGTCAATAATGTTATATTTACTGCTTTAGAGAGAGGAAGTCTGGTGCCCCTCCCATCTAACCCACAATGTTAGTAATTATGAGCTATGGACAATACTGACTAGTCATGTTATATATGTAATGTGACATTTTAACTTCAATGGTGCAATTGTAAGATGGGAATACACTCTATAAAAGTCACCTTTGTGTGCATAAATACTTTCTGTGTGTTTCGTAAGCTTTCATTTGGTGAAATGTAAATGCATAAAAATACCCTTAAATAAAAGCTGATAATGTGCACTTTACCTACATGTGAATTGTTTGATTACACTAAACTAAAATTGTGGAGTACTGTGGAGAATATATATACATACATGTGAAAATAAAAGAAAATATGACTTTGTCCCAAACATGGAGCTGACTGTATATAAGTAGTCTGTGCCAAACAGAAATTTATATAGTCCTTGTAAGGTGAAGTTTCACATCCTCGTCAGAGGACCCTCAAGTATCCCCATCACTAAAGCAAGACATTTCTCCTCCTCCCTCCACTGGATGCCAGTCACTAAGTGGTGGGACTAATTACCATATCTCTCAAAAGATTTAAATGGACAAATTGCATTTTAGTTTAAGATATGAGATAAGTTTCAAAATATTAATAAATATTGATTTTTGGTTAAATATATGAATTCTTAACTATGATTTGTGTTGGATTACATCTGTTAGATTTGTTATTGCTTTCAATAAAAACCAAGATTTAAAATAAAAGCTAAATATTTAATTTTGAACAGAAAATATTTATTTTTGGGTAAATATTTACATTTTTCACCAAGATTTGGAATTAAATAAATATGAAGTTAAATGTTCAAATCTATTTCATTTAGTCAACCTTCAGGTAACCAGGAACACCAAATTCAGATCAAAATCACTATTCCAAGGGGGATTAAAACATAAAACACAAAGTTGCCCAACAACACAGTTGACAAAGAAGTTACAAGCATCAAATGGGAAATGAAACAACAGTATAATAAAACAAAGCAGAGGTGAACAGCAGGATCATACTTCACTCATACAGTCATGAATTACATGTTTAAAATCATGAAATGAAATTAATTTGTCTACTTTAAGATTTTTTTTTCAGATTGTTCCAACTATAAGATACAAAATATCTGAAGCCCAGCTTTCTGAATTCAGTAGAGGGACAAGGGACTTTAAAGAATATCGCATCCATAGACCAGAGTTGATAATTATGTAAATTCTAATTCGGAGACAGCTGAGGTCAGAGGGAAATAGCCAAATTATTATTTTATCAATGAATACATACCAATGAATCAATCGGCGCTGATGTAGATTCAGCCTAGATCAGTACTGTACATTTTAGATATAGTGAATTTCATTAACATGAGTCTAATTTATTGCAGTTACTGGATAACTGTAACTCAATAAATGGCCAAAGCATTAATGGCTTAATTAACTAATTGAACTACTAATTGTAGTTCAATTTAATTTCCATTGACTGTGTGTACTGCAGTCTAATTGCATGCCTACATTGAAATGTAGGCTATAGTCTGTAATTATGCTACTGAACTTATAAAATGTATTGTATGTATGGCAAAAGCCTTGCTTGAAAGTAATAGTTTCTAGTGTGTTTCAAAACATATTTTTAAAAATGAATGTTGTACTATTTTTACCATGAAAGCACCATTTGCATTTCACATACATTGCCAAATGAGTGTATGGCATGCATTAAGCACATGTTACAATGCAATAATATCACAAATATTTCATCATGCCTTACATTTCCAGTGAGACCATGACTGTGATGACTTGAAATTCATTCTTGTGAAGTGAATTATTCTTGTAAATTGTGACTTCCCCAAACGTATGAGCGATTACTGGCCACATCTTTATCTCCAGAGAGAATATAAGGTCAGGTGCACAGAGAGAAGGGCATCCAGAACACCTCTGATCTTCAGCTCTACACCAGCCTGAGACCTCCAACTGTGACCACACCCAGCCACCTACCTGACTACACGAAGTATCAGAACCATCTGACTACCTATCCTCTTCTTCCATTGTTTCATCCGCAACCTCTACCGTTTCCTGCATTCTGTCTGAACTTTGTTGTACCCCCCGTTTACCCTGTCTACTACTCTGCCCTTCCACGATTAACACATTATTTTCCTCCCTCTCATTGTCAACTTGTTTTAAATGCTCCAAGCCCAGTAAATCTTTACTTACCTCCTGTACCGAGCAGGGACCCTCGCCTGGGTCAGTGCTCTCCTCCTGTACCGAGCAGGGACCCTCACCCGGGTCTGTATTCACCGCCTGTGCAGAGGAAGGTCCCTCTCCCGGGTCTACGGACTCAACGGAGTCTCCAGAAAATGGTTTCTCTGTAACTACCGTGGGCCTACTCCCTGTAGCCGACCCATTATCACTCTGTGTTTGTTCTCCCGTCGATCGACCCTTCTCTCCCTCTTTTTCCGCTGCCCGACTCATCTACAACCTTCCAAAATTCTCCCACGTCACCCCTCTGCTGCGATCACTCCACTGGCTACCGGTCGCTGCCTGGATCCGGTTCAAAGCCCTGACCCTTGCCTACACTGCAGCCAACAGGACAGCCCCCATCTACTTGCAGGACAGCATTCGATCCTATGTGCCTGCTCGACCACTCCGCTCTGCAGCAGCAGGGCGCCTTGTAACCCCTCCCACCCGCCCAAAGGGATCACAGAGCTTCTCCACCCTAGCTCCCCAGTGGTGGAACGAACTCCCCATCCCTCTCCGAACCTCCCCCTCACTACCCATCTTCTGCTGTGGCCTGGAGACTTATCCCTTCAGACTATACCTAGACTAACTACCACCACACTGTATATTTTACTCTAAATCCACCCCCCCCCCCCTTTATGACACTTGTTACATGTTGCCCCATCCCAGCGCTTTTTGGTAATTTGTATTTGTCCTAATACTGTAGCTTATTCTTCTGCCTAGTTGGCTTTGCAGAGGTTAGGTCTGAATAGTGTTCACTAAACTGTGAACTAAACTGTGTTCTTGGCTAGAAATAGCTGTACAAAATAAGTATCTTATCTTACTGAACCAGTGTTTAGCAGTTGTCTATGACCATGAAATGCACTTTTTGTACGTCGCTTTGGATAAAAGCGTCTGCCAAATAAATGTAATGTAATGTAACTTACACGGAACAAAACATCTAATGTTTTTGTGGGTGAGCTTAAAAACATAAATACTTGTCTGCGAAAAGACAGAACATGTTTTAGCGCAGAATTTTTACACCTGAGTGGAATCATTTTTAACGCGCTTGAAAACTTACAAAATCTACTCAGTTCCTTCTCCATCGCCCCATTCTTCATGAAGGGTGGAACATTTGAAATGGCTATTTTTGTGGCCGGTGCTGACAGTGGTGTTATTTGCATAAACATTTCCTTCACCCAGAGACCATTTTCAATCAGCTGACTGACAAGAGAGAGAGAGCCCGAGTATGCCGCAGCTGAAAGCGAAACTGTATAAGTTAATTTTATGTTTTATATTATTTATTGCGTTTGTTGCTATTTGGACTCAGATTCTTAAACCCCCCCCCCTCCCCCCCCCCCAATCGCCCCAGAAGCGTATAAATACAGAAATCATGCCTTACATTTTACACACTGTATTGAATTCAGAGCCACACACCAATGAAGAATCAGCAATTGATCCGCCAAGATGAGCGTAAGTGTGGAGCATTTTGGATTTTTCTAAAAGCTGAAAAATAGACACTGCAAATGCTGCAACTGATGAGTAATTAGTTTGGTTTCATTAAATCCAAGTCTTATCATTGAAATGATGTTAATGTGACATAAAGAGAGAGAATATTTACACAACAGATACAGTTAGAAGAGAGGTTATTCAGTTAATTGTTTGATAGTTAATCAGTTGCATAACAGAGTCCCTGTGTCTCAGTGTGTTGCTAGCCCCAGCTCTGTCTGACATGCAGGAGATTCCTTACACAGTTCTGCCTCCCTGCTGATTAAACTGTGATATTGTTGACTTTCTAATGTCTACTGCCTAAGATACGTGAAAGAGTCAATGTATGGAATCCAGATAAATTAGCATGTCCTCACAGTACATAATCACAAGAAAACATAAACCATTTCTCACCATAAATTTTCCTTTTTTTCTGTTTGAACGGAAGTTGAAGTTTAAAATTGTGTCCTTCAAGCCAGGAATGGAACTGAAGGTCAAAGGAGTCCCCAAACCCAATATCGATCGGTGAGTCATTGGTGCCAACTGTTCATGCTTTTGCTAAATCACTTGCCATCTTCATCCTTGATCATCCATCATCCATCCCTTGTGTGTCTCTCTTCCTCTACCAGTTTCTCGATCAATGTGTGTGACTCAAAAGAAAACATCACGCTGCACTTTGACGCACGCTTCGACTATGCCGGTGACCAACGAGTCATCGTCCTGAACTCCAGGAAGGATGGGCGCTGGCAAGACCCAGTGGAAGAGAGAAACTTCCCTTTCCAGTGGGGGCAGGAGTTTGAGGTGAGGCCTCGGACAGGGAGACACTGAGGTGGACGTGCTGAAAGGAGAACTTGTCCAGTCCTCTGTGCCTGTGTTCAATGGATCAGCCTGCAATTTGGTATCAGCGTCATAGGGGGCACTGAGGGGCAATTTCCCCCAAATAGGCACTTGTACCCCACCAAACACAGACTGCAATAGCAAATTCCCCCAGCCCTGGTTGGCAGGCTAAACAATATTAATGTGTACAGAGTTGTCCATGTGATGTAAATAACATTTGCAAAGTCAAGTGAATAGGCCCCATAAACCTGAAATACCCATCCATCTGAAATACCCTGGTGTTGACCCTGCTGCAACTGTTCAAGAAAATTAACTATAACGTTTGTGTCCAATTATGTAAAGTTAGTTTTTACAGAAACTGATATAAGTATAACTATAACTAATATACATGAAGATTAAGTCCTGCATCAAATAGATTTTGATATTTATTCTTTGCAGGCTTGTTACTTCATTGTTTTTTAGTGTAGTCATAGTGTGATCTATGTGAACTGGACTGTGTTAACTTTCTTTCTTGGTAACTTAACTCGCCTTCTCTCCCCAGCCCCTTTTTAACGTTCCTATGATCTCTCCTCCTCTCTTCCAGGTGACCATTATCTTCGCCGATAACAAATTTTACATTAATCTACATGATGGCCAGGTGCTGCAGTTCCCCAACCGTCTGGCTGACAAACAATATGATTATATTTTGATTAAGGGAGAAGTCACAATCAAAGGCATATATGTGAATTAAAGACCAATCAGGAGGTGCGAGCCATCCTCTTTTTGGCTCCTGATTGGCTGATCTGCTTCTGTTTCCTGCTTCCTTCCTACAGCTGTGCTATGACTGCACTTCGTCCCTCCCAGACATCAGTGCCTTTAATCTTGTGCTTCTCTGCAACATTTAACAGACCCCCTCTGGCGTCTGTCCAAACTCACTGAGTGTGAGAATAATTCCAGCTTCAATAATAAATCTCTGTCATGAGCAAATTTACTCATCGTGTGTGGCTGTTCTTTTGGTGGTGGTGGGGGGGGGGGGGGGGGGGGGTCCAGTTCTTACAACAGATCTGTTTTTATTGTTGTTTTAGTTCATTGTTTTCACTCGGAACTCGTGAGGGGGAAGGGTGAAGGTGTTTAGGTATTTTTTGTGTTGGTATGGGAGCGCTCTCTCTCTCCAAGAAGCAAACGACGGTGCAAACCCAGAACTGCCGCATCTCGCTCCCAGGGGTGAAACATCGGCATGTGACTGTCTCAAATTCACCCTTCAGCCAGAACAGGATAAACATGTTTTACAGTATTTTCTAGGCTAGTTAATGGTGTTTATTCTGGATCTTTAATACCAATTACATTTCACAAATTCTTCATTAACTCAGCTGGATGTTATCTGAGGACAGAGAGAGAGAGAGAGAGAGAGCCCAAGCACACCGCAGCTGAAAGCGAAACTGTATAAGTTACTTTCATTTTGTCTTTGTTGCTATTTTGACTCAGATTCCTAAACCCCCGCCCCAATCGCCCCAGAAGTGTATAAATACAGGAACCACGCCTTACATTTTCAGTGAACTTCACGTTCAGTGAGCTGCACGTTCAGTGAGGTTCACGTTCAGTGAGGTTCACGTTCAGTGAGCTGCACGTTCAGTGAGGTTCACGTTCAGTGAGCTGCACGTTCAGTGAGGTTCACGTTCAGCGAGCTGCATGTTGGCAATAGGCGATCTGTAGGCTGTAGGCGATCTGACTGCTCTCTTGGGCGATTGATTGTGTCTGACACGCACTTCCTGTTGCTTCCCACCCCGGCACTTGTCTGAGATGCACATAAAAAGGCGAACCACACCTTACATTTTATACTGCAGTGTAATCAGAGCCGCACAGCAGTGAAGAATCAGCAGCTGAACCGCCAAGATGAGCGTAAGTGTGGAGGATTTGGTGTTTTTCTAAAAGCTGAAAAATAGACACTGCAAATGCTGCAACTGATGAGTAATTAGTTTGATTTCAGTAAATCCAAGTCTATCTTATCTTAATGTGACATAAAGAAAGATGATACTTGCACAGTAGATGCAGTTAAGAGAGAGGTAATTCTGTTGTTTAGTAGTTATTTACAGTTTTTCTCAAATGTTTACAATAAAACTGGAACTATGCACACGATGGTGAAAACTTGAAGCTCATATGTCAACAACAAAGACTATTTCTGCAAAACTCTAAGCACAATTCCTTTGTTTTCACTCAAATAGCAATTCTAAATCACATTTTTGCACAACTCTACACACAAAATCTCATTATTTAGCACAATTTTGATAATCAAGCCTTGTTTGTTCACATGGAAAACACTGGCCTTCAAATGTCAAACTTTAAGTACCAATTGGTCTCACTCATGCCACACCTGCTCAAACTCAATTGGCTAAACTTTTCAATTATCTGTCAGAGCATAAAAGAGACCTCAGGTGACTTCTGTTGTGTTGGAAAACAATGGAGCAACACGCAGCACAGCAAGGCAGAGGCAGAGGCAGAGGCAGAGGCAGAGGTAGAGGTAGAGGTAGAGGTAGAGGTAGAGGTAGAGGAGGAGGAGGAGGAGGAGGAGGAGGAGGAGGTGGTGGTGTACGTGTACGAGGTGGACGAGGAAGAGGGAGATGACCTAACATTTCAAATGAAATACGTGCAACTTTGGTTGATCATGTATTTGTTTTTTGTTTTTTTTACAGCAGGCCTACAAACTACGATTTTTATTTTTGCAGTCTGCTGAACAAAGATTTATTTTACAGTAACAAATAAAGATTTGCTTTGTTACCTTTTTGAATTTGTTCATTGATTTCATATATGACAACAGATCATTACATCCATTGTCCAGACTGACACAGTCTAGGCATGTTCTCGTTTTGAGAAGACACAAATGTTATATATTTTGGCAAAACTCATAATTCACTGATAAGGAAAAAGGAAAAACACTTCTAACAATGTTCAGTATGACTCATGATGGAACCTGGGTTGTGAGTGCAGCCCAACTGGACCTCATTGGCAGGGCAATGCAGTAAGATGTGCATTGTATCATACACAATAACAACAACACTCAAAGTGATAACGGTTCACACACTTTGCTGTACTGTACTGAATTAGAATTAGGTTTACCTAGCAAATGCACTATTTATATGATGATATATTTACTGTATTGTATCATGGCAACAATCTTTATATTTACTATAACATTGCAGCCTATTTGGGACCCCTTGAAAAGAAAACTAAAACTTCAAAAAAGGATAAAAAATAAGCAATTTTTACACGATTTTATACACTTGAATATGTAACATGACCTCATGAGGCCAGAACATATATACTATATTTTGATGGTTGTGTTTTTAAATTTATTGCACCAGTGTGAAATCAATGCTCAATAAGACCTATTCATATGAGGCCTGTGTGAATCATTTTGATGGAAAAAGTCAGTTTTGAGAAGAGAGAACATGGTTTTGGATGCATGAATGCATTTTGCAAGAGATTTGTGTAGTTTTGGCAAAAGGTTAACTGTTGCTGTGCTTTGTGTGTAGAGTTTTGAGAAACTGAGCTATAGTTTCAGAAAACGTGTTTAAACAATTGAGAAAAACTGTAATCAAGAAACCCTGTGTCTCAGTGTGATGCTAGCCCCAGCTTTGTCTGACATGCAGGAGATTCCTTACACAGTTCTGCCTCCCTGCTGATTAAACTGTGATATTGTTGACTTTCTAATGTCTACTGCCTAAGATACATGAAAGAGTCAATGTATGGAATCCAGATAAATTTGCATGTCTTCACAGTACGTAATCACATGAACCATTTTTCACCATAGATTTTCCTTTTTTTCTGTTTGAACAGAATTTGGAGTTGAAAATTGTGTCCTTCAAGCCAGGAATGGAACTGAAGGTCAAAGGAGTCCCCAAACCTAATGCCGCTCGGTGAGTCATTGGTGCCAACTGTTAATGCTTTTGCTAAATCTCTCGCCGTCTTCATCCTTGATCATCCATCATCCATCCCTTGTGTGTTTTCTTTTCCTCTCCCAGGTTTGCGATCATTGTGGGCCATTCAAAAGAAAACATCACGCTGTACTTTGATGTACGCTTCAACCATACTGGTGACCAACGAGTCAGCCTTATGAACTCCAGGAAGAATTGGCAATGGCAAGTCGAAGTGCGAGACAAAAACTTCCCTTTCCAGTGGGGGCAGAAGTTTGAGGTGAGGCCTCAGACAGGGAGACACTGAGTTGGACGTGCTGAAAGGAGAAATTGTCCAGTCCTCTGTACCTGTGTTCAATGGATCAGTCTGCAATTTGGTATCAGCATCATAGGGGGCACTGAGGGGCAATTTTCCCACAAATAGGCACTTATACCCCCCCAAACACAGACAGCAATCGCATATTCCCCCACCCCTGGTTGGAAGCCTAAACAATATTAATGTGTACAGAGTTGTCCATGTGATGTAAATAACATTTGCAAAGTCAATTGAATAGGCCCCATAAACCTGAAATACCCGTCCATCTGAGATACCCTGGTGTTGACCCTGCTGCAACTGTTCAATGAAATTAACTATAACGTGTGTGTATACATCAAGATTAAGTCCTGCATCAAATAGATTTTGATATTTATTCTTTGTAGGCTTGTTACTTCATTGTTTTTCAGTGTAGTCACAGTGTGATCTATGTGAACTGGACTGTGTTAACTTTCTTTCTTGGTAACTTAACTCGCCTTCTCTCCCCAGCCCCCTTTTAACTTTCCTATGATCTCTCCTCCTCTCTTCCAGGTGACCATTATCTTCGCCGATAACAAATTTTACATTAATCTACATGATGGCCATGTGCTGCAGTTCCCCAACCGTCTGGCTGACAATCAATATGATTACATTTCGATTGATGGAGAAGTCACAATCAAAGGCATACATGTGAATTAAAGACCAATCAGGAGGTGCGAGCCATCCTCTTTCCGGCTCCTGATTGGCTGATCTGCTTCTGTTTCCTGCTTCCTTCCTATAGCTGTGCTGTGACTGCACTTTGTCCCTCCCAGGCATCAGTGCCTTTAATCTTGTGCTTCTCTGCAACATTTAACAGACCCCCTCTGGCGTCTGTCCAAACTCACTGAGTATGAAAATCATCAATCAATCAAAAAAAATTTTTTTTTTAAAGATGTCTTTGCTTGTTTATGTGATAATATGCTGAAAATAATAAATTGTTCTTTAGAGATTGGTAACTTCCCTGATGCTCTAAAGACTGGTGTAGTGAGACCATTACTTAAGAAAAATAATCTGGACTGCTCTATTCTCAGTCATTTTCGACCTATATCAAATCTCCCTTTTCCTTGGTAAAATACTAGAAAAAAAGTGGTCTTTAGCCAACTAAATAGTTTCCTAAATGAAAACAGTATTCATGATGATTTCCAGTCTGGTTTTCACTCAAATGATAGCACAGAGACTGCGTTGGTGAAGGTAGTTAATGACCTCAGACAGAGTATTGATGATAATAATATATCAGTTCTTATTCTTTTAGACTTGAGTGCTGCATTTGACACCATAGACCATGAAATACTAATGCACCGCCTTGAGAATTGGGTTGGTCTCTCAGAAACTGTGCTAAAATAGTTTCGGTCATATTTGACAGGGAGCACATTTTATGTCTGTCTAGGTGACCATGTCTCGAAGAAGGCTGAGATTAATTGTGGAGTTCCACAGGGATCGATACTTAGGCCTCTACTTTTCACTCTGTATATGCTCCCCTTAGGCAAAATTATTGGCAAACATGGTGTAAAATTCCATACCTATGCAGATGATACACAGTTATATATGTCTGTAGGGCCAGATGACGACAATGTTTTTAATACATTGGTTGACTGTCTGTCAGACATCACTAGCTGGATGTCCAAAAACTTCCTGAAATCGAATGAGGAAAAAACTTGGTTTAGATTTTATCCCAAGAGAGCCTAATTTATTTACAAGTTTTTCCCTCTGAACGCTTGGATCTACAAGAAGAACCTCAAAGTAAAGAACTTGGTGGTCATTTTTGATTCTGATCTGAGCTTTAGTTCACACATAAACTCAGTGACAAAAACTGAATTCTTTAATTTAAGAAGTGATTATTATTATTATTATTATTATTATTATTATTATTATTATTCCAGCTTCAATAATAAATCTCTGTCATCAGCAAATCTACTCATGGTGTGTGGCTGTTCATTGGGGGAAGGGGGTCCAGTTCTTACTACAGATCTTGTGTATGAACATACTTTAAGGGTCACTGTAGCATTAGGTCCAGTGGAACGGATTGGTCTCAGCCCCGCTGACTGGTGGAGAGAGCACATGCACCTGGGCTGCGTTAACCAATCAGCCCAGGTGCTTAAAGGTGTGTTCCTCTCTACAGTTTGGGGTCGCGACTGGGAGTACACACTGAGAGAGCATGTTTCTAAGTTTTCATTTCTTCACAAAAGCTAGTGAATCTGATCAGCTAAAAAGCTCAGTTTTGTTTTGTCTTTGTAATTTTTTTATTGTTGTTTTAGTTTATTGATTTCACTCGGAACTCGTGAGGGGGAAGGGTGAAGGTGTTTATGTATTTTTTGTGTTGGTATGGGAGCGCTCTCTCTCTCTCCAAGAGGCAAACGACGGTGCAAACCCAGAACTGCCGCATCTCGCTCCCAGGGGTGAAACATCGGCTTGTGACTGTCTCAAATTCACCCTTCAGTCAGAACAGGATAAACATGTTTTACAGTATTTTCTAGACTAGTTAGTGGTGTTTATTCTGGATCTTTAATACCGATTATATTTCACACATTCTTCATTAACTCAGCTGGATGTTATCTGCGGACATTCAGGTCAGGTTTCTCCATAAAAGGATAGATGTTGAAGCACTTGGGACGTGAACTTTTACCTCACTGAACGTGCAGCTCACAGCTGCAATTCCATCACCAGTGGCCACACGGACATGCACAGAAAAAGAATGATTTGGTTTCTATGTTGTGATAATAATTATTTCTTCTTTTTAATTTCAAAAAAAGTAAATGTCCATCTTCATCTTTTGGCTTAATAACAGTTTAAGAAAATGGTTCCAAAAGGGGTTAAAGAAAGCCTGGTTCTCCTCACAGTAGGTCACCTTGTTCTTGGAGTGAGTGATTTCAGTATCTCAGCTACTCAAGAGAAGTCATTCTGGATTTATCACACATACCCTCCGGAAAATATGTTAATGCATGAACAAATATTTCTTTGGCAGATTGGACTCCTTGTCTGTGAATTATGTTTCTAACTTCCACATTTAAATGTAAAAAAAAAAAAAAGACGACACATACAATGACATTAGGGCCAATGAGAAGACAGGGAGGGACAGAGGGCCAATGAGAAGACAGATGGGCTCTTTGCCGAGATCGGTCCGTTCAGAGCCGTCGATAGCAACTCTTTCTATCTACGGCTCTGGGTCCGTTGCTTTGTGGTTGTAGACATCACCACCACTGCTCTTTGCTCTGTTGCATTTCACTAAAAGCACCACTAGATGTCAGCCTTGAGTGGTAATGCACCTCTGAGTGCACAACCTGGGTTGTGGGATTTTGTTGTCATCTTTTTTGTTTGATGAAGAAAACAGTCCTAACGAAGAGCTGCCTCATTTTTAATTTCAATCATTTTATGGAATCATCACTATCATTATTCTGGCTTTGTTTCTAACCAGGCTCCCATTCTGTAGTTAAAAGCAGTGGGCAAAATGTTGGAAGCACAAATACAGATACATTCTCAGTGTACGTTTATATTGGTCGGCTCTCCCATGTAAAACAGCGGTTTTTGATCCTCAATGTCTCCGCCGTTTCAAAACCAATCTCCGTACATTTCACACATCACATTACATTACATTACAGGCATTTGGCAGACGCTCTTACCCAGAGCGACGTACAACAAAGTGTATAACCATAACCAGGAACAAGTATGACGAAAACCCTAGAGAGAAGTACCGGTCCAAGTGCAGGGAACAACCACATAGTTCAACTTGGACCCTGAAGGTTAAACTGATTAAGACTAACACAACGACAACGGCAACAACTACTGCTTGTATTTTTATTTTTTATTTTTATTTTTTCTCTTCTCCACTGCGTTAAAACAGTTAATGCACCTAAGTCACCTACGAAACAGCTGCCTAGTTACAACCCTAAGCTTACGGTCATTTACAGGGGAGTAGGGAGGGATGGGGAGAGGTGCAGCCTGAAGAGGTGAGTCTTCAGTCGTCGTTTGAAATGGGTCAGTGTCTCAGCTGTTCTGACCTCCACGGGGAGGTCATTCCACCATCGTGGGGCCAGAACAGACAGGAGACGTGTTCTGGAAGTGCAGGTGCGAAGAGGGGGAGGTGCCAGGCGTCCTGAGGTAGCAGAACGGAGGGATCTGGCTGGCATGTAGGGTTTGAATATCTTGTGGAGGTATGCTGGGGCTGATCCCTTGACTGCCTGGTATGCTAGGACCAATGTTTTAAATTTGATGCGAGCTATAACAGGCAGCCAGTGGAGGGTAGTGAGCAGGGGAGTGACGTGGGAGCGTCTGGGGAGGTTGAAGACCAGACGAGCTGCAGCATTCTGAATGAGTTGCAGGGGTCTGGTGGCAGATGCCGGTAGTCCAGCCAGAAGAGAGTTGCAGTAGTCCAGGCGGGATAGAACCATTGCTTGGACCAGGAGCTTGGTTGAGTAGGTGGTGAGAAAGGGGCGGATTCTCCAGATGTTATACAGCAAAAATCTGCATGCCCAGCTTACTGCTGCGATGTTCTTGTTGAGGGACAGCTTGTTGTCCATCACCACTCCAAGATTCTTCGCACAGGGTGATGATGTCACTAAGGTGTCCCCTAGGGAAATGGAAAAGTCGAGGAGGGGAGAGGATAGAGCAGGAATAAAGATTAGCTTCGTCTTTCCCGGGTTGAGCTCCAGGTGGTGATTGTCCATCCAGCTCTGGATGTCCCTCAGGCAAGCGGAGATGCAGGCAGGGACCTGTGTGTCTGATGGGGAGAAGGAGAGAAAGAGTTGCGTGTCGTCGGCATAGGAGTGATAGGACAAGCCATGGGCAGATATTACAGGGCCAAGGGATCTGGTGTATAAGAAGAAGAGAAGGGGAACGAGGATTGAGCCCTGGGGAACTCCGGTGGCGAGGGGACGGGGTGGTGATACCTTACCCGCCCGGGCAACCTGGAAGGAACGGTCAGAGAGGTAAGACTCAATCCAGTCAAAGACTGTGCCGCAGATCCCTGTTGCTGCCAGGGAGGACAGGAGGATAGAGTGCTCCACAGTGTCAAATGCAGCAGAGAGGTCTAAAAGAATCAGGACAGAGGAGAGGGGTGGCCTACAATCGATATGGGCTCGTGAACTACCGGTTTTGGTATAATTACGTAACACCATTGCTGTGTCGGATACCCTTAAAGAATTAGCATAACAAATCATACTGTTTTGCCCTTACGTAACTCAATTTAAACCCAGCGGATCCTGACATAACACCGCTCATTCCATCGGTCATTTTGAGACATGGTTGATTTTTCTATTTCCATGGCTGTAGACTTTATTAAATTGAATGAGACCGCAAAATTCTAAATTTGGACGCCGAAATGTCCGTAGACTTAACATGGGGAGATACAATGCTACTTACTAGATCAGGCTCTCCAAGTTTAAATGATCCCATCGTTCTAAAGTTCTAAACGAACATTAGATGTGAACAACGGGAGGCCGTTGTGTCCATGCAACGACGGTGTCGCAGTCACAGCCAGGCAGCAGATAGCTAGGCACACCGCAGTCACATCACTGGCTTTGTCCAAAGTGACAAGCACTGTGATAACGTGTCGGATCCAATAAAGCAAGGGAAACCGTGTTGTTAGCCAGTTATGTTAGTTTAACGTTCGGTGCCGTATTGTCTTTGCTGTCTGTTAGCTAGAAAATTACGGTTGGTATCTTTTAGTAGGATCTTCGTGGCAACTTTCATATCTTGCTAGCTAGCTAACTCAGGTAGGCTAACTAGCTAACAGCGTATAATTTGATATGGCCAGCGAGCAGGGTGTAGGGTGGAAGGTGAACCATAGTTACCCTTCTCATAATGTTTGACCACAACATCATCAAAATGAACATTCTCATGGCCATCTTCTGTTCATTTGTTGAGACTTTGCACGAATGCAGGCTTGCAAGGACAAGTCATCATGAAATAACAAGCATGGACTTGCAGGTGATTAACTTTTCTGGTCGTTTCAAATAATTTATGATGTATGTTAAGACTTGCACACCCACTAAATGAAAACATCATTGCAAAATTTCCCGTGAAGTGCATGGCAGATTTCAATCGCACATCTCCTGTCCAACCCTACAAAAAAAGCGAAGTAAAATACAGTCACAGTGACAGCACGATGCCTAAAACAAGCTGAGCCAACAAAAACATTTCCCAACAGCGCACACACACAAACCACAGGATGCTGTGGATACTCAATGCTGTAGTGTTATTTAACTAGGTGATTGTATTACGAAAAGACACGTTCAGGAATGAAACTGCTTCTGTTGCTTCCATAGTCTGTTGTTGTCCTGTCCCCCTTTTGACCAAGTTGGACAGATGACATCTTCAAGTTTATGTTTCTGGAAAACGGTTTGTTCACAGATAGCCGGATCTGGGCCAGTTCTGGCCCAAAAGTCAGCGCTGCCGGGCCGGACACGGCTCAGATCCGGCCCAGAGTCGCTGGCTATCTGGGTTACTATGAGTTTTCCGTTTTGTTTTGTGTAGTCTAACATAGGAGCATGGCTTTGTGAAGAACAAACATAACAAATGTGAGTTTTTCTTATTAATGGTAAATTACATTACATTCGATCCGTGAATGTTAAATGTTTTTGTAGATGGGAAATTCAAAGCTTTTGTGAGGTTGACTACTCGTGTAAAGTACCGTGGTCGGTTGGGGCGTGTTAATGGGCGACTTTGTGCCACATGAAAGTTTTGAATGTGGGCTTATAGGCAAGTAACTTTGGGAGGGATATACTTCAAAACTATGATGATTGTACACATGTAGTGCAGTGCAGTAGAAAATATGAGTTAAACATTTGATGCACTACCATACAATATAATACTTGTTTTAGAATGTTTTTTATTGCAAATGGTAATAATCTCCAATGAAGGTTACATGCATAATAAGCATGCATAATAAACATCCCAATGTAAAAACTAAGGTAATTAATCAACTGCATTTAAAACTGAAAAAAGAAAACTGCATTTAATGTGAAGTGTTTGCTTTTGCCAAAAAAATGCACGTACACGTAAATACAGAGGCATTTATGCAGAGTCCAGCTGTATCTGCTGTTCTTTAGGAGGGATATAGCACAATTCTTCCATGAGAGACTGTTCAAGAATCTCCAATAAATGCTAAGTCCTCCCACTCCTGCTGGACCTGTCCTTAACCCTGCTGGACCTGTCCTTCACCCTGCTGAACCTGTCCATCACCCTGCTGAACCTGTCCATCATCCTGCTGGACCTGTCCTTCACCCTGCTGAACCTGTCCATCACCCTGCTGGACCTGTCCTTCACCCTGCTGAACCTGTCCATCACCCTGCTGGACCTGTCCTTCACTCTGCTGGAACTGTCTTTCACCCTGCTGGACCTGTCCTTCACCCTGCTGAACCTGTCCTTCACCCTGGATGGCTCCACAGTGTCACCCTCTTCATCTGTCAGGAATCTCAGAGTGGCACTGGACACCAGACTGTCCCTCTCTGAGAACATCACGGCAGTTCAGACCTCTTCAGACTGCACCAGAGCTCCCCTGACCCCCTTCAGATAACCTTTTTCTCTCCCGTTCTTTCTTTTCTTTCTTTCTTTTGAGTAATGCTATAGTGTTAGCTGTGTAATCAAGTCACACTTTGTTCAGTTACAATACAAATATATATATTTTTTATTTCACTTATTGATTATAAATGTGCCTTCTTGGTGGTATCACATTTTTGGGTTCCTGAGAGTTAAATTGATGTTCTCCACTGTTGTACATCCCTCTGGATAAGCATGTCTGCTAAGTGATTGTAGTGTGATGGAATGTAAAATGCACTCTTGGGTTCAGATCTGAGGATTGGCAATGGCAACCATTTCATGTCACACAAGGATTTTCAAAACATTACCTCCTCTAGTGTCTTATTCAAATTCCTACAAGAAAAGTAGTCTGGAAGGTAAACCATGGATACCCTTTCATAATGTTTGACCACAACATCATAAATGGGGCTGAGGGTTCAGCCCTCTCTGTGATATGGTGTGAAGTTATTTCTGCCTGTGTTCATGCAACATTCGAGCTTGACCAGAGGGAGTCTCCCACGCTCATTTCCCCTTCATCCACGGTCCTGAAAGGTACTCCATATTCTTAGAGAAGGACAACATCTGAGGGCAGCTGTTGTAAAAATGGAGAAAATACTTTATTTCTTGTTGATCCGTAATACTGCATGTATTTATGGTACACTCTCAGAAAAAAAGGAACAAAAAGTGCAAATCAATGTGCGTATGCTTGTCACTGGAATGGAACCTTATAGGTACATAAAATGTTACCCCTTGCTAGCAATACTGAATTAATTTGTAAATTAATTATCAGTATCAGTAGCCAAATAGAATATTGTTGTACTTTCAGGGTAAGGATGTAGATCTCATTTAAACATTGGGGTGGGTCAAACACACAGGAAATTAACTTTCGGATTCTTTTTTGGGGGGGGGGGGGGATACTAATAGTACCACCCAGTGTTACATGATAATATTGAGGGGGACCATGTGATGTTTTCCCAAAGTTGGGGGCTTTGTGTGTCCCCTGTCTGACTCGGGATCTGCGTTCATGAATCAGGGTACATTTGATCCTGAAAGAATAAAACTCCACTGCACTTTTATTGCTGAGTGTATAGGGATGGTTATTCACATGAAAAGTTCAATGTTTAGGTTTGTCAAGTAAATTGCTTACTTATTGTCAGCAATGCCCCTGAAAAAAATTAACTATTCCATGACAGTATGCAGGTAATTTAGGCAGCTGCTCACCTGATTTTCTCCACCCTTCTGGTCTCCCCTCCTGACTGCCCAGTGAGGTCTTTCCTGGGGGTAGGTTTGGTGTTACCCTGGGGTCCCAGCTCCAGGGAGTCCATGGGGCCCTTCGTTGGCTGCTGGTCTGGGTGAGCTTGTGGCCAGGAACTGCCCTTTCATTTTTCAGTCAGGTCTCCAGCATGTTTGCAGTTTGTTACATTTCTGAGTTAGAAAACAAAGACAAACATGTGAGGTAATAATTCCTCAGAAAAATAAAAAGGAAATTGCTACAAAAAGATTTTAAGCTAACATATGAACAGGTTGTTGTGTTGTGTTGTAAAACTGTTAAGATTCCAAGGAATAGATATGAGGCAGGAACTGTAAACAGTGTCCTTGATTCTGTAGAATATGAGACAGTTCACGCAAAACAATGGAGGGGCATGTCCCTCTGAGAATTTACAACATTCAGATCATATCACTTGGTGTTCACCTTCAGCTTAGCAAATCATCATTTGTTACATTCACTGTTCTACCAAATAAGGTCAATAATGTTATATTTACTGCTTTAGAGAGAGAGGAAGTCTGGTGCTCCTCCCATCTAACCCACAATGCTAGTAATTACGAGCTATGGATAATACTGACTAGTCATGTTATATATGTAATGTGACATTTTAATTTCAACAGTGCAATTGTAAGATGGGAATACACACTACAAAAGTCACCTTTGTGTGCATAAATACTTTCTGTGTGTTTAATAAGCTTTCATTTCTACATGGCGAAATGTAAATGCATAAAAATACCCTTAAATAAAAGCTGATAATGTGCACTTTACCTACATGCGAATTGTTTGATTGCACTAAACTAAAATTGTAAGAGTACTGTGGAGAATATATATACATATGTGTGAAAATAAAAGAAAATATGACTTTGTCCCAAACATGGAGCTGACTGTATACAAGTAGTCTGTGCCAAACAGGAATTTATATAGTCCTTGTAAGGTGAAGTTTCACATCCTCACTAAAGCTAGACATTTCTCCTCCTCCCCCCACTAGATGCCAGTCACTAAGTGGTGGGACTAATTACCATATCTCTCAAAAGATTTAAATGGACAAATTTAGTTTTAGTTTAAGATATGAGATAAGATTCAAAATATGAATAAATATTTATTTTTGATTAAATATATAAATTCTTAACTAAGATTTGTATTGTATTAAATTGTTATATTTGTTAGATTAAATGTAAAAACTTGCTTTCAATAAAAACCAAGATTTAAGATAATAGCTAAATATTTAATTTGGAACAGGAAATTTAACATTTAAACAAATATTTTTGGGTTACAACAAAACCCTTTTCACCAAGACTTTAATTAAATTTAATTAACTTTAATTAAATAAATATGAAGTTAAATGTTCAAATCTATTTCATTTAGTCAACCTTCAGGTAACCAGGAACACCAAATTCAGATCAAAATCACTATTCCAAGGGGGATTAAAACATAAAACACAAAGTTGCCCAACAACACAGTTGACAAAGAAGTTACAAGCATCAAATGGGAAATGAAACAATAGTATAACAGAACTAAAAAACAAATCAGAGGTGAACAGCAGGTTCATACTTCACTCATACAGTCATGAATTGCATGTTTAAAATCATGAAATGAAATTAATTTGTCTACTTTATGATTTTTTTTCAGATTGTTACAACTATAAGATACAAAATATCTGAAGCCCAGCTTTCCGAATTCAGTAGAGGGACAAGGGACATTAAAGCGTATCACATCCATAGAGCGAAGTTGATAATTATGTAAGTTCTAATTCGGAGACAGCTGAGGTCAGAAGGAAATAGCCAAATTATTGTTTTATTAATGAATACATACCAATGAATCAATTGGCGCAGATGTAGATCAGTATGGTAAACTGTATCCAATGCATGTAAAGTAGAAATGCTCATTTGGAAAAGAAGGGCTAAATATTTTGCCCATAATTTGTGGCAAAATAAACGTAAAGTTAAATGTTAAATCATGGTTTTAATATAAAGCTACATATTTAATTTGAAACCCAAAATTTAAGATATAATAAATATTTTTGCTAAATACTTAACTTTTAAACTCAGATTTGTGATTAAAAACAGATATATTAATGACATCTTAAATCTTGGTTTTGGAAAACTAAGATGTATGATGTAACCTAAAAATATTTTTTGAAAATAAATATTAATTTTTTGAAAATAAGGTTTAAGATTTACAGTAAATGTAATGTTATATTTTTCTGAATATTTGTTATTATTAGAAACTGGACGGTAATTATTAAGATTGAACGAATCACCTCCTTCATGTAATTGGAGCAGCTCCACATATTTGGAATATGGCCTGATGTAATAGACAAGTTTAAAATATGTAATAAGTGCTCTGCAATCTACAGGGCAGCAAGTTTAAGAAAATGTGGATCCAGACAATTCGGTCCAGTGGTGTGTCAATCAAAAAAAGTGCAACAAAAATGTATAAAAAGCAAAAGGAGTAAGAGCAAAATGAGAGGTAAAATCACCATCATGGGAGTATTTTGTCCCACAGAAATGTTATCCTTTTCCATATCAAAAAGATGTCCAGCAGCAATATAATGTCTGTTAAAAGGGGCCAATGTGTTAAGTGTACATGTAGTGAACTCAGAGCTAATTCAGCATCAGGTATTTGAGCAAAATGATGCAGATCAATATGGTAAAGATCATGCATAAAGGGTCGCTCATTAAAGTGCCTGATGTTTCTCTTATTTATGACCCGAGGTTGTGTTTCTCTTCCTTTAATGCTTCTGACACATGCAATAGGACAGTGATTATTAACACATCTTTTGCACACACCACTCACATTTCTTTCACATTTTTTCTAGTCTATTACACAGGATTAAGTCAATTTAGCCTGATTTTTCACTGTAGGTCTAGTTGGTTCAGTAATTATCTGCATTAAATTGAGATCTGAACAAAATTCCTTAAATTCATCAGAGATATCACATATCCAACAAAGTTAAAATCTCCCAAGATAATAATATAAGAAGAAAACAAGAAAGCAGCTAAGTCACCAAGTGTGTCAGCCACACCTGATGGTGTCATGGTTCTGTGTTTTCCTGTCTGTGTTTCCCTTGTTGGGCCACCAGATGGCGGCACTTCGGTTTTGTGTTCTTCTCCCCCGTGTAATTGTATTATTGTTTTCAATTGTCCAATTATTGTTTTTTGATTGTCTCGTTTTCCCTTCCCGCTCTGTGGCCTGATTGTTCATTGTGCCCTCCTGTGTCTCGTCAGTGTCGTGTCTTTTTAAGTCTCCCTTCTCCCTGACTCAGGTGCTGGATCCCTGGTTGTGTTTGCTCTGCTCATGTTCCTGCTCTGTGTATTCCTGCCCATGTTCTGGTTTCCTTGTGTTTTTGGATTTTTCTGGATTTTCTTTGTTCCTGTGTTTTTTGAAGTTGTCGTGTTTTTGAGAGTTGCCATGCGAGGGCTTTTGTTCCCTTTGTCCTTTTGAGTTTTGAGTTTTTTTTCCCTGCACTCTGCTTTTGGGTCCTAACCCCCCACAGCACCCTGACAGATGGAGCCTATATATCCACCAAAGTAAATGTGTTATATCCCATATGTAGCTTTAATTTGATGAATTCACATTGTTTACATTACATTACATTTATTTAGCAGACGCTTTTATCCAACGCGATGTACAAAAGTGCATTTCATGGCCATGGACAACTACAAAACGCAGGTTCATTAAGGTATGATACTCATTTCGTACAGCTATTTCTAGCCAAGGACACAATTCAGTTCACACAGTGAACACTTCTGACCTAACTGATGCCAAGCCAATCTAGGGAGAAGAACAAGCTACAATATTAGGACAAATACAAATTACCAAAAGTGCTGGAATGGGGGTACATGTAACATGAGTGCCATGAAAGGGGGGATTTAAAGTGACATCATTCACAGAGTGGTGGCAGTTAGTCGATGGTGGGGGAAGCTGCGAGACAGACCAGGTAGGCCCAAAAAGGTAGTGAGGGTATGTTGGGAATGCCCGGTGGAGGATTCTGTCTGGAAGGATTTCAACTCTCACATCTGAGAGAACTTTTCCTGTGTCCCGGAGAAGGCTAGAAAACCTGAATTGTGGAAGCGGCTCTTAGGGGCCATGGTCAAAAGCTAGCACACTTCTTCCATAAGAATAAAGCATACAATATACAGTATTTTACACCTCTGAAGACCCATGGTATTGTTTTGTTAGTTACCAAGTGTTCTTTTGGAGTCTCCAAAGGGCCTTTGTGGAAACCCGAAATGGATACTACGTAAAAATGAGAAAGTTGTGTTAGTTGCTCTGTGTTAGTTGCTCCAGCCCTAACAAAGCCCACCTCCTTAAGCAGCTAATAGTAGACTCTGGTGTGCCAAATGAGGGTGGAAATGAAAATCTACAGGACGGTAGATCTCCAGGAACAGGATTGGGCAGCCCTGTTCTGGGTGGTCCAATGCATGCTGGGATAGGCTCCAGCACCTGCCACAACCCTGACCAGGAATAAGTGGGTATCAATAATGGATGGATGTATGTAGTGTATTATCTGCACACGTTAGATATAGTGAATTTCATTAACATGAGTCTAATGTATTGCAGTTACTGGATAACTGTAACTCAATAAATGGCCAAAGCATTAATGGCTTAATTAACTAATTGAACTACTAATTGTAGTTCAATTTAATTTCCATTGACTGTGTGTTCTGCAGTCTAATTGCATGCCTACATTGAAATGCAGGCTATAGTCTGTAATTATGCTACTGAACTTATAAAATGTATTGTATGTATGGCAAAAGCCTAGCTTGAAAGTAATAGTTTTCAGTGTGTTTCAAAACATATTTTTAAAAATGAATGTTGTACTATTTTTACCATGAAAGCACCATTTGCATTTCACATACAATGCCAAATGAGTGTATGGCTTGCATTAAGCACATGTTACAATGCAATAATATCACAAATATTTCATCATGCCTTACATTTCCAGTGAGACCATGACTATGATGACTTGAAATTCATTCTTGTGAAGTGAATTATTCTTGGAAATTGTGACTTCCCCAAACGTATGAGCGATTACTGGCCACACCTTTATCTCCAGAGAGAATATAAGGCCAGGTGCACAGAGAGAAGGGCATCCAGAACATCTCTGATCTTCAGCTCTACACCAGCCTGAGACCTCTACCTGTGACCACACCCAGCCACCTACCTGAGCAGGTGAGATCAAGTGCAGAGAAGCCTGTCTTACAATGCGGCCATTTTATAAATATTGCAGTGTTCACCATGGGATAGATAAATATTACCTTTCTGCCATTAGTTATGTGTAGCTGAAGCCTGTATTCTATAATCTGTTACATGAAACATCAAGGTAAGTTCTAACAAATGATGTGATTTCTGAAATATACATTTGTCAAATATGAATTTGGGTGTCTTTTTCTTACGTGCTTATATATATATATATATATATATATATATATATATATATATATATATATATATGTATGTATATATGTACATACATACATACGCACACACACATGCACAGGGGGAGGAGTTAGGCTTAGACGTGCTGAGCCAGGTAAACATATTCTGGCAAGGTTATTCCCAGTGAGAAATTGCAAAAGAAGCTTATGATTTCCATTGGCAGTGCTCAGTACACACTCAGAAGGGTCGAGCCATTGATTTGATTCGTTAGAGCTTGTCCATGCTAGTTAATTGTCTCACAAGCTCATAAATACAAAAATCACCCATTTTATTTTACTTTGCTTTGTAACCAGAGCCATACAACAGTGCAGACTCAGCAACTGAACCGCCAAGATGAGCGTAAGTGTGAAGGATTTTGGATTTTTTTAAAGCTGAAAAATAGAATATCCAGGTTTATCTTATCATTGATATAATGTTAATGCAACATAAAGAAGATACTTGCACAATAGATAAAGTTAAGGGAGAGGTTATTCTGTTAATTGCTTGATAGTTAATCAATAGAAAAACGGAGCCTGTGTCTCAGTGTGTTGCTAGCCCCAGCTCTGTCTAACATGCAGGAGATTCCTTACACAGTTCTGCCTCCCTGCTTTTTTAAATTTTGAGATTGTTGACTTTCTAATGTCTACTGCCTAAGACAAGTCAGTCAGTGTGTAGAATGCACATAATTTTGCATGTTTAAATTTGCTCTGTTTTAAATAGGAATTGGAGTTGAAAAAAATGTCCTTCGAGTCAGGAATGGAACTGAGGGTCACAGGAGTCCCCAAACCCAATATCGATCGGTTAGTCATTGGTGCCTCTGTTTCTACTAGGACTGTTCATGCTCTTGCTAAATCTCTTGCCATCTTCATCAATGATCATCCATGATTGTGCAAAAGGCTCAGAGTATGGACAGTGAAGACCTAACCTGTTGCTAGGCAACGCCCCTTTCGTTTACGGCTCGCGCTTGCCGCTGTTAATTTTGTGCAAAGTTAGTCAGTTCAACGGTAATTTCTAGCGAGTTAAGTTTCCTTTGTGTGCGTCAATAAATAGCAGTAAGTACACCTTTCTGTATCGTCAAGGATATTTAGTTTAGATTATTAGTGAATCCATTGTCTGATAGTAATTTGTATAGCATAATGTCTAAGTTTTATCAGCAGTATTCCGTTAACATTTACTACTTATTGGCGATTTATGCTAGGTATATTTGAGTGTTATTCCTCGCGACCCTGCATCTACATACGGTAGAATATTCCGTTGTGTTTAGTAAGCTATGTGATTAGCACCGTTTATTTCCTGTTATTGTATAGCTGATATTCAAGATTTCTAACCGTGATGCTAGTTAAATAATATTTGATGCCTAGGGGTGATAGAGAGATTTATGTAGCCTATATAATGTACGGCTGATAATAAGTGTAGAAGTAGGCTAACTGTATCTCTTTTTCCTTGTTTAGAACCAGACACATGCACACCCACCTGATTTAATTCTAAGAGGAGACCAGAGATTGCCTGTGCCTGTGTATTTGCATTCCATTTATAATGAACCCCCCAAAAGAATTTCCTGCCTCCGTGTCCTGACCAGACACCCCATATTGTTGACAAACTCCTAACCACCAAGAGCTTCATTACAATGATCATCCATCCCTTGTGTTTCTCTTTCTCTCCCAGTTTCTCGATCAATGTGGGCAACTCCAGATGTTGTAATGTTGCGCTGCACATTGACATGCGCTTCAACTATAACTGTGACCAACGACAAATCATCCTGAACTCCAAGAAGGGTGGGCACTGGGAAGAAGAAGTGAAGGACTGCAACTTCCCTTTCCATTGGGGGCAGGAGTTTGAGGTGAGGCCTCGGACAGGGAGATTCCGAGTTTGAGGCGGTGAAAGGGGACTTTGGAGACAGGTCCTCTCTGTACCAGTGTTCAATGGATCAGCCTGCAATTTCATATTGCCATCATAAAGGGGCATTGAGGGGCACTGTCCCCTCCCCCCAAACATATGATCACATGTGAATAACATCTGCAAAGTCATTACATTACATTACAGGCATTTAGCAGACGCTCTTATCCAGAGCGACTTACACAACTTTTCACATAGCATTTTACATTGTATCCATTTATACAGCTGGATATATACTGAAGCAATGCAGGTTAAGTACCTTGCTCAAGGGTACAACGGCAGTGTCCTTACCCGGGAATCAAACCTGCGAACCTGCGGTTACAAGCCCAGTTCCTTACCTACTGTGCCACACTCCGTCCCGTGAATCCAAGTCCAGTGAATAAGCCCCCCAAAAACTTAAATACCCGCCCGCCTGAAATACCCTGATGCTGAGCCTGCTGCAACTGCTAAAGCAAAAGCACTTGCATAATACGATAAGATGAGACACTTCACCCAGAAATCTTTAGCCTCCATTCTCAGGAAAACTGAGCTTTACAACCCTGCGTGCAAGAGATATGGACACTTTAAGGCAGGGCTTCATGAGAAATATTCCATTCATATCATTCAACTCTTATACATTTCTTCCTGTATTATGTTCTTTATTTGAGACCAATTATGAAAAATACATTTTTAAAGCAATGGACATTAATATAAATAATATAAATCGAAACAACATAATATCAAGATCAAGACCTGCATTATATAGATTTTGATATTTTTTCTTAGATCATGTATGGGCTTCATTGTTTTACACTGCAGTTGTAGTGAGTTCTGTGTGAACTGGACTGTTTCTTCTTTGGTAACTTAACTCTCCTGCTTCTCTTCCCAGCCCCATTTTAACTTTCCTATGATCTCTCCTCTCATCCAGGTGACCGTTATCTTCGCCGATGACAAATTTTACATTAATCTACATGATGGCCATGTGGCGCAGTTCCCCAACCGTCTGGGTGACAAACAATATGATTACATTTTTATTAATGGAGAAGTCACAATCAAAGGCATACATGTGAATTAAAGACCAATCAGGAGGTGCGAGCCATCCTCTTTCCGGCTCCTGATTGGCTGATCTGCTTCTGTTTCCTGCTTCCTTCCTATAGCTGTGCTATGACTGCACTTTGTCCCTCCCAGACATCAGTGCCTTTAATCTTGTGCTTCTCTGCAACATTTAACAGACCCTTTCTGGCGTCTGTCTAAACTCACTGAGTATGAGAATCATTCCAACTTCAATAATAAATCTATGTCATGAGCAAATCTACTCATGGTGTGTGGCTGTTCTTTGGGGGGGGGGTCCAGTTCTTACTACAGATCTGTTTCTACAGGTCCAGTTCTTACCTCACTGAACTTTGACCTCACTGAACGTGAACCTCACAGAACGTGAAGCTCACTGAACATGCAGCTCACTGAACGTGAACCTCACAGAACGTGAAGCTCACTGAACGTGCAGCTCACTGAATGTGAACCTCACTGAACGTGCAGCTCACTGAACGTGAACCTCACTGAACGTGCAGCTCACTATTCAGTAACGAGTGGCCACACGGACATGCACAGAAAAAGAATAATTTGGCTTATATGATGTGATAATTATTTCTTCTTTTTAATTTGGATAAAAAAGTCCATCTTCATCTTTTGGCTTAATAACAGCTTAAGAAAGTGGCTCCATAAGGGGTTAAAGGAAGCCTGGTTCTCCTGTCAGACTCACAGTGGGTCACCTTGTTCTTGAGGTGAGGTTATTTCCATTATCTGAGCCACTCAAGAGAAGTCATTCTGGGTTTATCACACATACCTCCTGAAAATATGTGAATTCATAAATAAATATTTATTTGGCAGATTGGACTCTTTCCTTGTCTATGAATTATGTTTCTAACTTCCACATTTATATGGTTAAAAAAATGAGATCACGCACGCAGATATTATGGCCAATGAGAAGACCCAGAGCGACAGAGAACCAATGGGAAGACAGAGAGGCTCTTTGCCGAGACTGAACCACTGCTTTGTGGTTTCTGAAATCACCACCGCTGCTCTTTGCTCTGCTGCATTTCACTAGAAGCACCACTAGATGTCAGCCTTGACTCACCATCATTCAGTGGTGAGCACCTCTGCGTTCACAACCTGGGTTCTGGGCTTTTTTTGTCACCCTTTTTGTTTGATGAGGAAAACACAGTCTTAACGAAGATCTGCCTCATTTTTAATTTCAACCATTTCGTGGAATCATCACTTTCATTATTCTGGCTTTGTTTATAACCAGGTTCCCATTCTGTAGTTAAAAGCAGTGTCCAAAAAGGTGGAAGCACAAATATACATATACATATATACCTGCCACAGCATAGAGTCCAGCTGTATCTGCAGTTCTTCAGGAAGGATACAGCACCATTCTTCCATGAGAGACTCTGTTCAAGAATCTCCTATAAATACAAGTCCTCCCCCTGCTGCACCTGTCCTTCACCCTGGATGGCTCCACAGTGTCACCCTCTTCATCTGTTAGGAATCTGAGTGGCACTGGACAACAGACTGTCCTTCTCGGAGAACATCATGGCAGTTTGTATGGCGTGCACATTCTTCCTGTAATACATTCAGAGAATTCACCCCTTCCTCACCACCTACTCAGCCCAGCTCTTAGTCCAGGTGCTGATCACCTCCCATCTGGACTCCTGCACCTCCCTCCTCGCCTCCCACCTACTCAGCCCAGCTCTTAGTCCAGGTGCTGATCACCTCCCATCTGGACTCCTGCACCTCCCTCCTCGCCTCCCACCTACTCAGCCCAGCTCTTAGTCCAGGCACTGATCACCTCCCATCTAGACTCCTGCACCTCCCTCCTCACCTCCCCCCCTACTCAGCCCAGCTCTTAGTCCAGGTGCTGATCACCTCCCATCTGGACTCCTGCACCTCCCTCCTCGCCTCCCACCTACTCAGCCCAGCTCTTAGTCCAGGCACTGATCACCTCCCATCTGGACTCCTGCACCTCCCTCCTCACCTCCCCCCCTACTCAGCCCAGCTCTTAGTCCAGGTGCTGATCACCTCCCGTCTGGACTCCTGCACCTCCCTCCTCACCTCCCTCCTTGCCTCCCCCCTACTCAGCCCAGCTCTTAGTCCAGGCACTGATCACCTCCCATCTGGACTCCTGCACCTCCCTCCTCACCTCCCCCCCTACTCAGCCCAGCTCTTAGTCCAGGTGCTGATCACCTCCCATCTGGACTCCTGCACCTCCCTCCTCGCCTCCCACCTACTCAGCCCAGCTCTTAGTCCAGGCTCTGATCACCTCCCATCTGGACTCCTGCACCTCCCTCCTCACCTCCCCCCCTACTCAGCCCAGCTCTTAGTCCAGGCGCTGATCACCTCCCGTCTGGACTCCTGCACCTCCCTCCTCACCTCCCTCCTCACCTCCCCCCCTACTCAGCCCAGCTCTTAGTCCAGGCCCTGATCACCTCTTGTCTGGACTCCTGCACCTCCCTCCTCGCCTTCCCCCTACTCAGCCCAGCTCTTAGTCCAGGCACTGATCACCTCCCATCTGGACTCCTGCACCTCCCTCCTCACCTCCCACCTACTCAGCCCAGCTCTTATATAACAAAATAATATTTCATTTTCAATAAAGTTCTACGTGGTGGAAAGTCTTAGGAAATCAGAATGACGTTATTCTGTATCCACAGAATTTTCAGATGATGTATGCATGATATACACAATTCATTTTCATAGCACTAGGCGTATATAGTACATTACTCATGCCCACTGCATCACACCATAGTTAGACCCACGCCACATAGCCTACTGGCTAAGTGTTAAAGGATAAACTAGCATATCTAGAGTTGTAAGAACACCTCAGAAGTAACATGACCTGTTAATTGTGACAAAGATGTTGGAATCAGTTTTATATTCTCCTAAAACAGAGTTATCTTGGTATTTCATATTTATAGCTTTTACGCGTAATCGTCACTCTAGAAAAGAAAATGGGATTATGATTATAACGAAGGATATGATTTCCGAAGAATCTGCCGTATTAGTGTTGGCGGCTGTAGGCGATCTGATTGCTCTCTTGCTCGATTGCTTGTGTCTGTCACGCACTTCCTGTTTGTGGTGGAAAGAGTGAGGGCTGTTTTAGGAAGTTTGTTACAGGGTTGTATCGTGCTTTCAAGTGTGTATTTGGTATAATTTTTTTTTCTAAACTCCATATTACAAGTAAGGTAAGACTGTTTTGCTCCTAAGGTGAAAATCTTTGTTGCCGTTAGGGGACAGGAGGGCTTTTCCTCTGTTTCTCTCCGTTATGCACTCGGCTGGCAAACTAGCCGGTTAGATCATTCGGCCTCTGTCTTGCTGAGGTTTTTGTGTGGTTTTTCAACCTCCCATGAGAAAAATATTATTGTAGTTAGATAGTTTTTCCCTTATTGTTACATGCTAACATTGTTGTTTATTATAATTTTTATGATCTGATTCCGGGTAAATTTAGGTTGTATTCTGTTCTGAGATCAACAAATTATTTCCTAATACAAGTGTTCCTTCAGTCATTGCTATTTAGTATAAAGCTAGCTAGTTGGATTATAACTGGAGTGATTCCAATCTGAGTAGTTTTGTTTCTTGTTACGTATTCAACACTTAACTTTAGATAGAAGTGCCTTCATTCATTCATTCATTCATTCATTCATTCATTCATTCATTCGTTCATTCATTCATTCATTTTTACTGTCCGGTTTCTGCTGATAGTTGTCCGGAGCCACCCTCACGTTTTTTAAAGTGTGGCCTTGGTGCTTCCGTTTTGGCAGTAACTTGCTCTAGACATAGGGAGAGATAGGTGGATAGTTTGGGGCTAAAAATGTAGCCAAAGCTGTATGAGGGTTGCGGGATGATCGCGCTTCTGGAAAGCAATTTCCAGGGCAAGTTCGTCTGCCACCGTTTCCAACGGGTAGAGCACCTCAAGAGCAAGATTTTTGATCTTGAGGGCCAGCTTGCTGGACTCCACAGTTCGCAATTAGCAGAGTTCCAGGAACTGAGTAGCTTGTCCTCTAAGGGTTTAGTGTGCACGCCACAGCTGGGAAGGGGGGTGAACCCAGAGAAGACAGGGAGAGTTAGATGGGTGACAGTGGGGAGCAGCTGCAGAAAAGGGCGTGCACACCACCCAGGGGTGACATCTCCAGAGGTTGTGGTGTCCAACCGATTCCAGCCCTTGCAGGAATTGGATCTGGCTCTTAACCCTGAGAGTGGGAGGACTGAGGAGCCAATAGGCACCCAGGTGGCCACATCCTCTCAGAAAAGGGAGTTATTGATAGTGGGGAATTAATTATTAGGAGGGTAGACAGCATAGTCTGTTCGCATGAAAATGAGTCAGTCTTGTACGGTATGTTGCCTGCCTGGTGCCCAGGTAGGAGATCTCCTGGAGCATCCAGACAAGCTCCTGGCCAGAGTGAGGAGGGATCCAGTGGTCATGGTTCACATAGGTGATTCATTGTTCATTTCATCGTATGTATGTATTTTCATTGTATGTATGTATTTATGTATGTATGTACCACTTATTGTAAAGCATCTTTGAGTCCATGAAAAGCGCTATATAAAATAAATGTATTATTATTATTATTATTATTAGGAACCAATGGCATAGGTAAGGGTAGGCTTGAGGTTCTGCAGGACAAATTTGTGGAGCTAGCAGAAAAGATTAGGAGCATGACCTCCACAGTAGTTTTTTTCTAGAATACAACTGGTACCACGTGCAAGTAGAGGAAAGCAACATTTTTTTTTTTTTACCCTTGACTACAGACCTGGTGTATGAAACAGGTTTATGGGGTACTGGTTTATGGGGCACTGGGACTACTTCTGGGACAGTGGTGACCTGTACAAGTGCAACGGGCTGCACCTGAACGTGAAGGGTACTGCTGCACTGGGCCATCGTATGCTCAGGGTAGCACAGAATTATTTAAACTAGGGAATTATGGGGCAGGGAGGTCAGAAAGTGAAAAAGGTAGAGAGGTGCAGACTGCCAGGATGGAAGCTGTCAAGGCTTCCTATAAAAGTGTGAACACTAATGAAGTCTTGTTAAAGCAAAGTTGTAGTAAGGGTGGCTTGGGACAGCAGGGGGTGAGGGAACAGGAGAGAATGTGTAGAAGTAATAATCTGAAATGTCTTTGTTTAAATGCTATGAGTATCAAAAAATACTTGAGGCTGCTATACATAGGTGGTTTATGACATAGTTGGGATTACAGAGACATGGCTTGTGGATGAGGATGGGGATGAATATAATATAGAAGCGTACACACTCATTAGGAAGGATAGATCCAGTAAGAGAGGTGGGGGTGTAGCTCTCTATGTAAAAGGGGCTTATTTATTGAAAAAATATGAATAATACTAATAATAATTATTATTATTACTATGATTATTATTACTTTATCATAGATTTCGATTTTTTGTGGCTACAAAGTTAAATTATGTAAACAGCTTGTAAGAGTAAACAAGCTCCGACTTACTCAGTCCCAATTTAACATCTTATTATTACTAAGCAAATTTTGTTGTTTTAGACATTTTGAAAAAAGTGTCTATGATATAAATTGCCTTAAGTATTTTTTTAAATACCATATAGTTATAAACTTCCTTCAAGATGGTAAAAGCTTTTCTTGCAAGGCAGCTGTTGCCAGCAGAACATGCAGTAATTTAATTAACCAGAAGAGGGCACTGGTGCGCAGTGAGAAATGAGGTACCACACTAACTGAAGCCTGCTGTCCTCGGACAGTGCTGCCACACTTCACACTTCCTGTTCACACTTAATCATGCCCTTTATTATTTTCCAGTCTGCTGCACCAAAGTGTCCTACAGTGCATAGTGTGGAACTTAATCCCAATTTTAATATAAATTCTAATCTGAATTTATAATCACAGGATGTTAGTTTGTTAGTCCTTGCCACATGAAATCAAACCATCAGTACAGTAAGCATAGTTATGTTTGAAGGGCGTGCATTTTCTTATTTCTCCAGTTGCATATATTTTGGATAACTGAATATGGGAATCTTCATTTCTTGAGGAAAGTCTTGTGGAAATGAGTCAAGTCAAACAGTAAAAATGTCAAGTTTTTAAAAAAAGTTGTTTTCATAAAATATATGATGATATACCGTTTATGAAATGGCATAGTAAATTTGCAAGGCTGAAGTTTTTTCCCCTTCTTTTGGAGAGAGCACTCATTGTGGTCTCGCAGCAAATCTGTGTGTGATTGTTTGACATTTCTCTCTGATTTCACATGAGAAATACACGCACATTTCAGCGGCACACACGCGCGGTCCAGCGCTGCCCAGGGCTTGCTCTATCATTAAACTCTCAGTCAGGCTAAAACGGCTTTGAGCTGTAGAACAGATTCTGAAATTGCCGCTTACGAAAACAGAAGAAACCCATTTTGTAGAAGCAGAGGGTTCCTCCCCTAATTTTATACTGAAGATCATAACATTGTAACGGTACCAGGGCCATGGTTAGAACATAGACATTTTGTAGATCTTGTTTACTTTTGGTTGAGTATGGCTTTCCCACAAAATCAGATGGTAGCTTTCTATAAATGTTTTAAAATTTTGTATTTTCTTTGGCCGGTGAAAAGCGTAACAAAACAAACCGGAGGTTTCCAGCCCGCGAATTCAAGCTCAGGTCGGCGAGCGACACGCGGCCGGTAATTTGCAGAGACGGATCGGGAGACGATTATTCCCGCGACATCGACCGCGCGCGATTACAGGACCCTCCGCGCCACGTTATTACGGGCTTCCCTGTGCTCGTGCCCGCCCCAAGACGAGCTGCGCGAGCCAGTGTTTTCTTTCTGCTACACAGCCATCAGCTGTGGAGGGGAAAACGGGCCTCCGGTCATTTAATTAACCTGCTCGTTAACGCTCGTTTACAGAGTGCTTTGCACAGGAGAACATTACGTCACATTACAGGCGTTCAGCAGACGCTCTTATCCACAGCGACGTACACAACACTTTACATAGCATTAACTTTGCATCCATTTATAGCTGGATATATACTGAAGCTGTGCAGGTTAAGTAGCTTGCTCAAGGGTACAACTGCAGTGTCCTACCTGGGTATCAATCCTCTGTATTACCCATTATACTCCACTGCAGCCATACTGTTGTTTTATACTGATTTAGCCTGAAGCCTGAAGACCTCAAGTCCCAAGTGTTGCTGTTAGGAGAGGATTCAGAAGCTGAAAAAACAGTAAATCTGTCCCTGTGAAGCAGTGTTGAAATACAGGGCCTGAAGGTAGGACAGCAGGAAATCACTCACATCTGGAGAGCTCAGAGTTCATGGATTAAGGTAACAGATTGAAAACAAACCTTCTGAGCCACTTCACAGTATCAATCAATCAATCAATCAATTTTTATTTATATAGCATATTTCACAGCAATTGTCACAATACACTTCACAGACAACCCTGGCCTAGACCCACACAGGAGCAAGTGTTTACTAAATTGCTCACAGGAAGCTCGTCTCCGTACTCCGACCTTTGCCATTCAGTGTGCAGCGAGTGAGCTTCTAGGAGGTCAAACCGTGCTGGCGCTGTGGAGCGCATTGCGTTCAGCAGTAAGGCGTAGGCTGCGTCAGAGCCGGCCGCTGGCGTAAACACTCAGGCGCTCACGGCCACAGCCCTCCCTGCGCCACACAGCTCAGGGTTAAGTGGTGGGTGAGATTTATGCTGGAGAACTTTGGGGCCACAACGACATTCCTCTTTTAGACCAGCAAATCCCTGGGTCCGGCTCTGAGTCAGCCCCCCTGGCCCGAAAAGCATCGCTAGCCCCTCAGCGGTGGGACAGGTGTCTTTAGCTGGATGGGCTAACGTGCTAACGTGCTTTTTCAGGAGTACGGTTTGGTGCGCAGGGAGATCGTGGTTTTATTCCCTCCACAAACCCCTTGGCAGATTTTGAATGCTACACCAGCCCCTGCTCGTCTTTACAGTCACAGCTAGCTGGAATCCTGCATGGCACAAAGACACGGACACTACACCCAGATACACACTTTTCCAGCTGCGCACGGAATTGGACAGAAAATACGGAAATGAAATGGCCAAGCTGAGAAGCTGTTTTACTGTGCGTCGCACTCGGGAGGGTGTGAGTCTGTTTTTGACATTTCAGGAGCAGGGGTACAGCGCGAACTCTGCCGTGCTTCCGCGGGCTTCCGCTGTACACCGCGCGTGATTCCGCGGCGGTATCCACGGCAGCCCAAGGCGAGAACGGGTCTGCATCTGGAAAAGGAATAATCATCTACAACATGGTTAAAGCCATTAAGTGTTCCAGAGCTGAGGTATTAATACATGTTGCATTCAAATGTGTTGGCAGGAGTAGAGTGGTTATTTCTTCCTGTCTGTTTCCTCCTGACTACAGAATGCATTTAGCTGTTTAAAAATGGTAAGCTTTTTACTGTTTACCAACCATTTCATATTTAATAAGCACATGGCGTTCGGTTTTGAAAAAAAGGTGAAGTTAAGCGCTCTGCACGCTTTTACATACGTGCGTGAGTCACTAACTTTACTTCGGTTACAATAGGCCGGATATTTCATTTATTTGACACTGTTTATCTGGCCATTAGGAAAATGTGAATAACTCTGCATGGTTAGTGTCACAAAAAAAAAGCATTAATAGTGTTTATAACACTAGGGGGCGCCAGGTGACAAAAACAGACACTTAGTGACAAATTGTCCAATAAATGATTCAAAATCAAAAGCAAAATCTGAACTTTCTGAGCCTATGACTCACTCAGCAAGCAAACACAAACCCCGCCTCAGGATCACCAGCTGCAGCTGTCTTCCCACAGCCAGTCTTCAACTGATTTATACGGACTGAACAATTTCCCTCAGCATGCTGGGCACTATGAATCCATACCCTGTGTTGGTCAGAGGAAGGCCAAACCCTGTTAGGTCCGGTTTTAAAAAGACTAATCCATTCCCCTTAACAGCTCTCCTACTAATCAGTATTGAGTGAAGACCATGATTAGTTCAATGAGGTTTTTAATGATCAGGCCTTATCAGACACCTTGGTGTGCACTGGCCCTTCCTGGATAGGACTGCACACCCCTGAATGCATTCAGAGAAAAGGATTTATTTCCAGAATCTGTGTTTCTGGAACGCGATTGGGGACCCCTGATTTACTGCGCTGAAGTGGCTCACACTGTTTATCCGAGGAGAGCGCAAAATAAATCAAGAATGGGAGAAAAGTGCGTGATAAGGCCGTGTCCTCGTGCAGCAGCGGGAGAACTGGGCCTTGTTTGGTGAGCTGCGTAATGCCTTTTCCACACCGGCCCGCTGAGCCCCGAGGCCTGAAGCCGCTGGCTCCGTCCTGGGACTGCTGGCTCCGTCCTGGGACTGCTGGCTCTGTCCTGGGACTGCTGGCTCCGTCCTGGGACTGTGGGCTCCATGCTGGCTCCGTCCTGGGACTGCTGCCTCCGTCCTGGGACTGCGGGCTCCGTCCTGGGACTGCGGGCTCCGTCCTGGGACTGCTGGCTCCGTCCTGGGACTGCGGGCTCCGTCCTGGGACTGCTGGCTCCGTCCTGGGACTGCTGGCTCCGTCCTGGGACTGCTGGCTCCGTCCTGGGACTGCTGGCTCCGTCCTGGGGCTGCTGCCTCCGTCCTGGGACTGTGGGCTCCGTCCTGGGACTGCTGGCTCCGTCCTGGGGCTGCTGCCTCCGTCCTGGGACTGCTGGCTCCGTCCTGGGACTGCGGGCTCCATGCTGGCTCCGTCCTGGAACTGCTGGCTCCGTCCTGGGACTGCTGGCTCCGTCCTGGGACTGCTGGCTCCGTCCTGGGACTGCGGGCTCCATGCTGGCTCCGTCCTGGGACTGTGGGCTCCGTCCTGGGACTGCTGCCTCCGTCCTGGGACTGTGGGCTCCGTCCTGGGACTGCTGCCTCCGTCCTGGGACTGCGGGTTCTGTCCTGGGGCTGCGGGCTCCGTCCTGGGACTGCTGCCTCCGTCCTGGGACTGCTGGCTCCGTCCTGGGACTGCGGGCTCCGTCCTGGGACTGCGGGCTCCGTCCTGGGACTGCTGCCTCCGTCCTGGGACTGCTGCCTTCGTCCTGGGACTGCTGGCTCCGTCCTGGGACTGCGGGTTCCGTCCTGGGACTGCTGCCTCCGTCCTGGGACTGCTGCCTCCGTCCTGGGACTGCTGGCTCCGTCCTGGGACTGCGGGCGCCGTCCTGGGGCTGCTGCCTCCGTCTTGGTACTGCTGCCTCCGTCCTGGGACTGCGGGCTCCATCCTGGGACTCTCGGCTGAAACACAGGCTGCAGAAGTCCTAGTTGACGGCTGCCTCCGTCCTGGAACTGTAATTATGCTCCCGTGTAACTGTGTAACTTAAACACAGAGTCCTCTCCTTCCCCCGGCCCACTCCTGCAGGAGCTAATTACAGCACACTTCATATTCCTCCACAGGCCTGTTTAAACCGAGAGGGATTTCAGACTCTAAACCCGGAGGCTCCGCTGCTTTTCTCTGTTTCTGTATTTAAGTGTTTAACCATTCAAGATTGGCTATACTGTAGAAACACCACCAGCGAATAATCAACACTCGCTCTTGAAAAACACTTCCTGCCTCTGTAACATTCTGTTCTAAACTCTGGATCCAGAAAATACACCTGTTTGGCGTTTTTTGACGTGAAACTTTCGCTTTTATTTGGTTTGCAAAAAATAAATAAATGAAACAAATGAGATTTGTCTGCATGTTTAAAGGTATTTCTACCAAAAAAAAGGAGAGGATTAAGTCTGGCGATCGGGTCGAGCTCTCGGACCGATGAGCGCGCTCCGTGGCACAAGGTGACTCCGCCCTTTCCCCTCCGCTTACCTGCGGCTTGTTCTCCTTACAGATAACAGCCACTAGGGGGCCGTTTCCATTAGCAACCAACCGCTGTGAAAACACAGACTGGTTTGGCTGCACGTGTCCAAACTCCTCCTGGCGGCGCTGGGTTCTGGTCAAACCCTCTGCCGCGACGCAGCAGCCAACACAAACACGCCGAGCCCTTTCTTTAAAAAGGTGGGCCAGAGTGTGGCTTTACCACTGCGGTGAGCTCTGCGTTGGAAAGAGAAACACTCTGGAAATAGACAAAAACAAATGATCCTGTTAAAAAAAAAAAAAAAAAACCTAATTTACCGGAAAGTCTATAACTTTAGCCGAGATGGGACCATCATACCGGCACCAAATTCCCTACGGAGCTGTACGGCACACGGGTACTGCGCCAGAAACAAAGTGCTGTTTTTAAAATTTTGTTTGAGGTTTGTCCCTGTTCTCTCCCGGCTTGGTGGCCAGCAGTGCCCTTCGTGTTATTCAGTTCCCCCCTGCGCTGCTGCGGATTGGCCACCGCACAGCCCCGTCGCTCGGCAGCAGGAAGCAGGTCGCCTCGTGCCCCCCCCCCTTCCTCGGGAGTGTCCCGTTTGCCTCTCCCACGATGCACCAGCCGTACTCAGACCTGGCAGGACAATGATGTCGCGACTGCGTTAACTCCAAGTGCTGCAGTCTTATAGCGTAGCTTCTGCCCAAGAGATCTGTGCACATCATCTCATGGCCAGTGAAAAAAAAGGTGTATTTTGGGACCATGTTTTTAATCCAGCCACGTGAGGGTTAATGTTTAATGTGCTCTGACGCAAATGACCTCTCCATGACCCCTCAGCTCCTGTCAGTCCCACTGAAAGTTCATTGTGCCAATTTAGAGTTGAGATGGAGTCCTAGATGGTGGAAAGATTAAGGAAATCCTAGCCTGGTTGGACCGTGGAGTCGGAAATGTTACTTTGACCTCTCCAGAGTGTCCACAAACAGCACTTGAACCTCTGCCCGCTCCTAACAAAAGTCGGCATGTGAGCAGGAACCCGCAGGCATAATTAAAGTGTGATTACGCTCAGTGCTCAGTGTGAGTTACCCAGGGCCCTGGCGTGAACGGAATTATTCACTCATCTGTTGCCCAGCAACATGACAGGAGCAAATCACAACATTTGTTTACCTGTTTGTTTACCCTCAGAAGTCCACACATGCATTCAACAAGGAGATCGATAGTTAGTTGACTAAGTATGGCTGGGATTCAATCAACATTTGTCCTTAAGTTTGACAAAAATGTAAAATTAATAATTTCTCTTAAATGCACTTTCACTGGTGAGGCAGACCATTCTGGGCTGAAGTTGACCGTAGCAGAATACAGTATCTAGTCTCTGAGCAGGCCCTGATCTGTTCACTCTAGGTTAAGGAGAAAACGACAGGCTGTGGTTAGAGGTTGAGTGCAACTTGAGCCACATACAGCTTCACATAGGCATGCTCAGGCCACATGGAGGATCACATAGACCTACATATACACTGTTTTTTTAGTAAAAACTTCTTATTTCAGGTCTTTGTGCTTTCTGAGCGGAGATCTCATTCCTATCTGTAACCTCTGCGTTCCCGAGGGCTAAATAAAGTGCAATATTTTCCATCACCTCTCCTCATTTTCCAGCATTGTGTAAGATTTATTTATTATCTCAAGATAAAGTCATGTTTGTGTGAGCTTTAGCTTTTGTACGGAGTAAGCCTCTATATGTATTTTGACATGTTTTTATACGTGTATTTAAGGCGGTTGATATTTTTTGCTATATTTTCCAAATGTTAGTGATCATATTCTCAGTATAAAACGTGTGGACGTGTTTGGAATTCAAAAATGTGTGTCAATGGAATTAATCCTTTAGAACAAAACTAAGATGAATTAATCTGGGTGGGTATAATAAATCAACATTCAGTAAACAGTCCAGGAAAGCACCACAAAAAAATTAGCGAACGCCTTGACTACTTAGCAAATGCATGGAGCGCCTCTATTTTGGCTAATTTAATCAGGGCGTTTTACACACAAACACACTGCAGAAGATCTGTCTTCATTAGTCTCCGGGTCCATTTGGTTTATGAGGAAGGACACGTCGCTCAGGAATGTGGATATGGAGACTGGGGGGGGCGGGGGCGGGGGCGGGGGGGTTTGTGCGAGGGGGGGGGCGGGGGCGGGGGCGGGGGGGTTTGTGCGAGGGGGGGGGCGGGGGCGGGGGGGGGGCGGGGGGGGGAGCGGGGGGAACAGGATAAAAAGCGAGTTTGCGGCTCGGCCGTACGACGGATCGCTGCTTCACGCTCCGCCGGTGTTCACGCCGACCCCGAGGAACAGAACGTTCCAGAACCTTCCGGCTGCGGCCGCTCGCCTCCCCGCCGCGGAACTCTGGGGAGAGGGAGGCGTCCGCCGCGGTTCAGCCCGTCACCGACCCCACGGTTAAACCTAAATATTGATGTGACGGACGAAGAGCGGGCACCTCCAGTCCTCCAGGGCCACAGGGCTGCTTTTTTAATTCCACCCCCGTCTCTCCACAGGTTCATTTAAAGCATTTCTGAGCTGATATAACCCAGGGGGTTGAGTATTAACCGCTGAAAGGTTTCAAACTCAAACCTCCACGCCTAGATCACAAACAGCGCCGTCTCACTCCTGTTAATGAGGGCTCTCGCAGACTTCTTCGTTTGCACTCACGTTTTGTATTGGCGCCTTACATTTCCTGTAGGGGACTGTAGGAAGGACCACACCTGTGTTTTTACCTTGTGGAGGGCGGAACACATGACCAGACTGTGCTCACCTTGCAGAGCTGCCTCAAACTTTGCTTCGGGTTTCCTCTCTTGCCGAATTGTGCTTGTACTGCAGGTGCCTTTTGTGATAACGAGGGCATGTATCTACTGTACGTGGGTATGTGCCTTCAGAAAAATGTCTGAAATCCTTCTGTGCGTGAGCAATATGCTTTAAGTGTGAGGTCTTTACCTGAAGAAGCCTTCAGGCTAAATGTTCTCATCCTTAGTTCGCTGGCCGGTGTTTTTTGCTCAAACTTGAAATACTTTGACTTCACGTGAAACTGTCGATTGGACGGTGAGGATCTTTCTGCATGGTCCCCTTTTTTCAGGTAGCACAGACACCGATACAGAAGAGCACTTCAGTGCTCTGTGCCACGTTCTTCCAGAAGTAAATACTAGTGTTCCTAGTTCTGCCTTGGGGAAAATGACCAAATATAGCAAATACTACAAACTACATGAACTGCCTAAGGATAGAAAAGTGATAGAGTAAGCCACCTCTGAGACTTAGTTTTTTTAAGATAACACGTATAAATGTATCGTTGATGTGCATTTTCCATTTTCTTTTACTACAAATAAGGAAAACAGCGCTTAAGACACGTCCGTGTTATTTTCTCAGCCAATAATTCCACCCTGTCTGGCGGCTGCAGAATTTATCGACTGGATTTGGGGGGGGGAGGGTCGATTGTACGACTGCTTTCTGTGGCATGGATCGGGGGAAGTTCCAAACAAAGCAGCAGGAAAACGGCAGCGTTTGAAACATGGTGGGGGTGCGATTTCCCCGGAGAGACGGACTCCAGCGGTGGACTCTGCGGCGGCTCGTGGGCAGAGCGTCACGGCGGGGCTTTCTGACAAAGCAGGTCAAGCGGCAGAACTTCCTGAAGACCGAGAGTGTCGTCAGTATTTTTATTATTATTTTCTGTATTTTTTTTTTTTTTATTTTTTTTTTTGCACACATCCTGAGGACTAGGGGACAGCGAGGCCAACATTATCGCTCTGGCCTACCAATATCAGTGATCAGGCCTCAGAGGGCAAACCCAACAATGGAGCGGTTGTCTCATTTCTTCTTTCTAACTCAGAAGGATGTTCCGGTAAGCAAGCTCACAAATGCCTTCTGTAACGGCTTGGGACCAGTTGAAGGATAATGCGTTTAGGAAACTGGAATGAGCACGTTAGTGTGTGTGAGTGTGAGCCTGTGTGTATGCTTGCATATGTGTGTGTGTGTGCATGTGTATGCGTGCGTGCATACGTGTGTGTGTGTGTGTGTGTGTTTGTGTATCTGTGTGTGTGCGTTTGTGCGTGTGTGTGCGCGCGCGCATGTGTGTGTGTGCGTGTGTGTGGCGAATACACCTGGGCTGAATACCTTAACTCTCGTAAAATCTGAAAACACCCCCGCAGGCCCTCCAGATTTTTCAGTGAATCACTTTATGAACCGAAATGCACAGCCACATGAAAGAAGGCTTTTGTTCTGTAATTTCCAGGGGTTTTTGTCTAAAGGGTTACAGTTATTCGCAGATTAATAATTATTTTGCTCAAGTCTGGTTGTGAGTGTGGCGTTGCTTTGTTTTGCCTTGACAAATGAATGCATTTTACATGCTAGTGTGATGTTGTCTTTTGAGAAAATGTCTCTCTTTTTGTTGCCTCCTTCCAAATAGTTCATATCCTTACCTGGAATCTGAAGTTGAGTCCAGGATTGTTTTTTTTATATAAAAGCAGTTTGGCAAATCAAGCAATTGTGTGTGTGTGTGTATGTGTGTGTGTTAGGGTTAGGGTGATTACAGATTATATCGAGTCACTTTTCGAATGTTATTTCTGATTATATCGAGTTGCTTTCTGAATGTGATATCGGATTATATGGAGTTGCCTTTGGGTTTACATAAAGAATTCTGTTGCCTGCTGTGACATCACGCCTAATTAGCATCTTGTAAATGCGCGTTGGCCTTTTGACATTAAACCTTTTATATGTGGCCTGTGTTGGGTTTGATGAGACGCAGGTAAATGTATAAATCCCAAATTAAACGCCCCTCTTCTGGTGCTCTCCACAGAAAGCAGGGGGATCAGCCGCTGTTCCAGGCGTCTGCTGACACTGCTGATCTGAGATCAGCCAACCTCGGAGAGACGCGAGCCCAGGGCTCAGTCCTGGTGGGCCTGTGAAGATGTGCGTATCGATTCATCCCAATAAAACGCGTACGTACCCAACGGGGCCTTGGTTACTTAATTCAGCACCGTGAAATTACAGAGAGAGAGAGAGGTAGAGAAAAGGGGGGGCGCTTGGTCTGAATTTAATGCCAGCTTTCTAAACGCATTGACAGTGGTAAATTACAAACAGTGACTTCAGGAATCCGATTATCAGCTCCGAAGGAATGTAACCACCGGTGCTGTAGTTCTGTTTTTAAAAGAGATCCCTGTTTGAGGGAAGGAGCAGGGAGGACTGCGCCTGTACCCTCATCTCCATGATTTAATGAAGCGTAAATAATCTAAAAATAAAAGGATCGCGTGACATGACTGAAAACTATTCCTATTATTTATTGAGTCCTTTTGGTGTTTTCAGATGTTATAAATGTGGAAAAAACACTCGTACAGACACACACACACACACACACACACGCGCGTACATGCGCGCGCACACACACGCACAAACACAGGAAAAGGGAGGGAAACTCACTCACTTACCTGCAAAGTGGCCATTTTGGCTCCAGTAAATGCTCACCACACAGTTGAAGTAGAGGCTGGTGGGTATATCAGCATTACGAGCATTATTAAAATAAGGATTTGTAACACATACGATAAACAGACTGTGGGTGTTGCGGAGGGAGTACTTCATGTGGAGGGACATGGGGGGAACACCTCTGAATTAAACTGAATTCCTTTCTTAGTTTTTTGTGGTTCTTTTAAACCAGGTGAAAATCACAGTTTTGGCATGTTAGTGAATTTTCCCACAGTTCCAGCGACAGAGCATCTGTATTCAGTCTTTACCTGAAGTATCCAGTTTTTATTTAGCAAATTCTGAGAGAGCATGTTGTGTCAGAGTTAAGTCAAAACGTTGACAACATGCAGAAACTAAGATTGGATAAAAAACACCTGTCCCTGTTCTAAAGTCTACAGCACAGTCATTACTTTCCATAAACCCATGGTCATAACACAAAAAACCTTGGGAAATTGACTTAACAATCAGAAGGCTACGGGTTCAAGTCTCAGAGGCGTCGTTGCTTTGCCCCGAAGCAGAGGTACTTAACCTGGCCTCTAGATTAGGTGCTACACAGTGCAACATGCGTAT